>CM031240.1:145242360-145335850 GCA_018340775.1 Taxus wallichiana var. yunnanensis | reverse complement strand
ATAACACAACAACCCCTTCCTTCCTCTCAAACCTCTAACCTACCCAGAACTCAACACGACTTACACCCGCACTTGTAGTATTTTTACCACCAATACCTCCATTACCCTCAGCCTATTGCTTCACTACCCACTACACTTCAATCATTTTCCTTAACACCCCAAGTACGACCCACATCATCTACCTTCACAAGACCCCCAAGTTATCCCCGTGGGTAACTCACCCTCTTCCTCCATCTTCTTTTCCTTTTAGACATCATAAACCCACATCACCTTTACCCAAGAAGGTGTGACCTAAAAACAAAACCCCACTACCCCACAATAAGGTAGTTAAAGAAACCGCACACCCTCACCATCTACAGCCGTAGCACCTACCCAAACAAACATGACCGATACCTAAAACCACACTGGCACCTATAATGTAACTTGACCCATTCCTACTCTTCCAAAAATAGTTCTTAGATAATCAACCACACCTATAGCCAAACCCATGTTCACTTCCCATTGTGATCCACTAGTAGGGTCCTCTCGCTAAAATTGTAACCAACCTCCTCGAGACTTTTTTTTTTATCACATTACAGCCCACTTGACCTTACAAACCCTTAAACCCAAACCAAAAGGGTTTGATGATACTAAAATTTGTGCATACCAACATGTGCCCGGGCATGATGTGAGAACTACAAGGCCTTGAAAATTGTCCTTATCCATTGTGTCCACAGAAACTAACCTTGTGAGGATCCTTCTTCACCAACACCCATTCCCACACTGCCCACTCAACAACCACAACCTCCACCCTCACCACTCCTAGAGTCACCCTCAAGATTTGAAATTAACATGGTTTGCATCAGAGAGCTTGCCATGCCACCACCCCAATGTCGTTACGCTGTGACTTACCTCATAAGGATTTTCTCCTCTAGTAGGTTTTTTCCCTTCATGTCATTACACCACTCACCCTACACCTTCTCCATTTGCTAACTCCCCTCAAATCAACATGATACACATCACTACACGTGCATAGAAGGGAAAAGAAAAGCCCACCGACCTATCAACTAATCCTATACCCAACATACCATCTCGCACCCATACCTAAAATTACTATTTGTGGCCTCACGTAACCCATCTCTAATGATGTCACGCATCGCACCATGCTCAAAAATTACACCAATCTCCCCTCAAAATGTCCTTATACGACCTCATCCAAACCTCAGAATCCCATCATCAAGCTCTCATGGAGGTTCTTCAATCTATTGAGGTTTTACCCAATGACCCTACACCCATAGCCTCCATTATCACACCCCATCATGTAGCCTCTCTCACCAAATTACCACCTTCATCTTCACCCCATCTTGTTCACCAAGTGGCCTCCCTTAGCTTCTCAGAGGAGGAGATTGCGCCACACCAAAATGATGACCTGGACCCAACCCTCTTCATCTCTATCCACATTGATGACATACGGGTATGCTGTGTGATGATTGATGGAGGTGCTAGCATTAACATCATTTCATCCCATGCATTTTCTCAAATGCACATACCTGACAATTGCATGCATAAACATCCTGGTCATGTTGCATTCATTCAATGACGCTATCACCTCCACACTAGGCATTGTCATCCTCCATGTTCGCGTGGGCCCCCACACTGTTCCAAAATTGTTTTACATTTTGGAGGGGGAATTCCAATATAACTTGTTACTTGGTAGACCCTAGATCCGTGTCATGGGTTACGTTCCTTCTAATTTACATCGTTGTGTAAAGTTTGAACATGAAGGACACACTTATACCATTCTAGTTGACCCATCACCTTTCAAAACATGCAACATGCTTTACCGACCCAATGATGTGCTCATACATGTCAAGCCGTCTACCTCCGCAACCACTACCACTTCACCTACACCTCCACCTACCAGTACAGCCGCTGCTTTCACCGCACATACCTCCTCCATTCCTACCATTACTATAACCTCCATGGATGACTCTTTAGCTTCCTAATCCATTAACTCCACCTCCAAATTGACCTCCGACACATCATCCATTCTAGATACCTACTTACTAACCACCGATCCTTGAAGGTGTTTTTCAATGCCTCACTCTAGGGAGTACCACCGTATAGTGTCAACACATTCCTTACTCCGCAGGAGTATGGAAGCCTTCACCAACACCCTCACTATGATCACATTACGGAGAACACCTCCTTTATGGTCCTCCTCATCTTCATACTAGTCTCACCTATAGGGGACTAGATACCACCACTTACACGCCCGAACCACCATCACCAACCCCCATTTTTTCTAACTTCCAATCACTTACCAATCACCGTTTCACCCACACCTTCCTACACCACTGTGCGTGGAAGGGTTTTGGTTTTGGATTTTATGAGAAAGGCTGCCATACCATTATTCCATGTACCACCTGTAAACATAATGACCGTAGTGGTATCGGCTTCCTCGAACCTCCTACCAAACAAAGCCTACATTGAACTCATTGAGGACCCTAGCCCTTCTCCACCTTCATCTTCATCACCACCTTCACCCACTCCACCTTCATCACCACCCTCACCGACTGGAGTCAATGGATCTTGAATCTATGCCCCTAACATTTTTTTTCATAAACACCATTTCCTTGGGGCCTTTGACTTATCAATGCGAAGGCAAGGCCCCTTCCACTCTTCCATTCTTGTATCTTGAAATGATCGATGATGACACACCTACAATTAATGTCATTCAATGTTAGGATGATGAATCCATACTCACCTACCTTGGTGTAGAAGACTCATATATTCATCGGTCATTACCCTCTGAGATGCAAACCATGTTGAATGAATCAACTATCGAGATCAAAATTCATACTCAAGATGATCCGCACATTCTAAAGATTGGAAAATCTTTAGATGCTACTGAACATGAAGCCATCACTTCTTTTCTTCAAGATCATAACCACACTTTCACTTGGTCTTACATAGACATGCCCGATATTGACCCCACCATAGTGGTCCACAATATCGTAACCTTTTCGATGCCAAACCTATCAAACAAAAGCTGAGGAAAATGCACCCTCGCATTTCTCTTCTCTTCTCACAAAGAAGAATTCAATTCCTTCTTTCCTTTCCTTCATCTTACCCATTAATTATCCTCATTGGATTTCTAACATTGTCCCTATTACTAAAGCAATAGGGGACTCCACATTTGCACAAACTTCCATGACCTCAACCTAGCCCGCTCGAAGATGAATTTCCATTGCCCTGTATTGATCAACTGGTTGACTCACCACTTGTCATCGATGCTATCACTCATGGATGGCTTCTCGGGTTATAACAAAATTTCTTGCCCCAGCAAATCAACACAAGACCACATTCATCACCCCATGGGGAACCTTTTGCTATTGAGTCATGCATTTTGGCCTTAAAACGTTGGTGCCACATATCCGTGTGCTATGACTTACATATTCCATGATATCATGCATCACATATTGGAAGATTATGTGGATGATCTCTTGGCCAAATATAAACTTCGCTCTAAGAACCTCGTCATCCTCAAAACCATCTTTGACCGCCTCATTAAGTATTGTGTCCGCCTTTAGCCATAGAAGTGTGTCTTTACAGCTCTTCTCTTAGAAAATCTCCTAGGATTTATTGTTTCCCTCCGTGGTATAAAATTGAGCACAGTAAAGTCAAAGCCATCCTCGAAATGCCTCCTCCTACTAACCTTCACCAACTCCATCGCCTATAAGGTAAATTGCATTCCATTTTTGTTTCATTTCACGATTATCTCGATCATTGTCAACCATTTCATCATCTCGCTCAGAAGGATGTCTCCTTTAAATGGGATGATGATTGTCACAAAGATTTTGAGGCCCTAAAACAATACCTTCTACAACCACCCGTACTCATTCCACCTAAATACGATCAACCTTTTTACCTATACATATCCGCTACTGATCATTCCTTAGGAGCCATGCTCACTCATCACGATGAAAACATAGGGAGTAGGTGGTTTTTTACATAAGCCATACTCTTTTTGAATATGAAACCCAATACAACCATCTCAAAAAACTTTAGTTAGGATTAGTTTTCATCACCACCAAACTCCGCCATTACCTACTCAACCACAAAACCTATGTCATGAACAACACCAATCCCTTACACTTCATGTATGCCAAACCTTATCAAAATCAGTGTGTCACACGATGGCTTATGATTTTAGTTGATCTTGACCTCGAATTCATTCATCAAAATTCCATCAAGGGCCAAGCTATCACCGAACAACCGGGCCGACGTACCTATTTCCGAGGATCAACCCTTTAATTTTCACTTTCCGATGAGTCAATTACTACTCTTTCCTTAGATGAACCCCTTACCAAATGACACTTTTCTTCTATAGTTCCAAGTGTCAGCATGGGGGTGGGGCTGGTATTATCCTCATTCCTCTAAATGGTGAACCCATGCCTTTTTATTTCAAACTAGATTTTGAATGCACCAACAATATTGTTGAAGAGTACGAAGTGCTTGTACTAGGTATCCAAGCCGCATATGCCCTAAATGTCAAATCAATCAACATTTTTGGTGATTCACAATTGGTCATAAACCAAGTCAATGGTATGTACCAATGTCATAATGAGATACTTCAAAAGTATATACAACATGTCAACATACTTTTGACCACCTTTGATCGTTACACCCCTTAAACTACCCCATGTTCAACCAACAATTTTTAGATACCATGGCTTGCTGAGCTTCTCAAATACCTACTTCCCTACTAATTCAAAATCTTTGTCACTATACAACACCTCCATTCACCTTCTTATTTTACCTCATGATTTTTAATCGATCGAAACCAACACCCCAACCCGAGTGACCTTTGGTATAAATAGTACTCCAACTACCTTTCTCTCTCCATATTACCCCGATCTCACTCATAATGGACAACGCGCCTTCCTTAAAAAGGTCTCTCATTTCATTATTTTGGGGGATTCCTCTATAAGCATAGATTTGATGGTATTCTCGTATGATGCCTCACTTGTTTTGAAATTCCTTACACCATTAAGGAGGTTCATGATGGCATATGTGGAGGTCACTTTAGTGGCCTTATTGTTGCTAAGTGTATTCTTCACCTAGGCTATTACTGGCTGACCCTTAACCATGATTGTTGTGACTATGTCAAATGTTGTGTAAAATTTCAACAACATTCTAACCTTCATCATACACCCAGTCATGCCTTACAGGTCACTCGTGACCTTTGGCCCTTCTCTCAATGGGGTTTGGATCTTGTCGGAGAAATCAATCCCCATTCTTCCCAACACCATCAATGGATCATATCTACTACCGAATATTACAAAAATGGGTGGAATCCATACCACTCATCTCCATGAAAGTTAAGAAAATATGTGAGTTCATTAACCATCACATCATTTTCCACTTTGGTGTCCTCATCGCCTCATCATTAACAATGGAAAATAATTCAAAAACAAAACATTGCAAAAACTTTGCGACGCCTTTGGCATTCAACTTAGTTTCTCATCACCTTATTACCCATAAACCAATGGCCAAGCCGAATCCACTAACAAAACCCTCAACAAAATTCTCATGAAAGTGGTTGACGATACTGGGAAGGATTGGCATACACACATTCCTTTTGCCCTATGGGCATAATGCACTAGTATTCGCACTTCCACTGTGGCCACACCATTTCTCTGGTCTATGGTATAGAGGATTTTTCGCCTCTCGAAGTCCGGATCCCCTCACTCCACATTTCTCTCCATGAAATGCTTACTAATGATGACTTTTGTCAGGACCGCTTAACACAACTAGAGTTATTAGATGAATGTCATCTTAACACTCTGGATCACCTTCAAGTTTACCAATAATGTATCAAACGTTCTTATGACAAACGTGTTCATGAATGAACCTTCCAAGTTGGTGACCTTGTCTTGAAAGAAAATCAACACGTAACTAAAGCAGAAAAAAGTAAACGGGGAAAATTTTCTCCTAATTGGCTTGGACCATACATCATAACTCATACCTATGGATCAGGTGCCTATCATTTATCCTCACTTGATGGTAAACCCAAACCTGAGCCCCTTAACACATTGCATCTTTGACCATTCTATTGTTGACTCGTTGTCCTACCTCACCCTTTGTCTCTTTACAGGCTCGTCCCTTGAGTGCTATCCACTCCATACACCTCCCTAATGATTAAACAAGAATCATGTGAGTACCCATCACTTGTTATCTTCTCTTGAATATGTGTACCACGACACTGCACATAACATGATTCTCATGGATACTTTTTGTCTACCTTTAGATGAGATCCCATGGTTGTTTCACCTTGCCTTTTGAACAAGAGTCCTATCCTCCACCTTGGTCTTGTCCATGATTTCAAAGACCTCACATGGGACCAAACTCCTTGATTCAAACTTCTAATAAAATATGACTCCCTCAAAAGGACATCTTCCTCTTGACAAAATTGCTGCTATAAATAGACTACTCCCTCGAAGGACAGCTATGTAAAGATTTTTAAAAAAAAAATTAAAAATGAGAGAAACCAAAGCTTCCCGCATTGATCAGCTTCACGAAGACCTCAAGGAGTACCATATTATTTATCCCATATAGACTTCCCGCATCGATCATTCTATTAAAACAAAAACTTTTTAGTCATGGACTTGCCCATTGTGACCTAGGACCCTGCCCAAAAGCCCGTCACTCAAAACATATAAAATTAACTACCTTTCACCTTCCTTACAAATTCCACTCTCATTGTCTCAATTTCCTCAAGGGACATCTTGGAATTTAGACATTTTGTGATCCTGTGACTACCTTCATCATAGAATAGTTAATTGTAATGTCTTTCGGGTCTTATGTTCATCACCCCCTCCAAGGTATGATCTACTCAGTATGATCCTACCTAATCAGGTGGCTTTATTGCCCCCTCTTATCTTTTAACCATCTTTGTTTACATTTTGATTACCTTATATAGGACTTGGTCCTCGACGCTTACCTTTTAGGTAATCCTCCCCTTTCTCCATAATCACCTTCACCTACATCATTTTACCTATAATCTACCCACACCTATTAAACCTAAACCCACAACATGCCCAAAAACCTACCAACTCATTTTCATATTCTTCCCTAGCTTATGGGAGAACTACATCAGCCTAAGGTCCTTTTTCACCGGGACTATGTAGGCAGCACTCTAAGGGCATGGGGCCCTTGGAGGTTAGCTCGGCCATTTTCTACCCTAAAACAATTCATCAACCATGCCTAACTCACCATTTACATCACATTTCACTTACTTCCCTTTTAAATTTTTTTTTTTGGAAATTAAGCCACATACATAACAAGTTGCTTACCACACCATACATTTATTACACCTAACATCTCTCTATCATCACTATGCATAGATTACACCACATCTCACATATGACCGATAGTATCATTCATCACCAAAATAATGAATCACAACTAAACCTACTTTCAACTCAACCATGCCTAACTAAAACTTGACTCAACCATGCCTATAACCTAACTCAATCCATGCCTAACCAAATCGACTCGATCCATGCCTATAACTTGACTCGATCCATGCCTAAACCAACTTGACTCAACCATGCCTATAACCTGACTTGATCCATGCCTAACCAAACTTGACTCGATCCATGCCTATAACCTGACTCGATCCATGCCTAAACCAACCTAACTCAACCATGCCTATAACTTGACTCGATCCATGCCTATAACCTGACTCGATCCATGCCTAAACCAACCTGACTCAACCATGCCTATAACCTAACTTCGATCCATGCCTAAACCAACCTAACTCCATCATGCCTAACTCACCTAATTTCCATCCACATTAAAGTAACAAATCCATATCTCATCTAACACAAGCCATAAACCAATGTCTCATACACACATCAACAAATCACGAAATACCATGAATCTCATCATACAAATCAATAAATGTGTATCTCAATATACATGTCTATCTCATCCTATCCATCATCTCAAAATATTGGCACGCAAGCTGATATATATATATATATATATATATAATATAAAATGTCATCGACACAGCAGACGATCTCATATATAAAAAGAATGAATCACTCAATACAAAATCTCTTTTCGCACGCAGGTATATGCTCAAAATATACAAAAATACTCATACATCCTCACTGTCTTCAGCACGCAGCCACTATGTGATAAAAATACAACTATCTTCGCACATAGCCGGCATATATATCAAAAAATCACTAGTATACATCAAAACCAGGTGACCGCATATCAGGCATCTCACCAGATGTCCTCCATCTTTGTGTCACATGTACTCTTGGCCTCCCGTGTCCCCGCTGGAATGTCACCTAGTGCTGGTCACCATGAACCGGTGGTCTCTTCCCGATCGGGCCTTAGAGCTCACTAACCTCTGTGCTCCCCACACTATGCGTGTAGGATCTGTCCTCTCACACGGATGCCTGTTGTTCCCTATACTCTATAAGATAAGAAGTCTATCCTGCCACCATGAGTTGGTCTTGATAATATCTCGACTCACCTAGGGCATCCTGTAACTTGGATATAGGAACGGTTTGTGGTGGTCCCATAGGTCTCGGCCCTCGTACTTTGCCTCCCGTAGTGACTGTCCTATAACAACCTTTCCTATGTCATCTTGTGAATCGGGACCAACTCCTTGTGCTTGTGGTGGTGCCCCTACCCTTGTGCATGTATCTAGGCCTATAAGGCCCCAATCTGTGCCTAGGCTATGGCCAACTGGCCTTGTAAACTGTCACCCGAGCCAATAAGGCCGTAATCGACGAGCATATCTATCTCCATCTCCTCCATCCTCTCCTCCGCCATCTGGGCCTACAGATCGTCCCACTGTACTCGTAGGCTCGCTACCTCTACCTCTGACCCCTCTAGCTATGTCTGTAGTATACCTATCTAGGTAATCAACATCGCTACCTACCCCTATAGGGTCTCTCTTGCATTGTAATGGTAGCTAAGTTTGCTTCCCATTCTAGGTGGTATGGCTCATAACTAAGCCACCCACCACCGCCTCGTACTGCCTCGTACATCCGGTGTCATCTATCCACTGATCCACTAGCTCCTCCTCCTCCCTTATAGGCACTGTAGGCTGTGGTAGAGGTAGAGGCCTCTCCATGTCATCTCTCGATACTATGGGAAGGATGGAGGAATATCCTGTATAATCCCAAACCTGTCGCCGACCTCGTCTATCGGGATCATCTCATCCTCCCAAGCATGGTGATCCCGTGATTCACCTCTCTAGCTAGAGCTCAAAGCTAGCTCCTCATGCATGTGCCTATATAAGGGAATCCCACATAGGGCATCCAGATAATGTCTAGTTTGAACAACCCCTCCAACAATCGTCAAAAATGGGCCACATCATATGTCGGCCTATTCGATCTCTACTCTCCTACAACCGGCACCCATCTCCTATATCCCACCCACACATATCTCACTGGGAATGCATCTACTCGAGGAATCCCTATAGGTCGAACACGACTATGTGCTCATAAGCCCAACAAAGGCAAGATAAATGTATAACACAAAGCAAACTCGGGAAATCACCCATATGCCCACAACTCTCAGATAGCTGCACCAAGAATGCTGGTGCCCAAGAAAACTAGGTCTCCTCTACCATCATATCGTGGAGCACCCCCATCAGTGATCGGGAAAGCATCCACCCTCTGCATCTGGTAGTGCATAGTAACACACTGCTCCATCAATAGAACCACTAGCCTCGTCTCATCCGGATGGGCTAGGTACATCTCTCCATAGCTCAAACTAGCACTATGGAATCTCAGATCTACCACCCCTCACCAAAAACTATCTCGATCAGCTCCTCTGAGGCCTCGGAGGAGATAGAGTAAACCTAGGCACCCAATATGGGTAACCACAAAATTTGGAACATGTCCTCTAGGGTGATAGTCATCTCACCTATCGGAAGGTGGAATGTGTTGGTCACGGAGTCCCATCTATCGATGAGCGTGACCATCAAGTTGGGCTACCGAACAACATGTCGATAGTGCTAAATCCCACTCAAGCCCACTACCTCCATGTGTTGCAGCTCCAAAGGGGTCACTATGTTGCACAATGTCACCGGAGAGGTGGAACCTTGTTTCGCATGTGTAACAAAGACTCTCCCCTGCATCCAATCTAAGCACGACATTAATCATGACCATATTCACCAATTATCATTACCCTCCACCCTATTTTTACCCTACCCATCTCAACTACCTAACCTACATCACTTTCGCACCCTTGTGCCTAAAAGCTGACTCGGTACCGGTTTATTCTAATCGACTTTCACATTTAAACCTGTATTGGTCACCTATTTGTGACCGCTCATGGTTTATCTTTACCGACCATGGTTACCACTTAACCGACATCGATCACCTATTTGGTGACGATCCTAGTTCTACCCAACCGACGCCGGCCAAGCTTGACCGACGCGGTCATCCACAAGTGGAAAATTCCATAACTTCCCAAACCCCTTTTTTAAAACTCCCCCCTGCCCCTTTTACCCCACCTACAATGACCTACACTACCCCAATACCCCTACCCACCCCACCTATACAATTTACTACCCTCCCCCTTCTTTTTGCCCATTATTCCCCCATACCCACATTTTATTTTTAACCACCCACAAAAACCAAAACCCACAAAACCCTACAAACAACAATAACCAAAACCTCTAATCTAGCTAATCAACAATATAGAGTTAGGTGCTTACCAGTCGCACCGCCGGCTGTCCTGGCACATCTCGACCATTGTCTTTGGTGGCCCGCCCGATCCCTCTCTAGCCTCTTCCATCACCAAATAGCTACTCACAACCTCCAACCAATCAAATCTCTCACCCTGATCCCGTGGACCCACTGCTCACTAACCAAACCCTCATCAAATCAAACTACTACCATCAGATCGTTTCCTCCGGACACTTTTCTCTCTTTTCTCTCTTTTTTGTTGTTTTCTCACTTTGCAAATAACAAATGAATAACAAAAAGTGTTTTTTTTTTTTTATAACTAACCCGACCTAACCGACATCGTTATCCATGACCGGCATCTATCACCTTCACCTACACATTACCCTTACTTTTTCCTTTTACCCCACCCTTTACCATGATCCTTTAGCCCACCCCACATGTACCCAACCTATTTACCTTACCTTTCCAGACCTCCTCACTTACTTGCCTACTCTTTTCCTCCTTTAGGGACTCATTATTTTACCCATAACTTGGTCTTACGTGCATCAGTGACCTAGATATTTGGACCTAGATTATTGCTAGTGACCTTTGACCTCATATGTTTTCTATACCTTGTGGCATTGCTACCTATGTTGATTGACCTAATGACCTTACCTAGCCTATTTTGTGACCATTTATCCTAACCCTACCTTTGGTGTACCGAGAACATACCTAAACGCTCTGCACCTAACCTACGTTATGTTTCCTGACCATATCCTATACCTTGACATGGATTCACTTCAACCTTGTTCAGATAAACCTATCAACCTTAGACGATGTAGAGTTTTCCTACTCTTCAACCCGGTAGCATGCTGCAGTTTATATGTGTGCGTGTGTTTGACTGTTTCTACCTTTGACCCTGACCCATTACCTAGATTGCCCGAGTAGACCTTTCACCCTTTTCCCCTATGCCCACTTGCCTTTTCCTCACATTTACCTTTTATCAAACCACTCACCACTTTAGCCTACTACCTCGTTAGTTCCTGGTTTGAGGGGGATCACCTTCACCCACACATGGGGCAACCACATCTTATTTTTGTTAGCATTGCTTACCAATACAAGCTATGTAACAAAAGGGGCAAAATGTAGACACTAAAATCAGGTCACACTCCCCTTTCATACCTCGACCAATAAGCACCCTTCATTACATTCACCTAGCCATGACCCCTTTCACCCCACTAATATTAATTTAATTAAATTAATTCATTATGCTCACTATATTTATTATTTAAATATATTATTTAAATAATATCCACACATACAGTTCACTTAGACACCTCATCAAGCCAACTCAACCTAAGACTTATTCTTAATAAGTTGCCATAACTAACTAAGACTTACCCAAACCCTAAAAATCAATGTCTACATTCCCTCTAACCACATCCCGCATGCTCAAAGAAGCTCCCATTCAAATCCGCGGGATAACGATGTGAGATTCAAGGAAATCGGAGGATCTCCTAGTTTAGTAAACCTAGAAAATCCCGCCTTGACCAACGCTGGTTACCCCCTAACCATCACCGGTTAAGCCGGACCACCATCTGTTACCCCTTTTAACCCCTAAACTACCTTATTATCAAGGTTGGAAAACATTGGGAGAAGGTTGATGAGCAAGAACACATCTCAGAGAGATAACACATCTTCAGAGAGTAAATTCCAGTGAAAACCCACATGCAAGGAAGGAGATTGAGCATCTTCTCCTACACTGGCAATCTCAGCCATGATCTCGATCCATCAAGCAAGAGAGGAGTGTACATGCAACCCATGCGAAGCTTTATTTTAGTTGGTGATCACTTGAAACCTTCAAACCCCTCATCATCACCTCCATCCCTCACACACAGGCATTCAGGACCGGAATCCAAGTAAGTATAACATCATACTTTCTTGGTTTATTTCATTTTATCATCTATTGTTTACTTTTCCCCTATTGACCTTCTCCAATGTTTTCACCTCCATATACCCATTAAAACCTCACCAAAGCCTACTCCAGTCACCCAATACCTCATCTCGACCCACCAAATTCCTTTGTGCAATCACAAAGGAGACCACAACTTATTCTGTGATATTTCCAGATCTCACATTAACCTTAAGCACCGGTCAGATTCTAACCACCGTCGGTCACCCCCGACCGACACCGCCTCTCGTATTTTCCCACACACCTAGAAATGAAACCTACCCACCAAATTTCATCTTACCCTCATTCACCTATGATTTATCTCGT
Organism: Taxus wallichiana var. yunnanensis; assembly: GCA_018340775.1. Classification (NCBI taxonomy): domain Eukaryota; kingdom Viridiplantae; phylum Streptophyta; class Pinopsida; order Cupressales; family Taxaceae; genus Taxus; species Taxus wallichiana. Next base: position 145,322,887 of record CM031240.1, on the reverse strand, counting down.
GACCTCTATCAAACTTGTAGAGACCCGTAACAATCATTTGACCTTTAGATTCTATTCTAGCTTATCCTGTTATATTAGATCTATTTCTTATTGTGTTTTAAGTGAGATACCTAAATCATTTCAAACTACAATAGGATTTACTTTGTTTACAACATTAAATTGTTTAAAACAAAGGATCGATGTACCATCTAGGAAGTATCACACTTCCTTAATCTAGCATACGTTAGGTAGTTCATCGCCCATATTATTTAATTCCTTATGGTGGCCTTATTTTTATTACAGGTAGTTCCTCCTAACCAAAAGGAAGCTCTCGTGATCGGTTGTGGATTCGAAGTCATACGCGCACAACAACCCATCAACCAACATTTTAACATGTATTCCTCCTATGCCCGTTACCCTATCTGTTTCATCAACACTTCAAAGAAACGATCTAAGAATCGGGTGAAACACCATCATGCCCTCTCTACTTTCATTTCTTATCATCCTTCTCTATTATTCTCTTCCTCTTCTTTCCATCACAATCAAGCATAGTTCACACTCCTCGTTATTAGCAGACGATGGTTTCTCCATCCTATTACACCTCATCCTCTTTATCCTCTTTCATTCCTTTTTTTCTCCTCCTCCACCACATCCACTCTATTCCATTCAATTTCCTCTTCCTCCTCTCTATAAAATTTATCTCTCCTCCTTTCAGGAGTAGTGTCATCTCTTCCATTCTTATCAACCCTCTCAAAGAGACATCATCACATATATCCCTCATCCCATCTTCCTTTGACATTTTTGTCTTGGAGGATACCATAACGGTCATCACCTATCTAATCTTGTTCTCTTTCACGAATGTTTTCTCTACTTTTGTTTCGTCGCAAATATAACTTGAATCCATGCCAAGAAGTGGGATTGCTTTCTCTTTTCCTCACCTACTAGTTTTTGTCACTTATGAATCTTTCATATGAAACATATTTTTATCACCATATTTATCACCCTTTCAGGGCATTTTATCTCACACTATCCTATCTGCTCATCATGTCCACATTTATGATTACACTCATTCCCCCTAGGAATTTTATTTACATATCCACCTTTTATATCATGCCTTGTGCTAGGGCATCATTATTTTCATCCTTGTCCCTTTTGTGGATGCATGATTTTTTCTCGATTCCTCGCATACAAAGGATTTCACATACTTTTCACATTTAGTTGCAAATATTTTGATGTTTTCCTATGACCCGTTGGTCATCTCGGTTTACATCCATATTGCAGTGGTCTTCACCCACTCACTGGTTTGTAGAAAATTATCGCCATCCCCTTTGAGACCGCAATTTTCCTCTACCGATGTGATATTGGAGTCACTTCCATATTTCTCATTTTTATCCTTTTTGCCTAGGAGAATATTTCCTTTGGTCATGTCTTTATCCATCCTCACATATATGATTTTATCCAACTTTTTTGTCTTGTGGCTTGCTATCGCAAACCACTCAACAAAAATGGGAAAATGTAGACACAAAATATTGTATCACTCTGTATTTTCTCCCCTTCAAAAGAGGCTTACCCATGGGAATCCCATTTCCCCCAAAAATGCATATTCAATTAATTAATCTTATAACTTAATTAATCTCATGTAACATGACAAAAATGCATTATGTGCTAAATAATCCATTATTCTAATTAAGTCATATCATCCTATTTCATAATTAAATAATATAAAAATGCAAATCAAGAGCCCCACATGTTCCCCACTTAAGTCAAAATCAATTCCCACCTAAAAATCAATCCCCACCTAAAAATTCAATTCCCCAAAATTATTAATTCATGAACCCCACCCATGAATTTAATAATTCAAAATCCCAACATCTGACAACAAATCCAAAATCAATAGTGTAAAGTAATGCACATGGCTTCACTATTACACCTAATCATGTCCCCACTCCACATCACACCTTTTCTTTTTCTCACATCATGAACCCCACATCAAATCAACTCTTCATCATGTCCCATTAATTAGGGTTTCTTTTACAAATCTTGGTTATTCATTAACCCCATATTTTAATCCAAATTCAAGTTATAAATATGACCCTTTCTCCCCCTTTGCATATATGAAAAATTATGAAAATTCTCAAGCTTGAAATAAAACAAAAATCCAAATTATTTGTGAAGTTTTGAATCATATTTTGGAGTGTTTGGAGCCGAAACTCTTTTGGTCTCATAATGCCACATTGATGATCATGTTGTTTCTATATTGAAATAGTAGTTAGGTGTCGATTTAATTTCATTTATTTGGTATATTGCAAATCTCTTTAGTTTTTGGCATGTCATTTTATCATTTGAAACTTATTCTTATCTTGTGAACACGGGGTTGATAGCCACCGAGGAAGTGAATGCTTCTCGGATCTGCTCCATTGGGCAGCCCCACATGAAAGTATCTAAGCTATTTTTCTTGAGTGTCTGTGAGTTGCAGGTTTGTTGAGATCATGACCGAAAGCTCATCATCCATTTGGTACCCGCATCTGCCATCATCTCCAAGGTACTAAGCCCTTGCATGTTCGAGGTTGTTTGGTGTTTTGTTGATTTCTTGTAATACTAATCTGAACAGGAAACTTTGATCAACACATTCCTTTTTAACTTGTCGCTGAGGGTTCGAACTACTTGCAAGGCTTATTTTGTTAAGAAAAATCAATCCTTAGAAAATCTCACAATTCAATAAAATAACAATATTTTTGTTCACATGGATCCTCGACACAATGTTAGATGCATTTAGGAATTTCTCCATTACAACCATATCTACTTGTAATTGTACGTGAAGTGTACGATGGGAATGTCGAAGGGGATAAGGTGAAGAATTAAAACTTAAGGAAGAAAATAAGAGGGAGAGGATGGGGGCCAAAGAAGATGGGGTATGAGGGAGGAGTAGTGCATTGTGTTCCACTGAATTTTCTTTATCTTGGTCGCATTATTAATTTGAGTGTCATATATGTTCAAAGGGGAAGTACTAAGAAATTGAGGAAAATCTTAAATGTTTAACAAATGTTTTAGATTAAGGATCGCTTATTTATGTGAGTGTATTTTTTGGTTGAAGTGGTCAAAATACAAATTGGAGAAAATTCAAAAGGTTACAGCCATGCAATATAGTGCAGTTTTTTTAGTATCTAGTACCATCCTTTTATCGTTTCGACCTTTATTAAAGAAAAGATTAATTGTGAGAAAATAGGTGACGCTTGAACATTCATTGATAATAGAGCCCCTACAAATTTTAGTCATATGAGGGACATGTAGAATTTATTTGGCAGACATAAACTCAACTATTTTTTATTTCAATTTTGTACTCCTTCAAGGTTTTGGAATGGACCAAGTCTGATTTGTTAGAAGTGGCAAAGAAATAAATTGGAGATAATGTTCACTGCAGTGTGGCAATGAGCACATACCCGAAGGTTTTTAACAACTACATTACATGTTCCAAGGGGTGTGTTTAACCAACCAAATGTAGTCACCAACTTTTCATGATGGTGGCAGAGAAATAATTCTTTTTCCACTTCCACACTATTAAGTAAATGTCTTTAATCTGCAAAATAACATGTTGCCTTCATCTCCCTAGCCAATTTCTCCAAATTTGCATAGATCTCCTCTTTTTGTAGATGTGATCTATGATATATGATTTGTCTCTTGGCCTTTAATCCAACTACATCTACATATATTTTTTAATTCCTCTATCTTTCATCAATCTTCATATCATTTAAAGCTCATTTGCCCACTTCTGCATAGATGTTTGAGAGAAAAGCATAAGTTGCATCATTTTTAGGATCCAAATCAAAATGCATTACATGGATTTAAACACTCCTAAGCCTATATTCATATGTGGTCTACAAGAACCAAGAAAACACTTCTACATAACCACCACAAGTTTAATTGGCATCTTAACAATAATGTTCAAGGTATCTTAAAGATAGTCGGGTTGAGAAAGAAATTCAACCATGCACACATAATTATTAATTGCAGGTGTGTGCAATAAGGGTTGTTCATGTGATTGAAGTATGTACAACCCTCATGTAGTAAACTTACATGGCTACATGCTCATAGAACACAAGCAAAGGTTGTGGAACGTAAAAAATTCCCAATATAAAAAAAGTTCCCAACATTACACAAAATTCTAAAAATGACCAGAGAGTGCAACTGCACCATCTAATAGAAATCACTTTCCATTATAATTTGTTGTGTGTCCACACCTAGCTCTAAAATTACCATTTTAGCACAAGCCTGGAGTATATTGGCAGTGGTTGTCAATGAATGGAATAAGTGAAACCCTTTTTGAGGAAAGCCCCTAACTTGTCAGCACGTTCCCATCTACATGGATTTTAATGTAGGTCCAAAGAAGTGCAGTTGGGATTCATATTTAACACTTGCGCGTGTTATGGATGAGTTGGTCAAAGTTTAGTAGCTGAAAAAGGCAGGTAACCAAATTACTACGAAGGATCAAGTAGAGTTTTACATGCATTGAAAATTCAAGTGATTTTTCCCAAAAGAAAAGAAAACAGGAAACCAGTGGCGAAGCTAGGAGAAGAAAAGTAGATTCTTGCACACTATTGACGCAACGTGAGGATTTTGAGAGCTTGAGTTTCAAGACACCATCAGCGAAGCAATACAAATTTCATCATACGCCACAAAACAGAGTTATATTCTCTCACAAGTGCTCGTAAAATACAACGTCATTGTTGTGGCCAAAACCTGTGTGGAATTGTCGGTTTATTCAGTGGAGCTCATTTCCAAGAGAAAAATACCTACTTTGGATGAAATTACAATCAAAGACACCATAGCCTTAATGATCTTCAATAGTCACAGCTTCCCGAGATCCTTTATGCTCTGATTGATGTCCATGCCGTGTTCCAAAGCTCCCATTTTAGCACAGGTTGGGAGGATGCAGGTTGTGGAATTTGGCTTTACACTTTCCAATTGCATTTGCATGAAAGTTTCTAAAGCCTTTTCACTGAACCCATTTTGTGCGTCACCTGTAGTCAATGTTGTCCATGAAACCACATTTTTCTGATGCATTCTGTCAAACAGTTCAGGTGCCTTGTGTAAGGTTCCACGTTTTACATACATGTCAACTACAACATTTGCAACTACATCATCTGACAAAATTCCTCTATCTTTTATGCTTTGATGGATGTCCATACATATTCCAGAGCTCGTATTTTGGCACAGGTCAGGAACAAATGTCTTCTTCCACGTATATGTATTTTCCGCGTATATCTATATTTGCCCTTCTCTATGTTGACTGCCGGTGCCAGTTCAAATGAATTTTTCCACATTTTTGTTGCCCATTGTTATTCGTTATATTTCAATGTATAGTGATCTCTCTCATACACATAAAAATCGTTTCAGAGAGGGAAAGGCTAATCTTAGTTGTAAATGCCTCCGGCATAACTAACAAATCGTACACAAGCAGTTCAATGTAAACACCAAAAGTGGTGCAAAGGACACAATGTCAAGAAATGGAGTGAAAATAATGTAAAAAAACAAAGAGACGAGAGAAAAGGAAATAGGGAACTCAATTGAGTAATATATCAAGTAAGATATGAAGAGCAATTTATACAAAGGCCTATACAGAAATGGCCTGTTGGGATGAAGTTTATATTTTAAATAGATTCTTAAAAGATAGAAGAAGTAAAAATATATCATGCATAAATATTGTAAAATATATCATGCATAAATATTTCCACGTATTATCTAAACAATAAGTTCATTCCAAACACAACAATGTTGATTTTTATTTTAAATAATGTTACATTATGGTTTGTTAGTTCTATAGGTTTTAACCAATGAAGTACATTGCTCAATCCCCGATAATGAAGAAGAAGACCCAAGTGCAAATATATTTTGTTGCAAATTACTTTTAATGGAGCGCGTCTCCCTACTTGAGTACAATATTTGTATTTTTTGAATGTGTAAAATCTATGGACAATTTTGTTAGTAGTTGTAAATATTGTCTTTCTTTACACACTTATAAAATTCTACAACAATTCTTCAATGTGTTTTGGGTTTATTTTCGTCCATGTCTAAAACCAAAATGTTTGCTTTTATTTAAGGGTATTTAGTTTTTTAGACTTATATCTCGGGTGGATGCATATCACTTATGTTTCAATGCTTCAAATTGAAATTGGATTCATTGACTTGCTCTACCATCTTGACGACGTGTATTTTGATTGTTACCAATAAAAGACTAATGAGCTCCATCTTGTTGTTTGAGATAAGGCACTACCTATTTGTCTTATGTGTGCAAAATTACAAATCTTGGTTCAATCCCTAAAGCTGCCCACAAAGAGGGTTCAATTTTTGTGTTTAAGGTGAGCATTTATTTTTTTGATTTAATTGAATTCTCAAATTTTGAGTTGTTGCCCATAAACCGAATTTGAATATAATTTTTAACAACAATTCTTGCAAGGTTATGAAACATCGATTTATACATCCAAAAAGTGGTGATAAGGATTAATTGTTATATCGCCCCATAGAATCTTATTTTGTGAGTTTATTTCGAAATGTCTTTTAAGATTTGTTTCTCTTTTGAAAACACTAGAAATTAGATTTTGTAAATATTAGTATGACGTTTTTGCCTTTCATGAACAAATCTAGTGCAAATTGCTTAGGAATACATGCGAAATCAGAGAAGTTTTCTTGGGATATGAGATACATGACATTTTTTAGATTAAAAATGTGTATTGAATGATATGGACAAAAAGGAAAAAAAAATATTTTTTTCCAACATTGTGCGAGGTTGATAATTGTGATGCATTAAGACCCTTTGAGTATGTGTTTACTTCCATAGTACAACCAAGTGTATCTCTAAAATAGTTCATAAGACAAATTGATTTGAGGAATGCAAATTGTTTGGATCATTTAAATAAGGGGCATTGTACTTCTAGATACTATTGTTAATGTTATACAATCTCTAACAGGTACTTGTAAGACCTAAAGTGAAAAAAAGGATCATATTTCATTTTCCAACACCTATGTTGTAATGAAATTACTAGTATAATTCAGATTATGAGCAGCAATAGAACACCAAATAACACAATATTTCAGAATAATGATCTCAATATGCAATTATAATAGCTTCGCCACTTCAAGGGGGCAACCTCCAAACCATATAATAAGACTCAAATTCTCAAATGATAATGAACTACTACCTACAATCCCCTATATATACTATTCATATGCTATGGCCATCACCAAGGCCGACCTATTAAGCATGATAAAGTATAAATGATATAATAAAATGATATGGTAAGCCACAAGTCGGCTACTCATATCCTAATACAAGCAATAGGTTAAGGGCGTAGCATGCCCTTCCCCTTCAAACCAACATTGTCCTCAACGTTGAATAATCCTAGATGTTTTGCCAGAAAACCTTCATCCTCCTAGGTTGCATCTTCTATGCTCAGATTCTTCCACTTGATCAGATATTCCTTAATGTCTCTAGTTCTCAGCCTCTTAGTACGTGTTTGCAGAATCTTCTCTGGCTCCAAAATGATTCTTCCTTCCTCGTCAAGTTTTGGTAACTCTGTCTGGGCTTCAAATTTCTGTCCAATAACCTTCTTCAGGCATGAAACATGGAATACTGGGTGTATGTGTGAAGATGGAGGCAACTCTAGTTTATAAGCAACACTGCCAATTTTCTGTAGAACCTAATAAGGGCCATAATATTTAGGAGCAAGTTTTTGTCCATTTTTCTATTGCTTTAGGGACATCTGTTTGTAAGGATGGAGACATACAAAAACCTAGTCACCAATTTCAAAATGTCTTTCACTACGGTGTTGATTTGCTTGTTGTTTCATCCTATTTTGTGCTAATGCTAAATTCTCCTTCAAACTAGCCAAAACCTATTGTTGATGTTGAATGTGTTCCTCAACATCTTTGACCTTAGTTTGCACCCTTAAGGAGGAAGTGATAGAAGGTGGATGGTAACCATATAATGCTAAAAATGGGGTCATTTGAGAAGAGGTATGAAAAGATGTGTTATACCACCATTTTGCAAGTGGTAGCCATTTAATCCACCTTTCCTGCTTATCTGATACAAAACAACGTAGATACCCCTCTAAGCATTTGTTGACCACTTCCATTTGCCCATCAGTTTGAGGATGATAAGATGAACTGTGAGCTAGCTGAGTACCCAAACATGAAAATAATTCCGTCCAAAAATTACTTGTGAAAATAGGATCACGATCACTTACAATTATCTTTGGGGTTCCATGTAGCCTTTGAACTGTCTCAAAAAAATAGTTGCGACTGTACTGGCTGCAAATGGATGTGATAGGGCAAAAAATGGGCATATTTTGTGAGCCTATCCACAATCACGAAAATAACATTCTTACCCTTTGAACAAGGAAATCCGGTGATGAAATCCATGGAGACCTCCTCCCATCTTTGGCTAGGAATTGGTAAGGGTTGCAACAAACCTGGTGTCTTAATTATTTCCCCTTTGTTCTGTTGGCACACTAAACACTCTGATACAAAATTTTGTACATCCCCCTTGAGTCCTTCCCAAAATAATTCTCTTTTTATTCTATGATATGTCTTCAAAACCTGAGGTGTCCTCCAATAGGTGAGGCATGTAGCTATGCAAGAATCTTATGCTTCAACTCATAATCTTTACTCAAGTATAACATGTCCTTGTACCATAGGGCATTACCTTTCCACTCAAATTTGTTAGATGTCATAGATCCTTGCTTGATATTCTATATTAGAGATTGTGTATCCTTATCTTGATCCCATTCCAATCTTGCTTCATCCACCCAATCGGCCATCAACATGGACATTCCACATAGTAAGGCATCTGCGGATGTATCCCTTCTAGACAACGCATCAACTACTACATTTTCTTTACCCTTTTTGTATATGATTTCAAAATCATAACCCAACATTTTTGTTACCCACTTTTTTTGTTCCTCAGATGATAACCTTTGCTCCAAAAAGTATTTGAGACTATCATGATTAGTTTTTACCTTGAAGTGTCTACCCATGAGATAGGGCCTCCATTGCTTGACCGCATGAAGAATAGCCATCATTTCTTTCTCATATAAAGGTTTGAGCAGATCTTTTCCTTTGAATTGGTGACTCTCAAATGCAATTGGTCTTCTTATTGCATTAGAACTACTCCCAATCCTGATCCTAAAGTGTCACATTCAACAATGAAGGTTTTTGAGAAGTTGGGAGTAGCCAAATCGGGGTGCTACACAAGGCTTCCTTCAGTTGCTCAAAGGATTTAGTGGCTAAGTCTGTCCAATGGAAGGCATCCTTCTTTAGTAATGCAGTGAGTGGGGTTGTTATTCTACCATATCCCCGCACAAATATTCTATAGTACCCTATTAGTCCTAGGAACCCATGAAGATTTTTGAGAGTTTTGGGCCTTGGCCATTCCACCATAGCTTTGATCTTCTAAGGATCAACTTTGATGCCTTCATGGGATACAATGTGACCCAAGTACTCTACCTCTTGTACACCAAAAGAACATTTGGATGGCTTTGCATAGAGATTATGTTTCTCCAAAACTTCCAACACTTTATTTACATGTTATAAGTGTTCTTCCCATGTCTTATAAATCAATATGTCATCAAAGAAAACTAATACAAATTTCCTTAAAATGGCCACGAAAACAATGTTCATCAAGCTTTGAAAGATTAAATGTGCATTTTTAAGACCAAAAGGCATTACCAAAAACTCATAATGGTCCTCATGAGTCCTAAAATCCATTTTATGAACATCTTCCTCTTTTATTCTAATTTGATGGTACCCGAATAAAGATCTAATTTTGTGAAATAAATAGCACCATGCAATTCATCAAGTAAATCATCAATTACTGGAATAGGAAACTTATCTTTGATGGTGTACTTGTTGAGTTCTCATAATCTGGACACATCCTCCATGTTTCATCCTTCTTACGTACCATGACCACTGGTGAAGAATATGCACTCTGGCTATGCCTGATGATACCTTCCTTCAACATTTCTTGAACCATTTTCTCGATCTCACTTTTTTGGGAATATGGGTATCTGTATGGTCTGATGTTAGGTGTTTGGCTCCCTAGAATCAACTAAATGGCATGATCATGATCCTAATTGGTGGTAGTCCCTTTGAAATTGCATCAAAAATAGATGAGTGAGCATCAAAATCTTCTCAAGATTGGGTGGCATTGAAGAATCTATATGTTGTACTTCTATGGAAAATAACTTTTCTATAAATCCATCTACTCCTTTTCGAGAACCTTCTACATTTGATGAGAGCTAATCATCTTTGGAGACTTAGTTACCATCCCATTCAATTGTATTTTCCTTCCATTGAATGAAAGCGCATGAAAAATTCTTGGAAATTCATCTCTATAGTACCTAAGGTTGTGAGCCATTGGACACCCAAAACAATATTTACCCTCCTATAGAAATAGCAAACATAGGTGAGTCTAACATGTAGTTGTTGATATATCTCCCCTGTGGAAATATAGACAAACGAGAGAATATGGAAATCAAAGAAACTTAGACCCACATGACCCCGACATTTATTGCATCATAAAAGCAGTTAAGGGCGCAGTACAAGGATGTCGACATGAAAATGGATGACCCATGGCATTGTAAGAAGATGTCAACACGCCAAAATTCGCGCCCATGGAACGAGTTAAGGGCACGGGTAAGAGGATGTCGACATGAAAATGGATGCGCCCATGGTGCAGTACATAGAGTGTTGACACACTAAAATTTGCAACCAAGGCACAGTGAGGCGCACAACATAGAGTGTTGATATGATAAAATTCATGCGCCAAGGCGCAGGTTGGAGGCACACAACACAGAGTGTCGACATGACAAAAAATTCGTGCCCAAGGTGCAGAGCACTAGGTGGCAACACCACATTTTCAGCGCCTATGGTGCAGTAAGAGTATGTTGACATAAGGATGGATGCGCCAAGGTGCATCTTCAAGAGGTGCAACATTTTGAGCGTGACACCCGACAGTAAAGTAAACCCTAACGTAGATATTCGAGATGGCCATAATTTTCAACAGGGAGCTCGGATTAACGCAAGGTTGGAATTTTTGGAAAGCTTACAAGGTCTTCTCATCCAACTATGACTGGATATCTTTAATTGGGTGAGAACAAGTTCTTCAAAAATGCAAAATACAATTCGCCATTTTTTGGGTTTGCTAGGGTTCTCACCTACCGCCATAATGAGATGAATTAAATACAACCTAGAGGTGGTTGGGGTAGATTTGGAATTCCTCTCTCTTTTCTCTCTCATTATTCCTATAAATTTTAAGGAGGGGCTTATTTCTAAAGGTTGGACATTCTTGTTTTGCCCCTCCCTTCTTCTCTTTGGTAGGTGAATTTGTGGAGTTCAAACCTCCCATCTAAAACTGTAATGCAACTTTGCCTCTTGGCATTTTGTAGTGTATTGTATCAATATTTGGAGTAGATAATGCATGTCTATGGATGATTCTCAACCCTCTCTATGTTTATTTGCATCCTCTTGATCTTTCACTACAAATTTTGTTATCTCGTGAGATCTTGCATTACGTTTTAATGGTTTGTGTTTATTAGCAAGACAAGTGTTCTTCATTCCTCGGTGCATGCACCTTTGTTAGTTTAGGTTCTTTGTAAACCCTCTACATTTCTACATGTGCATCCGAATAGAGGAATAGGAACCAGCCTTCATCCGGAGAGCTTTTAAAATTTCGCAAGGTCCCACACTTGGGAAAAGCTCCATGTTATGCAATCACACCGAGAGTCTCAACCTGCCGAGCCGCGGACATTCAGGGTGCTGCGATTCACCATCAACAATAGTCTCCCATAGAAAGCTTGATACTATGGAACTTTCCCGCAGCACTTGATCGTCCCACCATCCACAATCATAACTTGCATTTACGGAGATGGGTAAATAAAACAATTGAGGTGGGCATCTAACATACTATTTATGAAGTTATGAGTACTCCCGAGTCAGTCAACATTGTCTTCTTCTATTTTTTGAGATAGCCAATAACCTTGAGTGTTTGAGGTACTAATATGACAATGCATGGCAAGAAATTGTAGGTTGGTGATCCTCTACTTCATCTTCTATTGGTTCTCTTGGCCTCTTTTATAATTTCAGCATCCTCATCATCCTCATTACCTCTCAATATAGAACAACTTCTTCTCAAAGCACATTTGTGTCCCGATCCATATTTTATATCACAGCTTAAAACATAATCCTTTTCTCTCTTTTCTTTCATTTGTTGAGGAGTCAATCTAATTGGCCTAGAAAATGAAGGGGAAGAGATACTACGGTCTCTGGTGTTAATGAAAGGCGGCCTCCTACTACAAAGAACATTTTCCTCTGCTCAACATGCCATGATAATAGAATCAGAAATCTTGAGTGGATTAAACATACGTACCTCATGCTCGATGTGGTCCTTAAGACCCCTAAGAAATAGGTCATTCAAATTCTCTTCTGGTATATTCTCCACCCTTAAGGATAGGTTTTGGAATTGATGCACATAATATTTGACTGATCATGTTTTGTAACTTTTCTAATTGACTAAAGTAGTTCTCTGAAACACTGGAACTATAGTGCAATTGCAACTCCTCGGTAAAAACTATCCAAGTGACACCGAGACCATTCTTCTACCTTTGAGCACATAACCATCGATACCAAACGAATTGGTCTGGTTCAAGATATAGGGATGCCAATGTCACCTTTTGTCCTGATGGTGTTTGATGTAGCTCAAAGAAGTTCTCCATTTGATTTATCCAATTCAAGGGATCTTTACCATCAAATTTGCGCATATCCACTTTCGGCATCATGTTCCGTGGTTACGAATAAGTTGGATTCTGATTGGGCTGGAAAAGTGATCCAACATGGTTATTTTGTCCATGATTTTGAACTGAAGATCCTCCTTGGTTGATATGGGCCATATTTGGGCCATATTGTTTACCCTTTACATGTTGCATGATATCATCCAACCAATGATTGATTTGGGCTATGTCTCCTTTAGAGGCCATCTTAGATTGTACATTTCGTAGCTCATACTCAAGTTGGATCACCTTATGATCAACTAAGGTAAACCCTAGTGTTGAGGAATCTGTATTTACCCCTTCTAACTCCATCTCTTCAATCACTATCCCATCTTTATCTGGGGTTTTACCTAGAGTAACTGGATTCTTTTTTGCTCTTATGGAAGGCCCCGCCATGATATCAAACCTTAGGGTTTAGGGTTTCAATACAAATTTGACCGAACAGAAAAAAATAGAGAATATACTAATACTATTTTTTTGATAGATTTCCGAAAATGTAAAGAACTTGAAAAAATTCCACAATTTGCACCCTAGGGAGTGATTTTATGAAAAAACTAAATTTGTAATAACTTGTGCAAAATAAATCAAAAATTCTGAAATTTTCAGGGAACCTTACTTGAAATGTTTTGCAACTCTGGTAAAAATATATCCCACCAATTCGCTCTAGTTCGAAATATATTGTGGAAACAAAAATTAGGGTTTTGCCCTAATTTTGGCCTCAGATCGCAGCTCTGATACCACTTGTAATGAAATTACTAGTATAATTCAGATTATGAGCAGCAATAGAACACCAAATAACACAATATTTCAAAATAATGATCTCAATATGCAATTATAATAGCTTTGCCACTTCGAGGGGGAAACCTCCAAACCATATAATAAGACTCAAATGCTCAAATGATAATGAACTACTACCTACAATCCCCTATATATACTATTCATATGCTATGGCCATCACCAAGGCTGACCTATTAAGCATGATAAAGTATAAATGATATAATAAAATGATATGGTAAGCCAAAATTCAGCTACTCATATCCTAATATAAGCAATAGGTTAAGGGCGTAGCATATGTCCAAACGCTAGTAAGCAGAGTAGACCAACAATCAAAAACAATATGAGACATTGGATGACAATGACTTAAAACCCACAAGCACCGAAAGACAATATTTTATTTATTTTTAATTCCATATGCAAAAAATTACCTACTAGTTACATAATAAAGTTCACCTTGCATATTCATATTTCAAAGTGTTAAACAGACGACCTCAAACATAATTGTCACGGTCTAATTCAACCTAGATGAAAAGAATATGAATCTTTCAGAGACATGTCCATATTTTAGGCATTTTAATCAAAGAGAATGGTGAAGATAGGAAAAAAATAATGTCAACAAGAATAAATTTAGAACTTCAATGAAAGAAGTCTCTAGGGTCCTAAATTTCCTACATAAAGCATAATCACATATGTAATGATAATATAGTCAATGTAAAAGAATTTATTTATCGCCTATCCTTAGTTGGTTCACTTCATTCAAGGTTTCCCCTATTTTATCATTCCCATTCACAATTAGAGTAAACATAGTGTATTAATTTTTTAATCTATTTTTGTCAAGTACATATTATTTAGAGCTAGAACCCTTCCCGCATGGTCTGGTTTTGTTTTCCAAAGGTGGTTGTACGAGGTGTAATTCACGAGTTAGAAGTAATCAAGGGAAGATGGAGTCACAATAGACCAACAAAGAATATACTACGGATGGTTGTGGTGATATGTGGGGAAGGGAAGTGGAGAGGGTCAAGACAGAATATGGAGAGATTTCTTCTTCATCATTCACAAGACAATAATTCATTAATAGTTCATTCTCATCCCGATGATGTGTTTCAAAGATTTTTTTTTTTCTATACAAAGTTCAAAAACTATTTTCTAAATGCTACGAACTGTAGAGATTTATAGTCTGAAATTCATTAGCCATAAACTTTATTCATGGTGGGGTAAACTCTATAGAAAATTTGTAAACATAGTTTTTTAATATCTTTCAATAGATATAGGTGGCTAAAACCATGTTCTCAAAGTCACATATGTTTCTTCTATAAAAACCACCTTCCAACTAACACGTACCATATAGAAGACTATCTCAATATTCATTATATAGACTAGTGTTTTCATGCTCTAACATGGGTTTAGCATGGTTGGCTCTAATATTTGAATTAGAACTCGTGAAAGTTACTATTGCATATTCAAAGCATGAGAATTCAATCGGTTAAGAAATCAATATATTGAAACTTAACGCCCATTAGACATTAAATTTTAACATCCCATTAATAGTAGTATCTCCGGTAGCATTAGAAGTATCTTTGGTAGTTAGCCTTTTCCAAATTTTAAATTTGTAAGCTAATTATCATGTTTCGTAATGCCCGTGCATCGAGGACTTCGGGTTCCGCCACCTTGGACTCCTCCCAACCACGGCCTGCGAATTTTGACCACAGGCTTGTCTGCGTCCTTCACGCGAGGTGTGAGCAGAGTCCGTTTTCTTTGCCGTGATCTCTTTTTGATCCTCTATTCAATGTGCATGGGTCTGACATGATGGTTTGATGAAGCTACAAGCTAGTGTAGCAGACTGTCCAACTCTGTTGTTGTCTATTCAGTATTGAACGCATCCTCAAAATCGTGCTGTACAGGCAGCTACAGTGGAGCGCGGAACTGAAATTCTCCTAGGAAAGTGTCGTGAGGAAGTTGCGAGGAAACCTCCTTCCCACTTGTTCAAACGTCACGTATTTCTTATCCCTTCCCTGAGACTCAGTCTTTCTTATCTTTGCTGTGTGTTTTGCAGTTCACGCATTCATTCCTCTGTCTGCCCTCTGCATCCGACGCCTCCTTCTTCCTGCCCTGAACCACGAATGCTTGCTTGCGCTCCATCAGATGTTGCAACAGATGAACTGCTACAGCGTGTTCTGGATAGTGGATTCTCAAAAATCGTGCTGTACAGGTAGGCTGTTCAACTATGTTGCTTCGGTTCAGTATAGAATGCATCCTGAGATTCGAGTTCTACAGGGTAGAGAAGTAAACTTATCTCAGAAAATCAGTGGCCTCCAGGGAGAGTAAGTGCGTGAAGGGTGCAGGCTGCTGCAGGCGAGCCGAGGGAGCCATTGGTGTTGATCCTGGTGTTACGGTTGCACGTGACCGGTCGTGGATCGGTTGTACAAAATCTTGCAATGTAGTTGAAGAACGAGATAAAGTTTTAGTTGAGCATCGCTCCTTTTCATTTTGGAAAGTCGTCATCGTGTGACGAATCTAAAATGGAAGAAGCTCGGTCAAACCTTGAGGAAAGTTTTGCAGAGGTGAGGCCGAGAGTCATTTTGTCAATTTCACTACTTTTTAGGGTTGTCCTTTTTAGCTGCTGCATTGAAGCAATCTAGTGGCTGGTCAGCCTTTTTGAGGATGCTAAGTCTAGGGACTGTTTTATGGATATGGAGTCTGTACCAAGAGATTTTTTTGGGTTTTAAAGCCATCTTCTGTTGCTTCGTCTCAAACTAGGGCTGCTCCTATTATGAGAGCACCAAGGTTAGGAGACCGATGAAGGATAGAGGAATTAAAAAGGAACTTGGATGCAGTTGGTTTAAAGGCAATAAAATGGTGCATGCTTTTGTGTAGGTGGCAGATCACACCCACGGGCACAGGAGATCTATGCAATGTTGGAGAAAATGTCTTGGGAGATGAAGGTAGCAGGATATTTCTCAGATCCAGAGCTTGCATTGAGTTTGTTCATCCAAAACCGATTCGTGACAGTGAGGGTGTTACCAACAGACCTGATGAAATTTATTTCTAAGATTCTCTATTGCTTTCTTACTTGTTTACGATGTAACTCGTGGAAGAGAGCCTCATAGAGGCCGATCTGTTTCATATCAGAATATTCATGAAAAACAATTTGCTTGCTATTATATGAGTTTCTTCAACGAGTCACTAAGTTGGCAGGCATAAAGGTTTCTGTTGGAATTATCACACCTTTCAAGCTACAGTTGAAATGTTTGCACCGAGTGTTTGATGCTGCCCTCAAATCTGCTGAAGGAAAAAGGTTTATCCATCAATACGGTAGATGCCTTTCAGAGCCAAGAGCTCTGCTATCTTTCTTGTCTTTTGGGTTGTCATCAAATCTGCATTTTATGGTGGCCCTATGTTCCTTATGCCCGGTTTGGTTATTGCCTTGTATGTAACAGGAGCACTAAATGTTGTTTTAACGGAAGCGCATCAAAAAGAAATGTGTCGTTACTTGTACAATCATTAGGCATAATGAAGACGGTGGATGGGGGTTGCACATTGAAGGTCACAACACAATGTTTGGGACAGTACTAAACTATGTAACTTTGAGACTTCTTGGCCAAGGGTCTGATGGAGGAGATAAAGAAACAATGGAAAAAGGTCGTGTATGGATTTTGGACCATGGCAGTGCTACTGCTATACCTTCATGGGGAAAAATGTGGCTTTTGGTGCTTGGAGTATTTGATTGGTCTGGAAACAATCCATTGCCTCCAGAGATTTGGCTTCTTCCATATTTTCTTCCCATCCATCCAGGGAGGATGTGGTGTCACTGTCGAATGGTTTATTTGCCAATGTCATATTTTTATGGGCGGAGATTTGTGGGACCTATAACTGAGACTGTTATGTGTTTAAGAAAGAAGCTCTATACAATGCCTTATGAGAAAATAAACTGGAATATAGCACGTAATATGTGTGCAAAGTTTACCGGAATGGTTATTGTTCCTCTTGCATGGTATTGGGACACCGTGTGGGTGAGAAGCGTGCGTTTGGTGGAGAAATAATTTTGGGACTGCTGGGAGAAGGGGTCTGCTCGTGCGTGGCCATGAGATATAGTGTTTAAAACAGGCATGATAAGCCCTAACCCTCTCTCTTAATGATTTATTTCTTTTAGCATTTAGATAAATCAATATCTGCAACTTTATTTGAATGCTGTAGATGTGGGTTTCTTTTGGAATGTGGATGTGTTTTTATTTTACTAAATAGATAGCATTTGGACTCTGGATATCATATAACATGTATTTACACATATTGAATCCTTCTTGAAAGAGATGCTCAAAAAAAAAAAAAAAAGGACGAGCTTTCCAAATGACTTTTAATCATAACTGCATGAGCTGACCTCTCCCCCTTTTACAATTTATTTTATTTACTGTTTGAAGTAGAAGAAATCTCTACATCGATTCTTGCCTACTGATTTTACAATGTTGGTTTCTCTTTTGCCCTGATTATTCCTTTGAATGATGGTTTCTGTAGAAAATAGTATGGAGCGTGAATGAGGTTTATAATTTTTCTTGTATTGTTTATATTATGTAGAACATGGCTTGAAAAAGGGAAATTCCGATATGACTGTATTTGGATTTTACCGTGGTTTTATAATAATTTAAACTACCACTAGGATTGGGGCTTCCATTTGGGAAGAGTCATACTAGTTTAATTGGTCTTCTAGATAGCTCCATCTGAGTCTTTTGATTATCATTTACCTTGGGGATTATTGAAAACCCCTCACCAGGACCTCTACTATTACTATTACTATGAGCTTATTATTAGATTGGAACCCTCCTGAAGCATGCGTTAATGGGTTTTCTATGACCTCTACGAATATGTTATGCACGCAAGTCATTATCCTCTGTGGATAATTATTTGGCTTAATTTTGAGACACTACTTGGATCCTTGAATCGGTTAAAGTAATATCGGATACATCGACATTCCTCAAGTTTGATTGATATGTGATGCCCTCTTGCATATGAATTCAGGAAATGCCTGAAATATGAAATTATAAATTTATCTTATACTTGACCTTGAAGCTTGTCGATAGACGTTTGGTAGAAAAACAGATGAATAGGGAAGTTAAGATAATTACCCTAAAATGGATTCATGCATGCCTCAAGTAAAGGTAACAACTACCATAATGGGACCTGTGCATACTATGTATGCCAGTAAGGATAAATATGTTATTTCAATACTTGGTTAACGAATGGAATATTTTTTTGGTATTTACGATGATTATTATGTTAGCTAAAATTTGATACTTGCATCTCAACTGGGAGTTGAGATAATGTTGGTACTTGTATTTATAGTGGCTTGGACTACGCTTACTTATCTTAGTTAGTCAAATGTATCTTGGACATATTAGCAAAACATGACAATGTCATTAATCGTAGCTCATTCCAATGAGTTGGACCCTTGTACTAAAAGAAATATATAGAGACATGGAATAAGCAACCAAAAGGATACCTAAATATTATACGAACTTGTGGATTGGTGGAATCTTTGTTAACATAAGTATATCCTTAAAATTGTGAAATAAATATCCAAATTATACTTCATATCACTGAGTTTCTATGAAGGTTTGATACTTGGGTAATATCGATGAATAATATAAAATTGGTACTTGTATTTATTATATAAGCTTAATGTCGTTGGTGCTTTTATTTAATTGAAAGATAATATTGTTGGGTACTTAAATATGCGAAGTAGGTCGAGGGTATTAGGTGAGCGTCATTATTATTACTGCAATTTGAGTATGATTGATTGCATGGTTAAGATTGTATATCTAGTCACTTGGAATTGTGTCTTAGGTAAGCAAAACTTAAGGAAGTGAACATTTATGAATAGGAAATGTATTATCATGAGATGTACAGTTAAGTTTTAAATGTATGTTAGAAATTTATTTGATAAGGAGTATTGCAAACTTTCATTTATTTAAATACTAGATGGCATAAATTATTAGGTGAGGTTTATATCTTATCATGCTCGGCTTCTAGCGAACTGACTCTAGTAAATATTTGTGCAGATGGATTATGCGAGTAGATTAAAGGAAAAGAGTGTAAAAGTTTCATCAGTTCAAATTATGAAGTTCTTTGTAGAAAGTTCAATGCGTTGTAAATTTTGTAACTTTGCTTGCAAGGAGTTTAGAAGATCTCTTGCCTTGGTATGTTCAGAAAACTACGTAGTGAAGTGTTCTTTCCCTTTTGTTGTTAGACTAGTAACTTATCTTGGGTGAGGAATGATATTCAATCCTTACCTTGGCATAAATATTGTAATACCTTGTTTTTTTTTTTTTTTTGAGAATAAAGTGTTAAGTCAAAACTCTCTGACACCTTGTAATGATGTGATATAAGTAAAATTAAATGGAATGGTTAACCCTTATAGAAGTTAACCAAAATATGTGTATTCAGGTAAAATAATATAGAGATGACTTACTTGAGAACAAGAGATTCCTGAAGTACTCAAAGGTGAAACTATCCTTGTAAAGTAAATCTTTATAAATTGATATCCCTAGCTAAACTAGTGAACACTACTCTTTTTGGAGAACGCCTAAAACAAGCTAAAGGAAACAATAGTTAGTTTCTAATAAGATTTAACAAGTAAGAGAAGGAAATTTAGAAACCACACAATTATCTTTCAGCCTATTTGAAAGTAAGTAGTTTCCTTTTGATAAACTCTTTCAGTTAAGCCTAAGTAAAAGCGTTAATAATTACGTATAAAACCCCAAGCTCCAATTAAACCTTGGTAATAACTAATGACATCTTAAAGAGGAATTTAACTCGACCTTAACTCTTTCCCAGGATACTTTGTAAGTTCCTCTTGATTTTGTTGAACACGAATTCTTGTTGTAGCAAGGTAATGAACAAGTTCTAGTAGCGTAAGTATGGACAGATAGCCTTGTGGAATTTAATTATTCCCTTTATTAAGTTAATGGAACTAAACAATTCTATTGTCGTAAAGTGAAGATTTTAAGTGAACTTCTCTACAGTGTATAAGAAATTAACTCAGTTGGTAAGGTGAATTTGTGCGAATCATATATTGAATCCTTCTGAAAACTTAAGTCATGAGCTAAAGGGTGTCTTATCAAAATAAATAACCTCCAATCATTTCTTACTGTGGCTTGCCCTAGCTGTAAGTGTGTCATGTGGATTGGACTTCCATGTTGTCTTGTCAAAAGAAGAGTACATTGTCCTTGATAGGTGTGAACGTTCTCGTGCTGACCTTGTGGTCTCCCCCGTAACAAGTGGTTCCTGGTGTTGGTTGTAACCTTGTGACGACATGTTGTGTCGTGTTGAGTCAAAGCAAGTCAAAAAAAAAAAAAAGTTATCCTGTATTTCACTGTGTTGTCCTTGTGTTGGTATTTTTGGGTCGTTATAGGTTTCCATTTTCTTATTTTATTAGAATATATTTTTTTCTACAAACCTTTTTGAGAGGCCCAATAACATTAATGGAATTGGAAGCGATGAATAGGATTTATGGGGTTTAGAATACATTAAATCTATCTTGATACATATATGTCAAGTTAAAATATGAAAGACATATATATTGCTAAAATTGATAGATAACAATGAATAAATATTTTTATACTCTAATTGATGTCATATATTTATTGCAAGGTATGAAACTCTAGTGAGAATGGCCTTCAATAGAATTGCTTCCAATCTACTAGCTTGCTTGATGTCACAATTGTGAAAAATCTATTACAGTTACTGATTATTAACCTCCTATCTTGTAAGATTATTTGATCAACAAATATTGGAAAATAACACAACTGTAACTTCACAAATACAAACACATAAAAAATACCCAACAAGGTGAACACAATATTTTCGGACAATTGTCCCTGGAAAAACCCCGTAGGGAAAACCAGTACTACAGATGAGAAATATATTAAACTTCAGCAAATCAAGAGATACAAATACTGCTTGCCTCTTACTGGCAGAGCTCCGACAATCTCCTAATCCTCCTGCTGATATTCCTCCACTGCTATCTCCAACGCTATCACTGCACCCTTGCTAACACTGCAAGACTACTTGCTAACACTGCAAGTTTCTCTAAAAACTTCCTTATTACAAATGACCCAATGACCCCCTTATATACTACTCTCGTTGAAAATCAACGGCCGAGATTAATACAAATGAACGGCTGAGATTAAGACAACTCAATAACCATTAACAACCTTGGTTATGAGGTGTCACCTAAAAGGAGTCAATATTAAATAACAATTGTTTTTATCCTAACAATATTTGTTTGACAAAAACAACTATTTTTCTAAATTCTAGGCCAGAATGAACAGCTGTCCAAACTACCCATAACTAATGCTGCTATATTGGGTGAGGACAAACAATCTGTCCAAGCTACTAAGATTAACACTCCCTCTTAGCGAGGAAGCTGTTCTGCATGACACCCAACATCTCTCTGAAGAAGATGAATTTTTCCTTCCCCAATGCCTTTGTCAGAATGTCTGCTACCTGCTGATCTGTAGGTACAAACTGTAGCTTAACAACCCCGCGCTGTACACAATCTCTGATGAAGTGATACTTGATGTCTATATGTTTTGACCTATCATGAAACACCGGATTCTCAGTCAACTTGATGCAACTCTGATTGTCGCAGTGTATCACCGTAGTCTCAACCTTCTGACCAAACAAAGCTACTAGCAACTTCCGAAGCCATATAGCTTCACATGTTGCCATGCTAGCTGCTATGTACTCTGACTCTGCTGAACTCAGAGCCACAAACTTCTGCTTCCTGCTGAACCAAGATACAACTCCTGATCCCAGACTGAAACAACACCCTGAAGTGCTCCTCTTGTCCGTTGTACTACCTGCCCAATCTACGTCAGTATAGCCCATCAACCTGATTCCTTCACCTCGAGCATATCTAATTCCATACTTGATTGTACCTCACAAATAACGCAGCACATGCTTTGCCACAGTCCAATGCACTCTCTTTGGCTCAACCATGAACTGACTAAGAGAGTTAACTGCAAAAGCTATATTTGGCCTGGTATTGACCAAATACATGAGAGAACCAATCAACTGCCTGTAAAAGGTGGGGTCTACATCCTTCTCCCTAGATGTGTCTACCTTCCTCCAATTCATGATCATGGGTGTAGACATGGCTTTGCAATCTTCCATCCTGAACCTTTTCAAGATTTCCATGTAATATTTCCCTTGCCCAAGGAAAATCTCTCCATCTTTTTGCCATACCTCCATGCCTAGAAAGTAGTGCATAAGTCCCAAATCCTTCATCTTGAACTCCGTTGCAAGATCCCTCTTGCATTCTTCTATGAGCCCCAGTGAACCTGTAAGAAACAAGTCATCTACATATAGGACAAGAATGAGAATCTCACCTCCAACTACCAAGTAGTAGAGATTAGCATCTGCCTCACTCTTCACAAAGCCCATTTCCTACAAGTAACTATCAATGCACTCATACCACGCTCTGGGAGCCTGCTTGAGTCCGTACAATGCTCTCTTCAATCTACACACGTGGGTCTCTTTGTTGTGTGCTACAAAGCCTTCTAGTTGTTCTATGTATACCTCCTCTTTCAACTCACCATTAAGAAACGTTGTCTTGACATCCATTTGATGGATCTGCCATCCCATCTGTGCTGAAATTGAGATTACAGCTCATATAGAAGTATACCTGGCAACTGGAGCAAATGTCTCCTCGTAGTCTATTCCCTCTTTCTGAGAGAACCCCTTTTCCATGAACCTTGCCTTATATTTCTCGATGCTACCATCTGCACCGTGCTTGATCTTATAGATCCAGTGTGATCCAACCACTGCCCTATCTGTTGGTCTAGGCACTACCTCCCACACATCATTTTGCATAATTGAAGTATACTCCTCAACCATTGCTTCTTGCCACACTTGATGTTGTGTAGCCTCCTGATAGCTAGAAGGTTCACTATCTACCAACATACTAACTAATGCAACATAGTCATCATACCTGGCTGGTGGTTTCCGTTGTCTATCACTCCTCCTAGGAGTACCCACTAACTCCTGAGTATTCTTTTGTGTCTGTTGAACCTCACGGTTCTTGCTGCCAACTGTAGAGGATGAAATATCAACCTCCATGTCTTCTTGATGCATCTCTTCTTACACCTGTTGCTCCATACTTTGAAAACTCTCTCCTCCTGAGTCTATGCTTGTACTAGTAACTGTACTCGAGCTTTGCTGCCCTTGACTCGATTGAGTGATCCTTGGAGCTTCTGTTGGCTGCTCACTCTGATCATCTACTGGAAAATCTCTAGACCTTCTAAATGCCTTGTCCTCCATGAACTTGACATCACGTCGAACAATAATCCTCCTGGTCCCCAGAATGAATATCCGATATGCCTTTGAGGTTTCACTGTACCCCACAAAGTACCCTCTCTCCGCAGTCTGATCTAACTTGGTACGTGTATCCTTAGGAATGTGACAATATGCCAAACTCCCAAAGATCCTAAAGTGACTGACATCTGGCTTCTTCCCAGTGAATGCTTCCTCTGGTGTCATCTTCCCTAGTACCTTATGTGGAACTCTATTTTGTATGTATATTGTTGTACTGCATGCCTCTGCCCACAGATAATGGGGTATATCCTGGTCATGCAACATAGTCCTTGATGCCTCCGTTATAGACCGATTCTTCCTCTCAGCAACTCCATTCTATTGCAGATTGTAAGGAACAGTCCACTCTCTCTTGATTTCTTCTCTGGTATAGAACTCCTAGAACTCATTGCTTTTGTACTCGCCTCCATTGTCCGATCAAGAACTTTTATCTTCCTTCTTGTCAAATTCTCCACAAGATCTTTAAACTCTTGGAAGTGACTGAAAACCTCATCCTTGGTCTTCAAGAAGTATATCCATGTCTTCCTGGAGAAATCATCAATAAAAGTAACAAAGTACTCATACCCTCTGAGAGACTTCGTCGACATTGGTCCACATACATCTGAATGTACTAGATCAAGAATGCCCTTGGATCTGGTGTCACTCCTTGGAAAAGATGCTTTAGCAAACTTCCCCAACACGCATCCCTTACATACATCATCGTGCTCTGTGCTCACCTCAGGAACACCTGTCACTGTCTCATGAAGTAATTTAAGGGCTCCATGATGGATATGGCCCATCCTTCTATGCCATAGCTCTCCCTGATCTCTAAGATTATTGTTGCTCATGAGTGCCTTAGGAATATCAAACTGCAGCCTATAAAGCCGACGCTCCTAACTCCAATAGCTATGGGTGATTTCCAATCCTTGTGCTTGATCAACACATGTGCCCCTCTAAAGAGTACATTGTACCCTTTGTCCTGAAGGAAAGATACATAAATCAAATTCATCCCTAAGCCTAGAACATGCAACACATCATGAAGGGGAATCATCTTACCACTCTCCCTCTGAAACTGAACAGTCCCTTTCCCAACTGAGTTGAGTTTGGACATGTTCCCCATAGAGATCGGATTCAGTGCTCTCTTCCTTATAATTGGAGAAGTATTCTCTAACTCCTGTCATATGATATGACGCCCCACTATCTATGTACCAAACACTCTGTGAGGTTGAGCTAACCATACATGCTATGAGTGCAAACTCATCTTCCATTCTACTAGAGATCTCATCTCGCACTTCTTTGAAGCCACAGCCTTGCTTGCTTCTTGCCTTTCTTTTCATTCTTCTTCCTTTCTGGGCAATCGCTGACATAGTGGCCAAACTCGTGACAGCCATAGCACTTGATCTTCGAAGAATCTTTCTTCTTCTTTTCACCTTGTGAATTTGATCCTTTACTAGACCCCTTCTTTGCTTTCCCTTTACCCGCTAGGGCAACATTTTCCTGTTCCACCTCACTTTTCTGACTCTTATTGTTGGCTCCATTGACAAGACTTAGTCTAAGCTCCTCCTGAGTGAAATCACTCCATAGTCGATCCCAACTCGGTAAGGTGTCTCGTCCATTGATGACTTGAACAAAGACATCCCACTGCTTAGTAAACCCATTTAGGGCTATTCTCACTAGCTCGTCATCATTTGGTTTGTCTCCAACAGCTGCCAATTCATCCTTGACAAGTCTAAGTCTGGTGAGGTAACTTGTGACGTCTTCTCCCTTATTCATCCAGGGTATTCCTCAACTTTTCTCTGAGAATCAGCTTCCGGTTAGTGGTAGCATTCTGGTACAGATTCATAATGGCATCCCACATCGTCTTCACAGTATCTAACTCTGTAATATGCGGAACAATATGATCCTTGACACCATCAAGAATCAGCCTCCTCGCCTTGGCATCTTCCTTCTTATATGCTAAGAGTTGTGTTGCATCTGTAGGTACAGGTACAACAGTGGTCACATATTCCTTGATACCATTCTCTTCCAGCAATAGAGAAATTTTGGCTTTCCAGACACCAAAATTCGAGGCTCCATCCAATCTGTCCTGATCTCTTAAACCTGCTGAGGCCATCTTAAAAGAAAATAATAATAATAATTTTGAAGAGGTTAAACTGGGTTTTATAAACCCTCACTTTCTTTCACCTAGGGTAAATCTCTTCTACCCGAACTTAGCTCTGATACCATGTGAAAAATCTATTACAGTTACTGATTATTAACCTCCTATCTTGTAAGATTATTTGATCAACAAATATTGGAAAATAACACAACTGTAACTTCACAAATACAAACACATAAAAAAATACCCAACAAGGTGAACACAATATTTTCGGACAATTGTCCCTGGAAAAACCCGTAGGGAAAACCCGATGACTACGGATGAGAAATATATTAAACTTTAGCAAATCAAGAGATACAAATACTGCTTGCCTCTTACTGGCAGAGCTCGACAATCTCCTAATCCTCTTGTTGATATTCCTCCACTGCTATCTTCAACGCTATCACTGCGCCCTTGCTAACACTGCAAGTTTCTCTAAAAACTTCCTTATTACAAATGACCCAATGACCCCCTTATATACTACTCTCGTTGAAAATCAATGGCCGAGATTAATACAAATGAACGGCTGAGATTAAGACAACTCAATAACCATTAACAACCTTGGTTATGAGGTGTCACCTAAAAGGAGTCAATATTAAATAACAATTGTTTTTATCCTAACAATATTTGTTTGACAAAAACAACTATTTTTCTAAATTCTAGGCCAGAACGAACAGCTGTCCAAACTACCCATAACTAATGCTGCTATATTTGGGTGAGGACAAACAGTTGTCCAAGCTACTAAGATTAACAACAACTCCACCAAGGCACAGTCTCCTCTGCCATGAATGCGAAGAATAGGGTTGGAGTAGTTTGGCTAACTCCAAATCTAGGCGCCTATATTTTCTCAACATAAGCTGAACTGATCTGGTTTTCAGCAGGAAGATATACTAATTTTCAATAAAACTTTACAAGGAATGATTCCTAATGAAGCGAGAATTAAGAGAAATTGACTATATATTTGCAAGTCTAATGTTGTTGTCTGTATGCAATATGTTATATGTTTCAGGGAGGATGAAAGACCTGGTCAACGAGATAGTAAGAAGGGGAAAATAAAAGAACAAAGGAAGGAATCCACTGTTTGTGAGTATTTTCTAACATTGTAACAATTCAAAAATGCAAACATAGGAACGATATAGCACTACAAACATCTTTCACAACGTTGCAGAGCATAGAGAAAATAAGGTGAGGCAGCGAATATCAGGGAAAGGTTATCAAATACTATTGACGTTTTAATATGAAAAAAACCAGAAGATCTTAAATTTTTTAGATCAGCTAACCATCCCTTCTTCAAAGCCGGGATAACAATGCAACTATTAAAAGAATTCTTTTCAATCCTCCACGCACTCAAACAACATAGAATAAAACAAATAACATTTTTACTTTGTCTCCATATAGGCAAAACCTCTAATATTACATGAATCATAAATTTACATTAAGAAGAAACATATCTTTACCCCTTTTTCCTCCAAAACCTGTCGTCTTCCTAGAGTGCTGAAGATTCCGAACAAGAAGCTGTTGTGTAGACATAAAAGAAAATATGTCAGTAGGTTATTTTCGAAGGAAAGTGTTATTAAAAATATAAAAAAAAATTCAAACCCACCATAAAACAAATCCACATAATAAAAAGTAGCACAAGGACGACCTAAACCACTCAAAGTAAATCGCCCATAACACTTATTCTCAGACATCCATTGAAACTTGCAGAATACGGATAAGCAGATATACCTTTCTTGTAAATACAGAAATGTCGAAACCAGCAAAGGCAGTGCATAAATCAAAATAGCCAAAATATATTAAACACAGACATCTTAAAACTAGTTAAGGAAACGCTGAAATAAAAATACCCAAAATATTAATTGATGCAGGGATGTCGAAACCAGGAAAGGCAGCACACAAATGAAAATATCCAAAAAATATATATAACCGACGGAGAGGAAATCGAGTTTCATACGACCTGAACACCAAACGTCCTCTACAGAGGCTACCAGATATGGAATCCGAACTCCCTCGTTGAACATTCCGTTCGCCGCCCCCGTTCAAATCGCATAAATTAAGATAAAATCTGCTCAAATCACAGAAAAATACAAGTAAAGCGACTCAAAATATGTTAAAAAAAAAAAAACAAAAACAAAATATTCCCATTCAAAACACCGATCAATGCTACCGTCTAATACAATTGACAACTTATGTGTGGAGGGAATCTAGTGTTTGTCAAGGAAGTTGTACTCTTCCTCCCCCGACGATGCAAATGGAATGTGAATGTGGGTGTTGATGTTGGCAGTTCGTGTTGTAATGACGACAATATCATATACTCTCTTCCCCACATGACACACTCTTTTGAATATCGGACAGAGCACCCATTCATCCAACTGAGCACACGCCTACAACTGAATCAGTATAACATAAGAACAGTTTAAAAACTATAATATCTTTTAACTCACCCACATGGATTGTTTTCTCCTGATAGTAGTCAATGATCCAGGCCTCTGCGCCAGGAAACCTACAAAAACATCCTCTGTTTGCAGCAACCTTTCTGTTTCCCTGATCTCTGTCGACTGCCGGCAACATCCGCTTGCCTCGTTATCAAAATTTAGGTCTAGGTTTTCTGGTGGAGTTTTCTGCATGCGCTGTCAAAGATCTACAGGAGCTCAATAATAACAAGTCATTTTTTCGGGTTGCGTTTGCTTTTTACAGATGATCGACCGCTATGCATGATCCATAATCAACATTCTCGTCCTTTGTACAATTTCTACCACTGATCTCCCTGTCATGTGTCAAGCCCCTCTCGGCCTCCACCCAACTATAGTCACGCCTTTCGGTGTAAAGATATTTTGTACTCAAATATAATCTCTCATTTGTGACTTCGAGTTGTAGGTGACACCACCTTGTTGGACACCATCATTTCGACTGAATTTTAACAGTCTCTTTGCCCATTGTTGATCTGGATTTGGATTAAGGGTGGATGTTACGAGCATTCGAGAATGGGGACTTAAAAACCCAAACATTGCTTGAAAGTTAAAGAAGTGGACGGGCACTTGACATCATATCGGCTGGTTGGTACAAACATTACTTGAATGCCGAAACACTGCGTTGAAACGACGAACAATGTTCATGCCATGTGGACGATTGAAAGGATGTAGTACATCAACGACAAATTAAATCTTTGCCTTCGTTTGATGTTGTGTGTCAAACGCAATAGGTCTCACTTCAATATAGAATGCCTTCCGCATAAATATATCGCCCACACCGATTCCGACACAATGTCAAACACAACTAGGACTTTCCCTATTACAACCATACCTATGATATTTTGTACTCAACTATAATCCCTCATTTGTGACATTTATACTTGATTTATTCTGATTATAACGAGTGTTAATTTTGTATTCATGTAAAAGGGCGGGTTGAAAATAAACCCAATGAAATTTTGACAAGGCCTTCATATTTGACCCCTGCTGACAATTACGATTGAGCGTGGGTTCCAGTGCCAACTGGGATGTGTTGAGGAAAAAGCTAAGGATGACGTGGCGATGGCATGAACAAGAACTGAGTGTGGTGAGAAAGCGACGTATCCACGCACGCGAGTGTGTTGGATATGGTCAGCACATACTTATGGACTCCCTCACCAATAATCATTCAGCAAGTAGTACTTGAATGGCCAAATCTTCGGCCAGATCGTCATAACGCTTTGTTTCGGCGCCTCTAAACTTATCGATTCACGTTATTCAACGCCTACCAAACTAACTCTTTTCCTTCGCTTGGTATGGGTGGATCATCCGATTCAAACGAATCTCTGTATTTTCGGCAATTTGCAGTTTGTATCGATGAATTTCAGCACATCTTCGAATTCGAGACACCTAATGCGCCGCAATTATTCCGGCAAAACATACCAGATCCCAACGTCAAATTCCGTGAACCTTCACCTCCTCCACCTCTATTTAAACGACTCAAATAAGACTGTATGTTAAGACATTGTAAATTGTAAAGGAAGGAGGACCAATCAGTAACAATGTCGTCTAAGGTGGCAGTTCTGACGGTGCTGATATTTGTCTCATTTTCTCAAATTCAAGGCAGTAATAAACTTTGGATCGCTGGCAAGAATTCCTTTCATGGCAACCGACGTCTGTTAGCCGACGGGGACAATGTTTATTTCGTGGAAAAGGGCTTCCCTTCGTGGTTGACTCGTGCAGACAAGAGAATGTTTGTAGGAAAATCTGGCATTCAGGCAGACGCGATCGTGGCGCAAGACGGTAGCGGTATGTTCAAGAAAATTTCCGAGGCCATTGATGCTGTTCCTGAGAATAACCCTCAGAGATACGTGATCTATGTTAAAAGGGGAACTTACAGAGAACTCGTACGGGTGCCCGCCTCCAAGACAAATATTATGCTGGTGGGAGACGGCACGGAAGATACTGTTATTACTGGTCACAGAAGTGTCGCGGATGGATATGAAATGGTTGACACGGCCACTCTAGGTAAGTTTTTTAAACCAGAAGAAATAGCGTTTCCATATATTAGAGAGAAGAGATTTCTGGTTAAAACACGCATAAGAATGTACCAAATAAAATGTTATGATCAAACCTTTATATCCCTCCCTGTATTGCTATTCTACGATGCATATGCTTTAAATTAACCACGTTTAATATAAATTGCTGTAAATATTTTAAGTATATTTATTTGAAAAAGCCAATACCAATCTGAAGGATCTTATCTTAGATTTTAGGAAGATGACATTGACTATGTTCTTTTAATATTTCCTTAGAAAAAAATGTTTTTTTAGGTTAAATAGATGTCAAATTTAATATAGAGATAAAAAATTTACACCTTGCTACTTTTGTAGAATGTCTCTCAACATAAGTACTTCTACTACTCTAAAGATAGTCATTCAATCAAGAGAATATTCCTAAATTAATTAGTTGACTTAGTCCTGTTAAATTAATATAAGTGAAGCCACATTCAAAAAATGAAAAACTTAGTGTGTCAAGATCATTTAAAAGGGTGAGAGTTTAGCGTGTCAAAGTCATTTATAAGGTTTGATGTTCCCTATTTTGATAAGATTTTTGTTATAATTAGGATCACCTAAATAAAATCACTTATATTAGAACTTCACTCTTCAAAGCTCTAAAATATTCACTCATCACTTAAGATTACAAAAAAATCTATTGATTTTAAATGGAAAAAAACATAACTATGAATAGGTTTTGTCTGTGATTCGCCATTCTAATAAACATGTTTAATTGAAATATATGCAGCTGTTTATGCCAACGGTTTTTTTGCTCGTGACATGAGAATTGAGAACACAGCAGGTCCACATAAGCAGCAAGCTGTTGCTCTATTATTGTCATCAGATATGGCAGTCGTTTATCATTGCAAACTAAAGGGCTTCCAAGACACTCTGTGGATGCCGTCAGAGCGCCAATTCTTCAGGGAATGTGACATCTATGGAACAATAGACTTCATCTGTGGCAATGCTAAAGTAGTATTCCAGAAGTGTAATATTGTAGTCAGGAAACCCCTAAACGGACAACAAAATGTTATCACATCCAGCTCAAGACAATCCCCGGATGATACTTCAGCGATAGTTATTCAGGACTGTAAAGTTATTGCAGCCCCTGAATTGGTTGCAGCTTCTGGATCTGTGTCGACATACCTGGGGAGGCCATGGGGAGGGTACTCTCGCACAGTTTTCATGCAATCTTATTTAGGCGATTTCATAAACCCAAACGGTTGGATCGGGTGGCCTGGACATGGAACCGGTTTTTCTGTATATTATGGTGAATATGACAACATAGGCCCTGGGGCTCAAACTTCCAATCGAGTCAAATGGCCTGGCGTTCATATGATGGACTCTTCAGAGGCTCAACAATTCACTGTATCTCAATTTCTCCACGCTAATGATTGGTTGCCACTAACAAGAGTCCCTTTTCAAGCAACCTTGGATTAACTATTAATAATATGAAAAACTAGTAATAATAAATAATCTATTCTAAAATCAATTTGCAGGGATATGAGAAGGTGTCTAAAATTATAATTCGATTAAATTAAATGAGATATGTTTAAAGAATGAAATTTAAATTTAAACTTGTTTCTCAATTTGGTCTTTATTAGATATGGTTATACATACAATTTAATATTCATACTTTTGAATATCAACCAAAGGTTCGTTTTATTAGAAACAATATATTGTTTGGCTACAATAAGGCATGTGTAACTTTGTTAATGTTTTTCAAAACAAGATATGTTTAAAGATTGAAAATGTGACTTAACTTGTTTTACATATTCTATGGCTTGTGTTTAACAAGGTCATGATATGGTAAATCTTGGGGAAGTAAATGTGATAGATATAGTCAAATGTAGTAAAGATGGAAGTTATAATTATTTATTGCAACTATTGATATTTAATGAAATGTTTAGTGGAACATTGTTTGTAATTAAAGTCATTGTAGTTTTGAATGAGTCCTAAAGTCATTTTGATTTTGTAGTAGTTTTTGCACTTGCACTATAATTTGGCATAATTTTGAAAGGCATGGGATGATAGTGTGCTACTTTAGCAATATAAGCTTGGCATAA
Source organism: Taxus wallichiana var. yunnanensis (assembly GCA_018340775.1). NCBI lineage: Eukaryota > Viridiplantae > Streptophyta > Pinopsida > Cupressales > Taxaceae > Taxus > Taxus wallichiana. Next base: position 145,290,262 of record CM031240.1, on the reverse strand, counting down.
TCTTGTACACCATGGAATGATATTGCATTCAAATTGTTATGCTAAATTAATAAACATATTGATTGATAAACAATGTAAATCCAGAACAAATCTAAGTAAGAGAAAGAACATGAGCCGAAATGTGGGCTAGTCATATAGTTACTTATCAATTGATTATCTAAAATATTCAACAAGCAATTGTTAAAACAACCACAAATTTATTGATTTGATTATATTATAAAGCACAAAACATGTAAGAAATAGTAAAAATAAATTACAAATTTGTAAATCTCAAGCAATTGTTAAAACAACCACAAATTTATTGATTTGATTATATTATAAAGCACAAAACATGTAAGAAATGGTAAAAATAAATTACAAATTAGTAAATGTGCAAACTTATAAAGACACAATTATAGTGAATTGTAGCTAACACTATATTACAAAATTAGATTCATTTATAAGATTAAAACAAATCATATTGTTTTATGAAGGTGAAACATGATAACATGAGGTTATTGTGAAAAAATAAAGAATTGAAATAGGTAAGAAATAAATTCAAATTGTTAAAATTCTATAGCTAGAGTTTTATAAATGAAACTAGGCTTAAGAGGAAAAGGTCAAGTATTATCGAGGAATCTCATGTTAGAAATTGAAACACCGAGAGGGGGTGTGAATCAATTCAACTTTTAAGCCAAAGGATCAGTCACTTAACTAGAAAATAAAATTAACAAAGCAAAAGAACTCACACATACACACAGAAGACAAGAATTTTTAAGTGGGAAACCCAATTAGGGAGAAAACCCACTGAACCAAATCATTATAAAGCTCTTGGTTACAAAAGTGTTGAGCTACAACTCAACTGATGAAGCACCAACTTCAGTTCAAGCACCCACTTGAGCAGTTTTGTAAGCTAAAACTTGATAGAAAGAATCAACTTTCTAATTTGGTGAGCTACAACTTAGTAATTACAACGAAAAAGTTGATCACACTTCAATTTGATGTTAGAAAACTCCGATGATGATCCTAGATTTTCTGTCACTTGTGCAAAAATCACCTCTCTTCATGTCTTGAATTCCTCTACTTACTTTGATAGGAAGAATTGATTCTCAAATCAAGAGAGACACCTTCATTGTTTTTGCTCTAATCTATGTATTACTATCTCCAATATTTGTGTCCTATGTATATCATTGATTCAAACTTCAAAATTACTATATCAGTTTTCTTGTATCCATTGTAGTTATTTGCACACTTCAAAATTTTGGTCACCTCATCAAATAGTCATTTTATAAATCTTCATACTTTCTTTTTCTATTTCAACTCTATTTCACAAATTTTAGACTATATATTTTATCACTCATCAACCTTCAATTTTCAATGTATATGCTTATCACACATCCTTAAATATATGTCCTATCACCTTCGCCGGTCATCACATCTACTTCTTAACTATCTAGTCATACACACCATCACTATATTTCATACATCTTTCTATATTTTTTAAGATTCAAAACATGTTCGAGCTCATGACTCTTCTCATTCCTTAACTCATAACTACAACTCGATTCTACCAAGAATGCTTTTTCTTCTAAAAACTTGTCTTCATTCATTTTAGACTCTTTCAAAACTCGAACAAATACCCTTGACTCTTCATATTTCTTTAGTGAGATCAACAAGAAAAAGGTTGGCTCTTGCACTAGTTCTTACATGAGATGGGAAAGGTTTTCATGCCTTTTTACTTTGAGGGTGATTCAATATCTTCTTCAAGAGCTTCTCGAGTTGATGAACAAACCAATCAACTACACAAAGTGTCAAACCTTAGTCTTCAATAGATCTTATTGGTGTTTTAGATGATGCAATACTATATGTGATACCTTACAAAGTTGCTCACTTACATTCTAACTTAGAGATTTTTTGCCCAATTTTCATTGAGAGCTCTGTGTAGGCTTACATATTGTTGTTGATGAAATGCTAATATACCTGGGAAGAAAGAAACTTGTTTAAGCTCAAATGTTGCTTTCTAAAGCTTTTTCAAACCTTCAACAAGATCATTTAATCCCTCACAACCTTCAATTTGCAAGAATAGATGAGAAGACTTATGTGAAGCCATTTTACAACCTTTGCATGGGTTTGGAGGACTCTAAAACAAAATTATCTTCGCCATTGATGGCATATATGATTCAAAAAGCTTCACACAAAATTTCAAGAAGAATTATCAGTTAAAACTTTCTATTCAATCAAAACACTTCTTCAAAAGCCTAGATCAAGGTAATGGGATGATGAAAGCCCGAAAAAGAAAAAATGGATAATTACTTCAATATTGAAACAAATTTGAAACTTTAAGCTTATGTAGTCTTGTGAAACTATTATCCACCTTCTCCACACATCATGTTCATCCATGAAAATCCTTAATGTTCTTGTTAGAGTAGGTATTTACCTTAGCGCATGTTCACTAGGTACTTTATTTATCTTTATGGTATTTATCCTCACCCACTTATGTGTGTAGATATTTATTTTTATTTATTTAGATATTAGGAGGATAGTATCTAGTTGTTAGGTATAGTTCGTTCCTTGATCTATCGTATTGACTATATCCTTGATGTCTAGTTCTCTCCTAAATCTATGGTCTTGACTAGTTCTTTATTTGATTTATGGCTTGATATATGACCTTGATTTGGTTCTTATTAGATTTTTATTCCTTGCCTATATAAGTAAGGATGATTCTCATTGTATTTCATTGAGTTCTATACTAATATATGATATTGTTGCTCATTTGTTTCGTAAAGGTTTATGTAAAGTTATTCTAGAGAATTGCTTTCATCTTAATGATCATGATGTTTTATTAGCATCGAGTTCTTGGCTTGATACAATTTGGTTATCATTCCTTTTGATAGTTTTAGAGCAGGAGATTGATGTTGACTCGGTCTATAAGTTTTGTTTTAATTAAAAAAAAAATTGTATATTCATATATTTGGGATTTGTCCCAGCTTCCCGTATGTTTTTTTGTTGCTTGCATTTTTATGCAAAATGAGGCTTCCATTGGATCCGATGGTGGTAAAACCCTAACATTGTATCGAGAGCAAATTTTGTAAACTTGACCATTTACGGAGGCATTCGCTTTTTTTGGTATTTTTGTTGTCGTGAGAGAAACACACAAAATCACCTCATTTAGTATTCATGTTAAATAGGAAAGAAAACCAGAAATCAATTTTTGGTTTTGTTGGGTTTTTCTGATCCGTAATGGTAGTAGACTGTTTCTGTATATTAAATTTATCATTCGATCAAGGAAAAAAGTGACTTTTACACCACATGGGGTAGAAGTACGAACTTTGTTGGAGCCTCATTCACTTGTTGCTCAAGGTATTGTTGATCATAATTCTATACTATATCACTTTGAGGGTTTTAATGACACTTCCTCTATATGGACATGATTGGTTTCTCATGCAGATTCAGAGAGTAAGCTTTGGCATGAAATATTTGGACATATCAATTACAAATATTTGAAGGAGTTGAGCACTCATGGTATGGTAGATGGTCTTCTTAGAGTTTCTTATCTTGAGGGAGTTTTTATGGCTATGCATTAGGGGAACAATACGAAGAAACATTTCCTAATAAAAACACAATTTTTCAAAGAAATTTTCTTCACCACTTGAGCTTGTGCATAGTAATTTGATGGTTTTTCCTACCCCTCTTCAATGGAGCTAAGTATGCGTTTACCTTTATTGATAATTTCTCAAGGTGTACTTGGGTTTATTTTCACAAGTACAAAAGTGATGTGTTTTTCAAACTTCAAATTCTTCAAGGATTTGGTTGAGAAACAATCTTCTAGTTGCATAAATAACCTTCAAGACCGATAATGGGGGAGTACTTCAGCAATTAGTTTTCTGATTTTTGGGCAACTCAAGGCATTATTCACTAGTATTTGTTCCTTGTAATCTACAAGAGAATGGCTTAACAGAACATAAGAATAGAACTTTGAAGGAAATGGCTAATCAGTATAATGCATTCTAGAGATTTACCTCCTATCTACTTGGTAAAAGCAGTTCATTGTGCTAACTACATTCAAAATCACACACCACACAAAGCACTTGAAAATTTGACTCTAGAGGAAGCTTGGTCCAACACTAAGCTAGATGTCTCATTTTTTTGATTCTTTGGGAGCCATGCTTGGGCCTTTTTTCCAAAGAAGAAAAGGAAAGATTTGGATAAGAAGAGAAAACCCTTGATCTTTGTAGGGTATTGTGAGGACATGAGAGCTTATCGAATTCTAGATTCTAATACTCATGATGTTATTTTTCAAACACATGTTCAGTTTGATGAGTGATTCACTCCTCATGATTATTCATCTTCTTCCATGCCTCCTTCTTCATCTCATCTTGAGGATCCTTTCTTTGAGAAGGTTGATTAGGAGGTTATAGATGTCATTAAGGATCCTATTCTCACTGATGTTGACACTATGCCCGAGTGAGCTTGTACTGAAGAGACATTACTTATGAGGAAACACCTTTCATACATGATTTTCCACCCACTAGGCATCATCACACACATTCTATAGGTTTTGGAATTTTGTGTCAAGAAGTTTCTAAGGATCCACATTATTTTTCAAAGGCTCATGGGATACATGAGTGGGATGATGTAATGGTAGTTGAGTATTCTTCTTTGATGAAGAATCATACTTGATTTGGTATCTCTTCCTAAAGGAAGAAATATGGTTACATGTAAATGGGTATACCAAACCAAATATGTAGTTGATGGGTCCATTGAGAAGTATAAGGCTTGTCTTTTTGCAAATGGTTTTTTACAAGTTGAATGTATTGATCACTCTTATAATTTTGCACCGTTGCTAGGATGGATTCAAGACACCTTGTAATTGCTTATATGCTTTGCATCATAGGGGTTTCCCAAATCTTGGATGGACTGAAGAGTTCCTTTTTACATGGAGATCTACAAGAGGAAATATACATGAAGTATGCCTGCTGGATTGGATTTTTTACGATTCTTCTCTTGTTTATATACTTGAAGGTCTCTACGGTCCACAAAAACATGCCCCTCGGGTTTGGTATATGAGAAGATGGATTCTTTTCTTCTATCTAGTGGTTTTGTTTATTGCCACTCTAATCATACATTGTATCTCTAGCATGTTGGTGAGGATATTGTGATACTTGTCTTGTATGTTGATTATCTCTTATTTACTATTAGTTCTTCTTCACACATTCATAATATTGAAAGGGCTCTTTCTACATAGTTTGACATGACAGATCTTGGGTTATTGCATTATTTCCTTGGTTTGCATATTTCTTAGACAAATTGAGGGATTCATTTGAGTAAGAAAAAGTACACCCATGATGTTCTTCAACACATTGATATGGTTGATTGAAAGCAAATTACATCTCCTTTTCGATGCCTAGGGTTACTCTTACTTCCACATGTACCACTCCACTTTGTGATCCTACATTGTATAGGCAGTTGGTTGGGAGTCTCATGTTCTTGACCCATAATCTCCCTATTATTTCATTTGCAATAGGGCTTGTATCTCGGTTTACACATTCTTTTCATAGTAGTCACTCATGGTATGGTAGATGGATCGCAGTTCTTATCTTGAGGGAGTTTTTAATGGTTGCTAAAAGGATTTTACACTATTTACAGGGCACTTCCCACTTTAGCCTACACTAAACTAGGAGTTATACTCAATTGGTTGGATATACAGATTTAGATTGGGCATGTTCTATCATGATGACAGGCGTGTTTTTACATTTTTGGATATCATTTTTGTCTTTGTTTTTCTCTAGTTTCTTGGGCATTCAAAATGAAATAGACTATTGTGTAATGCCTAAAAATTGCTAAAACAACCCACTTGAGACCAAGGAACAACCTAGGATTAGATAGGAAAATTATGGAATAATTTTTTTGTTTAAAAGTGTCTTCAACTAGGTTACAAGACAATAGTTGTCACAAACAAGGTTCCAGATCAATACTAATTTACTATATTATATATTTTTTCTTTATTAACAATTTATTAACAATTATTAAAGGTCACAAGGTCAAAATTTAGGGTTAGAAAGTTCAATTAGGTTAAGAGGGTAATTTCACACTACACCACTCTCTAACTGGCTTAAAATCTTCAACTTGATTTTTCTTAGAATTAACACTCTCAAAACTTCCCTAAAACATTCCCATTGGATAGGAAATTTCCTCACCTTTCCAATGATATAAATAAGTCCTCCTAACTCCTCATATTTCTCAAGTTATAGGCCGACAGACCTTGGGAGGAAAATTTTCCCAAGAGCGGGCTGCGGGCCTAGGGAAGAAAAGTTTCTGAGCACAAGCTTCGGAGTTCTTCAATGCATTGATATGGTTGATTGAGGGAGAAAATTTGGCACATTTTCCTTCTTCGGGGAAAAAGCGCAATTTACCTCCATTGCCCTTGTGAGCCCGAAGAGGACACGTGTCGACTTTACAACACCCCGACATAAAATCAGGCCTTGAGTGATTTAAGACATTATGTCTTTTCGATTGAAAAAGCACTAGGGATCAAAATTGTTCACGCCTCCACCGATGCCTAAGGCACCATATGTCAAGATCTGATTGGTTATGGGCCGATGGCTTGATGACAGGGGAAAATTAGGAAAATTTTCCCAAAATTTTTCTAAAGCACTAAGTTAAAAAGGGATCTGCTCCTCCACCAATGCCTTGTGGTGCCATGTGGGTAGAAAATTTGGCACATTTTCTCGATTGGTTGCGGGGTGGCGAGGAAAATTAGAAAAAAATTCCCAAAATTTTTCTAAAGCGATAAGTTAAAAAGGGATCCATTCCTCCGCCAATGCCTCATGGTGCCACATGGCAGCCTCTGATTGGTTGGCTATGGGTCGATAGGGAAAATTAGGAAATTTTCCCCAATTTTTTTTTTACAGTTAGAATTATTTTTTTGACGCCAAATGAAGAAAAATTCATAAGGCCATAACTTTTGATAGAAAGCTCAGTTTTGGAAAACAATGTCTTTCGGAAAGCTCTCGACGTCCTCTTTACATCCTCTATATTGGGCACAAGAATCATTAAATTTTGATTTTGATAAAGTTTAAGGAGTCAATTTCAAGAAAATGATCTGCAGGCTTTTAAAAGGCAAGCTAGTAGATTTTAACTTATGAAATTTTAATCAATTGTCCTTCTTCCTCTCTCAACATGTCAATTAGACATGGATAATTGTTCTTAGATGGATTTGGAAGGTAATTTTGTTTTATTGACTCCCAATTTTTAAAAAAACAACCTTGACAACAAAATGACAACAAAATGGTTTGAGCCTGATTTTGCTAAGTTTTCTAAGGAATTCCTTAAGTATTTTTGTCCAATTGAATTTTTTTAGGGCATACTACTTCAATTTAATCATTTAATTTGTTATTTCATTGTTGCAAGTTGAACTGTGCATTTTTGATAAAGTATTTTCTAGTTTGAAAATACTAAATAGAGATTGAATTTTAAAGGATCTATTTGGCATTTTCATCTTCCAAGTATTATAATTCATTCCAATTCTAATATAATACATTTAGTTGATTCAATTCAACTATTCAAAAGCTAAAATACATCTCTAATTTCCAAATTTTACATATTTCAAAAGACAGAGTATTACACTTCCTTCATACGCATTTCTTTCTTTCAAATAGAGATTACAACTCACATTTAGATGATCAAATTCAATACAATGATGCAATTTGAGGAAGGTAGTGCAATCCTTTATTGATTTCAAATACAACTTTACAACTTTTCTTTCATTCCTCAAATTCCTCATACAAAATACAATTCTTTCACATTCCTTCAAATGCTAAAAACAAAGTTTATCTCTTTCACATTACAATATACAACTTTCAAATCAATACAACATCTTTCCATTACAAACATTTACAAGTTCATCCACTTCAAGTGGGAAAGGTTACTTTTAGTGCAAATTCACAGCACCCCCAAATGAGTTATGGATCTACTTTTCTAAGGAAAATTCATTTGGTGTGATTGCACAACATTGAGATTTCCCAAAGTGTGGGACCTTTACAAATGGGGAAAGATCTCAGAGAAGGTGGTTCCTCCTCCTAAACTACCCGCCACAAGCTATTCTAGTGTAAGTAAGCTAATCTAACCTAATCTAACATGAGAGAGAGAGAGAGAGAGAGAGAGAGAGAGAGAAAGAAGAGGGAAAATAGATCCTACACTAAAATGGTGATACACCAGAGAAGGAAAGTGTTGATTATCTATCAAAACTACCATGGAACAAGAAGAGGTGAGCAATGGAAAGGATGGACAAGTGCATCACAAACCAAAGATGGATTTCACACAGAAAATGTTCCAAAACTCCATGAACATAGCTCCAAAACCTGTGCAATGAACATTCAAAACATGCACAAGATACCTACAATGAAGAGAGGAAAGAAGAAAACAACCAAAAAAATGAGCAAGGATGGACAAATGCATCACAAAAACATGTTTTTTATTGCTCTAGAAGTTTACACAGAACATCATTTCACAAGTAAGAGGAAAAAATGCCATTACAGAGCAGGGGAGGAGGTTTAAACTCCATTTTCAACCCTAGGGAAGAAAATAAGGGAGAGGCAGAGAAGAAGGATGAACAACCTTTTTCAAAATGAGCCAAAATTGGCTTTTATCACTCGAACAGAATGAAGGAAATGAGAAAACATGGGAAAATCAATTTTAAAACTCCAACCACCGATAAGATCCATTTAATTAGCCTACAAAATGATGGGTTTCCATGAAAAATCCCATACTTCATCGTACATTGCTTTGCAGAGCAAGAAAGAGGCCCATACTTCATTAATTTTGGTGGTTGGGGTCGTTTTCTACAATTTTTCCATGCCAAAGATGTTTTCCCATTTTCTAGCAAAAATCCATCAAAATTTAAAATTAAAGTGTCCATCATGTAGAGGATTTCAACATCTTTCCATTGATACCAAAATCATGAAAATCTGAGCTCTAGATCAAAAGATATGGCCTTTAAAGATTTAGGGCAAACATGGCAAAATTAGGGCAAAAATCGGGTCAACAGGCCAAAACTTGAACTTTTTCCCCATTTTGTGAAATTGGAAAGTTTCTAAAATCTGCATAACCCCCACTCTGATGACACATGGTGTTTCTAATTGGTTGTGGGGATGTGGTTCCATTTTTCCTTTGCACTTTTCACCACTTTGGCAAAAATTCCAAAATCCTCCCGACACCCCGATCCCCACCGATGAATGGACATGTGGTGCCTTTTGATTGGTTGGCGGGGATGCACTTCCATTTTTTTCCTTTGACAAATTTTGACCAAAAGCCAAAAAACTAGAAGTCCCTCCGACGCTCGCCACCACCTTGACACGTGGCATCATTTCATTGGCTGTGGGCCTTAAGCAATTTTGTTTCCTTTGTGGGCTCACGGAGCACAAATGAATTTTGTGCTTTTAGCCCAAAAAGTGCTAAGTTCTCAATTTCTTCCTCCACTCCGCCGGCCCAAGCCTCTTTGGCACAAAACTCTCCCAAGCTCCACGGGCCCGCCTTAGGAAAATTTCCCCTCCAAACTCCACCGAGCCATAACTCAAAAAATACAAGGAGTTAGGAGGACTTCTTTACCTTTCTGGAAAGGGGAAGAAAAATCCTATCTTATGAAGCCATTTCTAGAATATTTTGAGTTCTGAAATGTGTGAAAATTGAATTTGAAGCACAAGGAAGGAAAGAATGAAGGCAAGTTAGCCAAAATAAGTAGGGGCTCATTTTGGATAACAATTTTGGCGACTCGAGAGGGTCATCTGCCTGCTAGATGAATGATTAGTGGCCTTTGAAGCATCCATTGGGCATGGAGTCAAGCCTGATAACCAAATCTGATCTGAACTATGAAAATATGACCTTTGAGCCACTTGGAAACCCACTGAAACTTGGAGTTGATCTTCACAAAAGCCACTTGAATGCACTATGCAAGAGCAACCAAAACAACACCAAACAACTATGTACAAAATTAGAAATCATACATACCCCAAGTGGGATATGCAGAGTGTGCACAAGCACTTATTCTATTGAAATAAAACCTACCTACTCTACTCTAACCGGAAGCAAAGGTGGGATAAACAAACCCTACAACTGGTAGGGAGAAATAGCTTCCTTTCTTCAAAATTGGCAGCCATGCAAATGATTTGGAGCTGATCATGGTTATTAGTATGAGTGGAAAACTGAGAAGAATCTGGTCCTCCACCCAAATCATCAAGGTGTCAACTAGAAACAAATTGAATACCTCTTTTAGTTGCTCTACATTTGGATTGTAGAGGTATTGCAGTTGATCCTTGGTACCTTGCATATCATCCTCATGCCTAGAAGCAAGCATGACTAGTGGAAACTCCTCTTTTGGCTCCAATGAAGCCAAATACCTTATTGGGCAAGGTCTGATCCATTTGATATGCCCATAGCTCTAAAATTCTCCTCCAAAAATGGAGTCTTCTTGCAGACCTCCTTGGGTGAATGGTGTGGAAGGAATGGTGGAGCTTTTGCTCTTTTCCTTCCTCTTCTAGTGAAGAACATGGAAGATTAATATCTTCCAACCTTGATTCCAAAGAGCTGCCATAGAATGCGAGGCTGCTGTAAATGAATTCTCTCCTCCATGATAGCAGGCTCAAGTGTTTGTAAGATGGATGATGAAGGAGAAAATGGTGTGATTTCAACTGGTTCCTCTCCATCAAAATAGTCCTCCAAATCTGACAGATAATCTGCCTCTTTGTTGTCCTACTTGCAAATTCTCAACCTCCTCCATGGTGTTCTTTTGATTTGCAACTTGATCACCATGTTTATCTTCATTCTCAAAGGTGAAGTTTGAAAGATCAAACTCTTCTTCAACATTGGAGCTTGAAGAGAATGAAGTAGAAGGAAGAACTAAAGGTTCTTCTATAGCCTATTTTGTGTTCAAAGCTTTTGGATCTGCACTTTTCTCCTCCATAGCTAGAATGTACTCTTTTGGATTTGGAGCACCTTCTCCTTCCTCTACTACTTGAAGACCATCTTGCTCTTGATTGAACTCTTCCTCTAGCATGAATTTTGTCAAATCAAACTCTCCAATCTATTGTTCTAGAGGACAAGTTGGGGCTGCAAGATCTCTTTTAGAGCTTTCCTCCATCATGGATTCATTAACCAAATCAGGCCCTTCAAATGAAAGCAAGAAAACATCAATGATGTCTTCTTCTTCTGCTGCTATAAACTTTGATTTGGTCTCACCCATTTTCTCCTTTCTAATGGGACTTGAGCTGATTTTTTTTCCTCTTCCATGGCTGATTGTGCAACTTCTATTGGATCAACATCTTCTTCTGCTGCAACAACCTCAGCCTTGACCACCTCTGGTTCTTCAACATTTACCTCCTTTGTAGGCTTAACCAACAAAGGAATTTTTGTAATCCCGAATTTAAGAGCTAAGCTCACTAATCTCTTAACCATTTCTTCTTTGCTTGGTTCTTCCTCTTGTTGTCCTTCTTGACTGATTTTTGCAATTTCTTCTTCCCTACATGGAATTGGGGATGCAAGAGGAGAAGTAGGTTGGGATTCAACCATTTTTTCGTTTGTTTGTGGTGGTGGAAGAGATGAAACTTCTTGTTTCTTTGGAGGGGAAGGTGTTTCTTTTATCTCTTGTGGAGGGGATTTGGATTTAGAAGAGAAGAGGGAAGAAAAACTGAGATGGGATGGAAGACTAGGGGATGGAGGGATGGATTTCACACTTGGAGCAGCATGGGCTGGATTTGGAATTTGGCATTCAAAATGAGATGGTGCTGCTTGAGGAGTGGAAAGAGAAATACCAGATGATGGTGTAGAACTTACCCATTGACAAGGTTGCTCAACACCAAATTCATAGGCCTCTATCTCTTCAGTCCATTGTGCAAGTTGGGGAAACATCTCCATCATGAAGTCTAGACTTTTCTTGAGGGCTATAATGTCTTGGAAAAGGGCCAACCCATGGACAAGGTGCCCTGCAACCAATTCTGAAAGCCTTCATTTGAGTTGTAGCTCTTGATTGCACCATGTTTTCTCCATTTTTGGATCTTCTCCAATAGATCCACATTTTCCATTTGATTGTCTATCATTGCATGCATACCCTTTCTCTTGATATGTTTCATAACCAAACTAATTTTGGTATTGCTCATATGGGTAAGCATGATGATTTTGAATTTGTTCAAAATGCTGATTTGAAGGAGTTGTAAAACATATTGGAGGTGGATTGTATTGTTGTTGTAAATGTGAATTCCATGATGGAAATGAAGTCATGATTGCACAAATTCATGGAATGGAAAAGAGTGAAAGGGATGGAAAAAGAATGAATGAATGAATGGAAGGAAGGTCTGTAACTTCAGAGATGGGTTGTTGACCATATGGAGTCACCAGATGTGTTTGCAATTGCCTCAAAGGCTGAAATCTTCACAGGAACACACCAACTTAAAAAAATGAAATGGGAGACCTCTTGTCCCATCGGGCATGCCAAAACTGTTAGTGAAAATTCACAGCACCCCCAAATGAGTTATGGATCTTCTTTTCTAAGGAAAATTCATTTGGTGTGATTGCACAACATTGAGCTTTCCCAAAGTGTGGGACCTTTGCAAATGGGGAAAGCTCTCCAAAGAAGGTTGGTTCCTCTTCCTAAACTACCTGCCACAAGCTATTCAGTGTAGGAAAGCTAATCTAACCTAATCTAACTTCCAAGGAGACAAGGAGAGGAAGAAAACAAGGAAAAATAGAGCCTACACTAAAATGGTGATACACTAGAGAAGGAAAGTGTTGATTATCTATCAAAATTACCATGGAACAAGAAGAGGTGAGCAATGGAAAGGATGGACAAGTGCATCATAGACCAAAGATGGATTTCACATAGAAAATGTTCCAAAACTCCATGAACATAGCTCCAAAACCTGTAATGAACATCCAAACATGCACAAATACCTGTAATGAAGAGAGGTAAGGAAAACAACAAAGAAAATGAGCCAAGGATGGACAAATGCATCACAAAACATGTTTTTTATTGCTCAAAATTTACACAGTGCATCATTTCATGGGTAAGAGGAAAAAAATTCCATTATAGAGCATGGGAGGAGGTTCAAACTCCATTTTCACCCCTATGGGGAAGAAAAGAAGGGAGAGGCAGAGAAGAAGGATGAACAACCTTTTTCAAAATGAGCCAAAACTGGCTTTTATCGCTCGAACAGAATGAAGGAAATGAGAAAACATGGGAAAATCAATTTTAAAACTCCAACCACCAATAAGATCCATTTAATTATCTTGCAAAATGATGGGTTTCCATGAAAAATCCCATACTTCATTGTACATTGCTTCGCAGAGCAAGAAAGAGGCCCATACTTCATTAATTTTGGTGGTTGGGGTTGTTTTCTACAATTTTCCATGCCAGAGATGTTTTCCCATTTTCTCCTACAAAATCCATCAAAATTTAAAATTGAAGTGTCCATCATGTAGAGGATTTCAACATCTTTCCAATGATACCAAAATCATGAAAATCTGAGCTCTGGATTGAAAGATATGGCCTTTTAAAGATTTAGGGCAAATAAGGCAAAATTAGGGAAAAAATTGGGTTGGTGGGCCAAAACTTGAACTTTTTCCCTTTTTTGCGAAATTGGAAAAAGTTTCAAAAATCCTCTGTGACCCCCACTTTGATGACACGTGGTGCTTTCTAATTGGTCACGGGGATGCGGTTCCATTTTTGCCTTTGCACTTTTCACCACTTTGGCAACAATTCCAAAATCCTCCCAACCCCCGATCCCCACCGATGAATGGACACGTGGCACCTTTTGATTGGTTAGTAGGGATGCACTTCCATTTTTTCCTTTGACACATTTTGACCAAACGCCAAAAAACTAGAAGTCCTTCGACCCGCCACTCCGCCTTGACACGTGGCATCATTTCATTGGCTGCGGGCCTTAATAAATTTTCCATTTCTTTTTGCGGGCTCGTGGGAGAGCAAATGAATTTTGCGTTTTATCCAAAAAAAAGTACTAAATTCTCAATTTCTTCCTCCACTCTACTGGCCCGAGCCTCTTTGGCACAAAACTCTCCCAAGCTTCGTGGGCCTACTTTAGGAAAATTTCCCCTCCAAACTTTGCCAAGCCATAACTCAAAAAATACAAGGAGTTAGGAGGACTTCTTTACCTTTCTAGAAAGGGGAAGAAAAATCCTATCTTATGAAGCCATTTCCAGAATATTTTGAGTGCTTGAAATGTGTGCAAATTGAATTTGAAGAAAAAGGAAGGAAAGAATGAAAGCAAGTTAGCCAAAATAAGCAAGGGCTCATTTTGGATAATAGTTACAATCGACTTAAATTCACAAGGAACTATCAAACTGTCTTTTTCTCGGCTAAATGGATATAAGTTAGAAACATGTAGATTTCACATTCTTCAAATTTGATCACCACAAGAGGTGAAAGGAAATTCTCTCAGACAACCAAGACATCTAATGAAAAGGAGATGTCATCCTTCTTCATTGGCCCCAGAGCCCCAATCACAATGCAATAAAATATGTGATCAAAATCATGGCAACAACAGATTCCACAAACACACATGCAAAATTTTCACAATAAGAACACAGTCTCTAAAAAAGAATGTAGATTACAACTACGTTAAAGCATGAAAAACATTACGAGGCTTCATCAAGCAAGCCAAAGGAGCAAGAAACTATCATTTCACAAGGAACTATCAAAGCTGTCTTTTTCTCAGCTCTAAAACAACAACATGCAAATTTCACATTCTTCAAATTTGATCACCGCAAGAGCGGGGAAAGGAAATTCTCTCTAGCCAACCAAGACATCTAATGAAAAGGAGATGCCATCCTTCTTCATTGGCCCGAGCCCCAATCACAATGCAATAAAAGATGTGATCCAAATCATGGCAACAACAAGATTCCACAAACACACATGTAACATTTTCACAATAAGAAGACAATCTAAAATAGAATGTAGTTTACAACTACATTAAAGCATGAAAAAAAAAAATTACTAAGGCTTCATCAAGCAAGCCAAAGGAGCAAGAAACTAAATGGTGGAAACTATGGTGGATGCTTCGTATGCCTCCCAAAAAGGGAAATGGGTATCACCACCTTGAATTACAAACCGCTAAAATATAGTAGATCAAAACCACGACATTCCTTATGCCTCCCCCAAGTAGCCCTTATTCCTCACATTTCCTTATGCCTCCCCAACCTCTTATGACACCCCATAATGAGTAAATAAATGAAAGCTATTCCTTTGTAAGGTAGAACCCAAATCCCAAAATCTATCCACACTTATACCTCCCAAAACAATTTTACCTCGCATAAAATGAACCCCATAGTCTTCTCCTACACCATACCTAGGCCATCTACCTAACAACTGACAAACATGCCAAAACATTCACACATTAACATTTACATTCATAAAAGAAGAGCATTTCAAGAGCCAAGCTCTTACCTCTCCATGATGGAGTTTCCCAAGTTCCAAACAACACTTGTTTCAAGCAACAATCCAAAAATATGCCAAACAACAAGCATGTAGCAATCTTCAAACTTCTCCAACAGTAAGATCTCCCAAAATAGTAAGGAATTTGCCCAAGGATCAAGTCTCCAAAGTGAAGCAACCCCAAAATAAGGCAAGGAATTTGAATTTTATAGAAGAGGGAAGGGAAGAGGATGAGGTGGATCCATGTAGGATGCCACATCACACATCCTCAACCCCAACCCAAAAGTCAACTTCATTCTCCAATGCATAATAAATAGGTGGGTGAATAATATGATAGTTTACTTACATACTCAAATCCAACCCACACCCCAAAGGACTGAAATTAAACCATGTAAGAAAAGTGCAATTAAAACTTACAATTTGACTTACACAAATGCATTATAAAAGTCTAAAATCAACCCTCCAACCATAGGTATGGTTGGTAAATGAATTTAAGAGGTATGGGACAAGTTTAACTTGTCCCACAAGCCTCCAAAATTAGCCTCCAAGGAAAAATTGAATTTCAAGAAGGTGGAGTGTTTCACACTCAAAAGTTAACTTACACATCACTTACACATCTCTTACAACACTTTAATTCAAGGCCAACAACTCTATTAATTACTTTCTTATGACATATTTTAATTAATTAACTTAACAACATGATTACTCACAATATTACACACCATTTAATGAATAATGAAAGGGTCAATGCACCACAAAATAAACACATGCAAACATAAACAAAGGAACCAATAAATAAATACACATAACCCCTTGGTCACATTTAAAGGTGATCCCCCCATGGGAATCCCTAACACACACATAAACAAATACTAGTTTCCATGGTGACCTTGTTGAATTCATCTAGAATTCCAATGTGGTTGGTCTCTAATCCCCTGATGTTTGTTGTGATATTTTAACCTACAAAACATGAATACCTCCTTCGGCCTTGTGGCCATATCAAAACATCAAAAATAATATAAATAAATTCCAAAATCATCTAGATATATGGATCACAACAACATCCAAGCAACCAACAAGATCATTTGCAATTTTACTCAACAACTATATCATCATCAAATAATTTCCATTTCTAGGTCTACTCACAATATCTAAATATCACATGTCCGAACAACATCCATAGTATAACCATGTCAAATAGTATATCAACATCAATATCAAAAATTTCTCTAATAATCATCATGCATCATAACTGAATCAAGTCAACAATAATCCATGATCTAACATATAACATCATACTATAATAAAGTCCATAATCATGTCCATAATATAATCAATAGTATCATGATCAATATCAAAAAGGTTTCAAAGGGAAGTGGGCACTACATCCCCCTCCTCTTAGACTTGAATTCCTCCTGGAAGTCACTGGAACAAATGTGGAAACTAAACTCATAGTAAAGTAGCATCCTCCCATATAGCTACAATCTCATCATATATGTCCCACTGCACCTGGACCTGATCAACCTCTCTGCCCCGAAGGCCAAAGGTCCTATGATCTACGATGCAAATGGGATTCACCATCACCCGCCCTTGATCCCGCACCTGTAATGATGTCCAATCTAACACGTGATAAGGAATGAAACATATTTCCTAAGAATGAAACATGAAACACATCATGTACGCGAGATAAGATGGGTGGTAATTCTAGACAGTAGGCAAAGGGCCGATATGCTCCAAGATCTCAAAAGGACCCACAAATCTAGGAGCTAACTTAGAACCTTTTCCATAATGGATAGGGCTCTTGTGTGGCTTGACACAAAGGAACACCTTCATGCTCACATCAAAACTATGATCGGTCCTACGCTAATGTGTATTTCTTCTTCTGTCATGTTCCTCCTGCGGTCTCTATTTGATCAAAACCACCTACTTGATCCATGTCCCAAACAAATATCATCCAAGAGAAACCCTGTCCTCTAACTCCGTCCTAGCTAAGAGGTGTACTACACTCTCTACCATACAAATCCACGAAAAGGAGCAATGCCTATAGAACTCGAAAACTATTATTGTAGGAAAACTCCACCAAGCCATTGTACTCCTCCCATCTAGAATGTTGATCCATCACATACATCTTGAGCATATCCTCTAAAATTTGATTCACTTGCTCGGTATGTCATTTTGTCTCGGGGTGATATACTATACTTAAATTGATCTTTGTCTCGAGGGCTTCATTCTTCAATCACAAGAACTTGCTACCATGGAAGAGAACGTGCAAGCACAACCTGCAGTTTACAACATGCCTCCTGAATCAAAGTTGGAAGATTTTGATCTTCCAAAAGTCACACCTGCTATAGAGGAAGAGAAAGAATATGAGGCTATCATTCCTCCCACACCATCCATCCATGAGGGTCAGCAAGAAGGCTCCATTCTTGGAGTTAAAGTTCAAAACCATGGGTAGATTCAAAGGACCATACCTTGCCCAATCAGATACTTGGCTTCATTGGAGCCAAGGGAGAAGCCAAAACCATTCATGCCTACTTCAGGCATGAGGATGAGTATCAAAGCACCAAGGGTCACCATCAACACCTCAAGAGTCTAATGTAAATCAGCTTGAGGAGGTATTTTCCATTAATGTTGATACCTTGCTGATATGGGTGGAGGATTGGCTTAAAGTCAGTTTTTCACTCATACAGGTAGCTATATTTAGTGTCAAATAATTTTCATGGCTGCCCCTCTTGAGAAAGGGAAGCTACTTCTCCCTACTTATAACAGGATTTGTTTAAGCTTTTCTTTCTCTCTGGTTAGTGTAGGGGTAGGAGTAGATTTTTTTCAGCAAAAGAAGTGCTTGTGCACACTCTGCATGTCTCATTTGAGGCATGTATGATTTTTCTTTGTACATAATTTTTGTTCATATTGCTCCAAAGCTACTGAGGCTAGGCCCTTCACTATTCATGGCAGAAGACTCATAGTTGCCTATAACAATTGAAAATTTCAAAATAAAACAAATGTAGAGCAACTAAAGAACATTTTCAAGACAGTCCATTCAGGGATAGATGAAATCCCCAGGTCAAAACAATTTTCTACTCTCAGAAGCCTTGTTTCAAGATTTCTTATGAAAATTGAGAGTGTAGACGCGCGGGCACACTCGAGACTCAGAAAAATTGAAAATCAGGAAATTAGAAAGTCCATTTTGAAAGGAGGGTCAATACTAGGCCATTAATTGTGACTCCACACCCAATGGATGCTTCAAGGCTATTGATCCCTTCATCTAGTAGGAAGATGCCCTTGCGAGTCGCCAAATTGTTATCCATGTTTTGTCCTAGGTAAAATTAGTCAACCATGACCCTACATCAGAAGAAACTAGAGAAATCATGTTCAAATCCTACAATTAGGCAACAAAGGGACTCTACAATGGAGTGGTGGGGCCTACGAAGATCAAACGACCCTATGCAAGAAGAAATTCAAGAAACAGCTCTATCGAATGAACCTGTTCTTCAAATCCTACAAACAAATTGTAGGCGGGCTCTAAAATGGAATAACAAGGTGGGGAAGGTGAGGATAGTGTCAAAAAAGCTATAGGCTCAAAGGAGAAGGACGATGAAAGTTTGAAGTCTTTGGGCTCTGAAATAGTTCAAAATGAGCCCAAAAATGACTAAGTATGGAGGAGACAGCGGACATTGCCAAGTGTCCAAACGACGCACCTCCAAATATTGAATCCAAAAGGGGAGACTCAAACAAGCACCAAGCCCCCACGTGTCCTAGGCCCAAAGAGGGGCATAGCCAATAGCTAAAAGTCAAAAAAGTAGATGGGGCGGGCCTAAAAAGACTAAGTATAAAGTGCTAGTGGAAGCTGCCACACGTCATCTTGGCACATCTCTAAAGGTAAATCCAAAAGCGAGAGACCCAAATGAGCGTGGGCTTGCCACATAGTCCAAGTTGAAAAATGGGACAGAGCGGGCCCAAAATTGACTAAGTATAGAGAACGAATGCCAGCTCGCCACGTGTTCAAGGCCCAAAAATTAGGAGTGACCATTGAAAATTCCAAGAGTCTGCAAAAGCCTCCACATGTCAACCTGGACGCTCCTTTAAAGGCAAAATCCTGAGTGGGTTTCTAAATGAGTGTGGAGCCTCCACGTGTCTGTTTCATAAAGGGGGTAGGGTCGGGGTTGAATAGTCAAAGCAAAGACAAGCTAATGAAGGGAGCTAATTGTCATCATGCGCGCTCCTCAAAGGTAAAATTTGGGGCGGGTTTCCAAACAAGCACCAAGCCTCCACGTGTCCCTAGTCAGAGGTATGGCCCCACCGAGCAAAAAGAACTTAGCCAAAACATGAAGAAAATGAGTGAGCCATGGAAGAAGCCACTTTTCGGCTGATGTAACTTCAAAAGAGAAATACAAAGGCTGCCCTCAGACATGCGCCATCCCTCCACACATCTACTTTTAAAAAAGGGGCCCGTTTTGGTAGCTGGTTCGCCATTTTGTACGGACTTGATTCAAATTTCAAATGGGCATATATTTTGACTCATTGCTTGAAATCGACAAATATGGAGTCGTTGGAAAGATATTGGCCTAAATCACACCATGGAGATCTGAAACTTTAAATTTGGAGAGCTTAGGTAGGGAGAAATTTAAGAAACGTCTTTGGGACTTTAATACAAGATCTAGTTACCCCAACAACCAAATTGGATTTTATTTGAACCGTCATTCCTCCTCCTTCGAGGTGCCAAATAAGTAATTGATGCAGACACGATAGATTTGGGGTGGATTTACAGGAGGCATTGATGATGGTGGTTGAGCTTTAACTAGTTTTCCCACTTCTCTCTCCTTCTTCTCTCTATGTTGAATCTATAAAGGAAGGGTCGAGGCTCATTATAAAGGGTTGGACATTTTCTGTTTTGTGCCCTCCCTTCTTCTTTTGTTCACAGAAGGATTTGTGGAGATTTTCTAACCTCTCCTTGAGTTATAATGCAAGTTTTTTCCTATTAGCTCATGTAGAGTATAATGTATCAACTCCTAAGCAATAATATATATGTCTATGGATGTTTCTTAACCCTCTCATGTATTTGTTATTGTCTCTCTGATCTCTTATTGTGATTTGGTCATCTGTGCATGTTGTTTGTATTACATTCCTGTGGTCTGTGTTAAACTATAAAACGAGTGTCTAACATTCCTTTGGTGTATCACCTTGTTAGCTTAGGTTTATTTTCTTGCATCTCTCTAACCCTGTCTCCTTGGTAGATAGAATAGACTTAGAATAGATCCTCTGTAATTTGTTTGTGTACACCTGAACAGAGGGATAAGAACCGGCCTCAATCCGGAGATCTCTCTCAACTCGCAAGGTCCCACACCTTGAGAGATGCTCCATGTTGTGCAATCACACTGAGAGTCTCAACCCATCTGGTTGTAGACATTCATGGGTGTTGTGATTTTGCACTAACAATTATTTTTTCCATTTGTGCTATGAATTTTTAAATATACAAAAGGAAGAAAAATAAAATGTATGCCTATAACATTGTTATATTAGAAAACATCATTGAACAAATGTGGAGAATACTTTTTCATATAGATATTGCAGACGAACATAAACATTTAAATTGAGATATAATATATAACAAGTAATTTCTAAAAAGTTAAGTTAGCCAATAATGTTTGCTAATTTTGGAGAAGGTAAGACAAACAAGGCACAATTTTTTTACAATGAACACAATAAGAAGGGCCAAAATGTTTTTCTAAATAGTGATGCAGAATCCCATGATTTAACATGTGGGGGTTGGTCGCACCAAAAAGGTGACATAAAAAACAACAAGAAAGTAGAGATTCCTTAAAATATGTTTGTAAGTAGGGGAGCGAAGCAAAAAAAACCTAAATGAAACTGAATACAAATTTCCTACATTTTAAAGCTATGGGGAAGTAAAACATTCCAATTTCATAGAATTCAGAAAGACACATTTTAGTTGCAAGTTTTATTAATATGATTTTAATGACATGGAATTAAACTGATGATTGTATTAAAACTTTGCGAGTTGTTTTTCCTTAAACATGGTTTTTGTAAGAATACATATATGTGTCTGGTTCAACCACTTATTCTTGACAAATTATTTTTGGATGAAGGTAAATTTTCAATATTGCATTTGAAAATACAAAACTATTTTTTTGTATCAACTATTATACATGTATTTGATTTTTAAATATATATCGAACAATTCAAAGACATAGAATTGGAATAAAATTATGAAAACATTTGAACAAAATTTCATCTTTTAATCAAAATTATAGAGATAGAACTAAAAGTTGTAGATATCATTAAGTATTCCAGCAAAACAAATTTGCATATTCATATATGTTGGAAAAGTTATTTAGAAATATGCATATTCATACATTTCAAGGAAGTTTTACTTTTACAATGCAGCCCATAGAAAATTACTAATAGGATTAAAATGATGCACTAAACATTATAAAATATCCATATTTTCTTTGACCCCCATACAAATTTCATTAAATGTAGCAAAGAGAAGGAAACATATAAACAAGTCAACTATTTTTTGTGGATTTTTTTGCTTTTTGGGTGTGGTTTTTTTTTCCACGGCTCTTATGTTTATCTACAATTTTCTTCTTCTCGACAAGAACACCCATC
This sequence comes from Taxus wallichiana var. yunnanensis, assembly GCA_018340775.1. Lineage (NCBI taxonomy): Eukaryota > Viridiplantae > Streptophyta > Pinopsida > Cupressales > Taxaceae > Taxus > Taxus wallichiana. Next base: position 145,268,217 of record CM031240.1, on the reverse strand, counting down.
TTTTTAGCTTGTGATAATAGTTGATGACAACAAACTGAGGTGATCTCTAACCATTTGTGTAGCTTCCCATTTGGGAGTTCGATCTTTCGCATGTAATGAAAAATGTTAACGAAAAGTTTAAACATTGAAAAGTTGAAAAAAACATCAAAGTGAAGGCAAGCTATGAGCGGAAGAAGTCTTTCCTTTCAACGGGAAGCTTAAAAATCTTGGCCTCACACATTCGACCACTCAACTTGGAGTACATCCATGCAACCTCATAAGGGAAACATGCCCTCAACACACATGAATTCCTGACGAGGTCGAAGGAACACACCCCATCATGTTGAAGAAGAAAGGGTCGTATAGGACAAAGCATTAACAATAAAAAAATTAATTAAAAATGAAATAAGCGCTAATTTTTTTCCAAAAAGAACTACATGTTTTCAAACAAGCGACATTTCCTTGAAGAATAAAATTCAATAAAATAAATTAAATAACCAAAAACATTGACACCAACAAGTCATCGAAGTGAAACCTCTAAGGGAGAAAATTTTTTTATTTCAAACTAACACTACTACACAATGGGGTTTTTAGAGACAAATATTAGAGACAAAAGTACATTTCAACCTCAATCTTATTTTTGAAGTCTTCAATATATTAATAAAATACTTAGTTGTCTTTATGCCGAATGTGTTCCCCTATGGGAAAGGCCATTTCAGGACATTCGTGGGACTATTAAATTTGACATCCATTTTGATGTTGTGAACAAGCTATTAAATTTGACGGTAATTTTCCTATTTTTTCTAGTTTTAGCGGTAGTTGCATGTTATATTTGTGATTGGTTTAGGGTTTTTGAATTTTCTATAGTTCTAAATTTGCTATTTTTGTTATAAACCGCAGTTGAAGCCTAGATCTCGATCTACTTCTTTCATGAATTCATACTTAGATTTCTGATTGCCAATATCTCCATGGATGAAATGAAACAGGTGGTTGTGGTAGGAGGTGGAGTTACAGGTGCCCATATCATCGATCTCTTCAATTCAGAGCACATGTCACACAGATTGATCCGTATGTGAATTTTGCATCAAACCCAATTCAATTTTTTTCATTTTTGATTATTTATAGTCTATGATCAAGGATTCCCTATGATTATTTGGTGATTGCTACAGGGAGTACTTTTGATGGGCCTTCCTCCAAACAATGCAGGATCAAATAGTTTGAAGCAGGTTAGCATAAACCATTTGGGAATTTAAACAGATTTAGATTTATTTGAATTCACTATCTACCTCCTCTTTGCAGTTGGATCGAAAAGGCCAAGAATTTTGACAAGAATGTACGTGAATGGGATTTATGATCCGTTCCATTTCGGACACACCGATCTCTCCAAAGATGCCAAGAAATCATACCAATTACTTTAAATCATGTCTTTCTTTGAAATCCTTTGGAATTTCAAGCATATTTTTGGGTTTAAACTGCAAAGTAGACAAATCCTGGTGATTAAGAGTGAAAACCAATGTCTTTGCAGTTGGAGACATTACAGACATTAAGGTAGGCTCTAAGCTGCAATACTTACTATCCTTAATATAGATATTGTTTTGGTATACATCCATGTTTTCTTTCAATCCCTTAATTGATATAAGTTCAAATATAAGTAACTGAAATTACGATTTGTCTCTTGAGGACTAGAATATGATTTTGATAAAAACAAGAAATCAAGCAATGTTTCTTGGCTCCGAATATTTTTTAGCATAAGAAGGTCTCAAAGAAAATAGATATCTATGCATTTGGGGTGGTTTTGTTAGAGCTACTTATAGGGTGGAAGATGATGGAGACAATGAGACCAAAAGCTGATGAGAAATTGATTCTTTGGGTAAGCTAAGCAATCTCTTTTTTGGTCAATATCTACACTATTTTACCTGGGGAGGCATGAAACATATTCCCTAAGTGAGGTATTTGGATTCAGGTTCCTCCTGAAAGAATGAAGCCATGTACCACTAAGCCAATCCTCTAAATGACAACTATCTCCACTACCAAATTATAAAATTATTATGATATTTAATTTCATTGTATTCTATTAAGAGACTTCAACATATACCAAGAGAATAGACTCCTAATGAGGTTTTTGGCCTGCAAATAAGGTCTTTTTTCTTAGTTTTATAAGTGATGTGGAGTCTCATACTTGGATTGAAAAGAGTTGCAAAATTTCTTAGACATTGCATTTGGGAAGTTCTGTGAATACTTGAGATCCTCAACTCTATTTTCCCTTCGTAAGAAGAAAGAATTAGTCTTTGTAAAATCTCTCTCATCCCTTTGTTTTGGCTTTGGTTTACATCTACAGAAGTACTTGCACATGTATAGTTGTCTAGTGTTTGGTACTACTATGACCTTGTTTGTCGATAAACCATTGTCTTGTGAGATCTTAAATTTAATTTTTTTTTCTTTTTGATGTTAGATAAGTGGCATGTTATGTTTTTTCTTGGTGGAGTTCATTGTGTCATTTCTTTATATTACCACCAACAACAATGTGTTCACCCTATGGAAATTCAACAAATCTAATAAATGGTGTGTTTGATTTGTTAAAGGGAAGGCCATTACTTAATGGAGGAATGGTAGAGAAGTTGGTGGATCCCCGACTAAAATCTTGCCTTAAGGAAAAAAACTTAAGCAGGTAGACAAAATGATAAGGGTTGCAGTTGTTTGCCTTCACCCTATGGAATCATGGAGGCCATGCATGAGTCAAAATAGTCTACAAAACATTACCACTCATTATATAAGATTTGCAAATGTATATGTATGAATTTGTAACAAATTTGAAATGTACCGATAGAACATTTAAATGTAATGCTTCATCTATATTCCTACATATACAAAATCAATCACATTCCTTATCAACATTAACTACAAAAGTAATAACTATCCCTCTAAATAAAATAACATATACGGATTGTTCACATTGCATTGTACACATGTGATTGCTAGTTATATCTACTTTGACCATATGTTCGTATAAGGAAAAAAGAATGGAATGGATGACAAACATGGGAAGGGTTTGTTACTTGTACCCAAGTTGAACTTGGCTACATGGGAGAGATTTTGGGAACACTACTATAGATAATCTAAAAGATATGCATTTATTTTTCAACCTTGATAAGAAAGTAGATCTATAGACATCGTAGATTTTGGTCAATATTTAATATATACCCATTTAATTTCACGAGACACCCATTAAATTTTCGGGATACCCATTTTAGTTTCTTCTTTTTAAAATGTGAGTAGTGATGGAATTTTAGGTCAATTATGTTGAAATCTAAGAGTTCTTGTCATTGAAACAATTTATTGCATTATTATTTTTAGATCAAAATTAGGATTTTAGATTCCATTTGATCTTGAGTTTCTATTTTGCAATAAGTGTTTCTTTCTTAGAGATATTTTGTGACGGGACACTCTTCATTGTAAGAACCAATTGTATATTAATTCTAGCATCATCTCAATTATTGTATGATCTTATTCTTGGGCAAGAAGATTAAGATTAATTTAATTTTTTTCTATGCAATGTAGATAAAAATAATCTAAATTTCATGGACATGCAATTGAATTAATATTTTTAGTGTTGTACATTCCTCAATAATTTGTTGTAGATATCAACCTTGGATCTTGCTTGGTAGCATATACACACAAAACACTACCCTTTTGGGATCTGACTTGGCAAGATATAGAAGAAGGTCTACTCTACATCATAAGGATAGCTATTCTTACCGAAATTAATTGCCCTACATGTAGCATCTATAAGTAGTCATTATCTATGGATGGTAATATTTCTTCTCAGTTGAGTTGTACAGATTTTTAAAAACAGAGGATATTTCATCGATGCCTACACATTTTACCTCCATGTTTACAAAGGATTTCACATCTTCAAAAAATGACTAAGAATTTTCTTATTTTTTAATGATCTCTATAAATTGTACCAATAGCTACCATTTGATAAATACTAGAAAAGGATAGGAAGCGTTTCTTGAATTTGTTTTTGAATCTACCAATTTTTTCCCAAGCCAACAAAGTATAAGACCCATTAAAAAACAATTAAAAGGTAATTGAAAAATAAAAAATAGTGGTTGGAATTTTTGTTCATCTACTATGTAATAGGTGAATATATTATCATGGGTTTTCTTTAATGAGAGAATTGTTTAATGAAACTTTTGTTACATGTTTTCAAATTGATCATGTTAATGTTGTATGAGTGGTTTTAATAGGTAAGAAAATCCTTCAATGCCAGGATTTCCTCTATATTTTTCAATGTTTCCTTAAGTTTTTAATGAAAGATCTAATATTGGCTAGGCATTTATAATTCACATCAACTCTCATTCATGTGTGTATAGAGGCTTATAAGAGAGGATGATTAAATTAGTTGTACATCCATGTGTACAGAGGCCTCCAAGAGTGGATTTGAAGTAAAGTAATTTCTAACAAATAATCACCAGCAATGCAACATAAGGGTGGAATTATTTTGGGACAAGATGTAAACTCTGCATTTACACCTGCAAATTGCCTTTCCTTTAAAATTTTCCAGCCCTCTTCAACATATCTATTTTGTGAATATTTGCAGTCATTACAGTTCATACAATCACATTTTCTTTAGAAATTTTATCAAACAGATTGCATATACCTCGTATATGGTTTCACATTTTGGATAAATGTCCACTAGGGCACTTCTTATAACTACATCTTACAAAAATATATTTCTTATTGTGCTTTTATTAATGTCAAAGCCAAGCTCCCACTTTTGTACAAGCTCTAACTTGACGATAAAAGCTGTTGAATATTTTTTTACTAGTTTTAAGCGTTTGATTTCTGTACATTGATGGTTCTTGTTTTATTTGTCTAAATTTATTACATTTTACACCAAATTAGAAGTTTCCCTCACTTCTACTTGTTGGGTGCTAGAGCTCTATTATCAAATCTAGAAGAACATCTTTCTTTTTTTTTTTTTTATTGATTTGGAGGTTTTATTACGCTTATTACAATAGGGTAATTCTCTTTGTGAGTTGATTAAATAGAAATGATTGTTCTAGATGTGCCAAATTTTTCAAAATAAAATTACTTTTCTTGGGACATATAGATATAAACAAGCTTCCTTGAGTTAGGACATACACGATAGCTATAATGGAATTTCCTTTGGTTAGGACATACTTGACTAAAGATAAAGATGCTTGCCATGAGTTAGAGCTAGGAAAAATATATTAAATTTATACAAAAATTAATAAACTAGAATGAAAAATGAATAAATCTAGGTGGCTTTAAGATGACAGGTATATGATTCCCTCATGACACTTTTTGATGTGGGAAGAGACAAATAAAATACAAATAAAAACAAAACTAGATGTTGTTGTGTTATGGCACAATCAAATTTTATTGCCTTCTTGCTTCTTGTTTTGTTCTTCTCCTTACAAACAATTACATTCACCTCCATTTTATAGAGGTCTTTGGAATATAGAACTCTCTAGAATCCTCTTTCTTCCACATTAAGAATACATTCTCTAGAATCCTCTTTCTTCCACATGAAGAATAAATTTTCCTCATAAACAAATCTAAAAGAAATAAGAAGGTTCTAGACATGTTAACCTGGTAGAAATTACCATAACATTCTAGTGAGTTTGGTGGTAGAAATTACTGGAACATTCTAGAAATTACCGGATCTAGAACATTTTGGAACATTCTAGAAATTACAAATAATTCTAACACCCCCACTAATTTCTATTATTAACAACTAATTACATTAATGTTTACAATGCCCAAAATTTCTCTTAGATACTCAAATTGTTCTTGTGCTAATGCCTTTGTGAATATGTCTGCAAGTTTCTCCTTTGATCTACAATGTTGTAGAATGAGTTCTCCATTGTTGACCAATTCTCGGATGAAATGATATCTGGTGTCAATGTGTTTTGTCCTCTTGTGGAAAACATGATTATTTGATAGTGCAATAGTGGACTGGTTGTCACAATAGATTGTTGTAGGCTCCTCTTTCTCATGCATTAGATCCTTCAAGATTCTTCACATCCAAACTGCTTGACATGCTGCTGATGTACCTACTACATACTCTGCTTCTACTGATGAGATTGTCACTATTGGTTGTTTCTTTGATGCCCATGCTACAATACATGTTCCAAGATGAAATGCATATCCAGATGTACTTTTCCTATCATCAATGCTTCCTGCAAAGTCACTATCTATATATCCAATCAACTGAAAAACATCCGATGTAGAATACATTATGCCATAATTCATAGTTCCTGCAATATACCTTAACAACCTTTTTCCTACTTGCCAATGTGAGTTCTTTGGTGAATCCATGAATCTTGAAATCAAACTGACTCCATACATTATATTTGGCCTAGTTGCTGTGAGATACATCAAACTACCTACCAATTTTCTAAATACAGTTGAATCAAAATCTGTCTCATTGTCTTCTCTACTTAGTTTTGTTCCTACTGCCACAGGTGTAGAAACTGGACTGCAATTTATCATTCTAAATCTCCTCAATACATCTTTTGCATATTTACTTTGACAAATGAAAATCCCATTATCATTTTGTATGACTTCACCAAGAAAATATTTCATCAATCCCAAATCTGTCATTTCAAATTCTTTTGTCATTGCTGATTTAAACATGTCTATAGAAATATTTCCTGTAAAGATCAAATCATCAACATACAAGAAAACAATTAAAATTTGACCTTGCTCATTGACTTTGGTGTATAGTGTAGGCTCACTAGTACTTCTTGTTGAATCCATTTTGTATCATGTATGAATCTATCCTGCTGTACCATGCTCTTGGTGCTTGCTTCAATCCATAAAGTGCCTTCTTCAACCTGTAAACCTTGTCTTCATATCCTTTGACTTCATATCTGGTGGCTGCTGCACATAAACTTCTTCTTCCTAGATAACCATTCAAGAAAGCTGATTTCACATCCATTTGAGAAACCTTCCATTTGTTTTGAGCTACAATTTCTAGTACCATTCTAATAGTATCAAGTCTTGCTACAGGAGCAAATGTTTCATTGTAATCAACTCCATATTCTTGTGCAAATCCCTTAGCTACTAACCTTGCCTTATATTTGTCAACTTCTCCATTTTCCTTATATTTAGTTTTATAAATCCATTTCACACCTATGGATTCTTTATCCTTGGGTAAATCAACTAGATCCCATGTTTCATTTTTCTCTATTGATCCTATTTCATCATTCATTGCATTAATCCAATGTTCTTCCTTAATTACATCCTCAAAATATATAGGATCTTGAGCAAATAAAGAAAAATTAGATTGCAAATCTATCATATCTCCTTGATCATATATTTCTTGTAAGCTTCTAGTATTTTTGTCTTTTACTCTTGGTCTCAATGATGTAAGTGTAGGATTTGAGTCATTACTTACTTGTGGACTTGATGATTCTTCTTGCTTAACTTAGATTTGTGAGTTTTCTCCTTGTGATGTTCCTCCTTGTTGATTTGATTGTTCTCCTTGTTCCCCTTGGTCTCCTTGACCTTTTTCTTTTTGATCTTCATATGGCATTACCATTGTACCTAAAATTGTTTTGTCTATATTGCCATCCCAAGATTCTTCTTCTTTGAATACAACATCTCTACTTATAACAACTTCCTTGGTTATAAGATTAAACAACTTATATGCCTTAGAGTGTTCATCATAACCAATAAAGATGCATTTTTCACTTTTATCATCCAATTTACTCCTTGTTTCTTTAGGCACATGTGCATATGCAATACAACCAAATATTCTAAAATGAGAAACACTATGATGCTTACCACTCCATGCTTGTTGTGGAATCATGTTCATCACAATCTTTGTTGGACTTATGTTCAATATATAAATTGCACAAGCTACTGCTTCAGCCCAATATTCATTTGATAGATTCTTTCCTTTCAACATGCTCCTTGCCATCTCCATGATTGTACGATTCTTTCTTCTCGTAACACCATTCTGCTGAGGTGTGTACCTTGTAGTGAACTGCTTCTTTATTCCATGATACATGCAATAATCCAAAAATCATTTGACTTGTATTCTCCTCCTCTATCTGATCTCAATACCTTGATGGATTGCCCTCTTTGTTTCTCAACCAATGCTTTGAACTCCCTAAAATTTCTAAATGCCTCATATTTATATTTGATAAAATAAACCCATTTTTTTCTACTATAATCATCAATGAATGTTAGAAAATAAATGCTCCCCCCTAATGATGGTGTTTTCATTGGACCACATATATCTGTATGCACAATTTCTAATGGTTCCCAAGCTCTATATGACATTCCCTTTGGAAAACTCTCTCTATGTTGCTTAGCCAAAATAAAACTTTCACATAAACTCAATGGTGCTTCAATAGGAGTAAACCTCTTACCATTTCCTTTTTGCAACAAAATAAATCCTTTGAATTTTAGATGACCATACCTCAAATGCCATACCCATGCTTGATCTTGACTTGATGCCTTGAAACTTGATCCATTCTCCTCCATCATTTCACTTTTTATGTGAAGTGGGAACATTTTGTTATTTGTCATTTGTATTAGTGTGAGTTATCCTATGTATCCTCCTCTCATATTGGAGGGTCATCTCACATGGGTTAGGTTTGGGGTTAGGTTTAGGGTTTACATGTGTGTTATGTGACTAGGGCTACTCAACACCCTATATGTACCCGTTTGGTATTAATTTATGAGTATGCTAAGACACTCCGCTATCTTTCCTCTATGTGCAAGATTTGTTTCTGTTGAGCAAGTTCTTCCATTCTTGATCGATTCTTTCTTGTAATTACGCTGGAGCTATCATGATTCTATTGGAGTGCAACTACTTCAAGGTGCCTCATTTCGATTCGATTCTCGGAAAATATTTTCATTATATCAAAGTGAGGCGAGTTAAGTGCACCTGACCCAGTAGTAGTGTAGCAATGGGTGACCTCCAGAAATTCCGGTGTCACTACCTCTTAATGTTGTTGGGCCTGATTGGGTGTATACCGGCTCCATCATGCGGGAGGGTGTTCACGTAGTAGGTGGTTAACACGATGACATCCCTCTCCTCCATCGATTCAAGCTTTTGGTGTGATGGAAAGTCGTTTGGTATCAGGATCTTTCCGTTAGTTTTAAAAACAAAAAAAGCTTTCCATTTTTAGTAAAACAAACGTAGAAAGTATTAGAACTTAGAATACTTTCTAATTTGACTCCTTTCTAATTTTTTTTTAAACAACAAAAACAAAATTTCAACCGATTTCTTTTAGTTGGAATAATTGAAATTTTCATTAAAAGTGAGAAAGTATTTTTCATATTTAATTTAATTAGATATCAATTAATCATATTTAATTAAGTTTTTAATTAGGTTTTAATTATTCGTAATTAATTCAATTTATTTACGACTAATTCACGATTAGCAAAATATTGACTATCGGCATCTAAATTAACTTTTTTATCATTTTTTTAAAACTCCACTAGCTCTCAAATTAGCCAAATTGGATGTTTCCAAATGGTAATTTTTTAACGTTATTGTCGATTTTTTTCTCTAATCGTGCGCTCAAGTGTGCAACATCACTTTGAGCACTTATTTCCCTTCCAGGTGTTTTTTTTTCACATTTTGAAGATATCTGAACTCCTTGAGTTCCCAATCATTGTTTTTACCCTTATTATTGCTTGCGACTAGTGAGCACGTCCACCACAGTCTGCAGCAAGGGGTTTTCATTTGCAACGTGAGATGCTTTTTCTCACAACCAAGATTGGCTTTCGCCTCCTTCCTTGTTTCTTTCTTGTTTACGGTGTCCTATTTGCTGCGCTCCACGAAACACTGTTGTGGTCTCCTCTCTTGCGTGTTATTATGCTGATTGCAAGATAAGTTACCAAGTGTTTCAAACCACATGCATGGACCTAATTGTAATCAATGCACTAAACTATAAAGTGCTGAAAGTAAGGGGGTTGTTATTGTCCTGGGTGGTTGTGTTTCTTTTCTGCATTTCTTTTCTCTCTCTCTCACTATGGATGCACTTTCAATTCCCTTACTTACGCCATTCAAATTTTTCAAATGGAGATCGAAAATAATAATGAAACTAAGGGGTAAAGGGTTATTTTGCATCACCATGGGAACTGAGACTGAACCAGATGACGAACCTGAAAAATCTAAGTGGTTAAACCATAGTGATGAAGCTTTAGGTCTTCTTTGCATGTTTGTTTCTCCTAACTTGCTCTTCCACATTGAGGCGTCTGAAACACCTAAATCTACGTGGAAAATGTTGGATGTGATGTTTGGACAACTAGATGACATGAGTTGGAAAATGAACTACTAGGGTTAAATCCTAGTGACTTTGAAAACCTACAAGCTTTCTTCTCAAAATTTGTCCACATTAGATTGTTGTTAAAAGGATGTCAAGTAGAGAAGAAATATTCTCAACTGATCTTGTCGATTCTCTCTAAGCTAGGTCCCGAATATTTTGTCTTCGTGTCAACTTTCTACGCTACAAAATCTGCTTTGGGCGATACTTGGACTATGCCCTCCTTTGACTGTTTTTCGTCCCAACTCATTCGAGAATAGGACAAACTCATTCAAATGGGGTCTCTCAAGTCCAAGTCACATGCCCTTGTAGTAAGTACTAGCAAGGGAAAGAATACTGAAAAGAAGAAAGAAACAAAGGATCAACCTAAGAAAGAAACCAAGACCAAACCTAAAAATGACACAAACACTTCGACTTCTGAGCCTAAGGCACAGAAAAGCAAGTATTTGTGTTCCTATTGCAAGAAGTCTGGTCATGACGAGAAACACTATTTTCGGAAATAGATTGATCACTTATCTCATTTACTTGAGAAGAATAAAATAAGTGTTCATGAATCCATAAAACAAAGTGCTCCGAAGGCCAAGTCTTCTGCTGCAAAAGGTGCTAAAAATGATAAGAAGAAAGGAAAATCCCTTATAGCCAGAGTTGCTCCTTCATCGACATGGATTATAGATTTCGGTGCCTCACACCACATGGGTTCTTCACATGTTGAGTTTTCCAACATCGAACCTTGTGGAATGTCCCAAATCACGATGGGTAATGACATGAAAGTGTTAGTTTCAGTAGTGGATGGTAGAGATGGATGGGGGAACATTTAACCAAGTGTTAAGTGTTCTGATATCTCTACCAATCTCCTATGGTTTACCAAATTACTCACCTTGGTGAAGGAATGCAAGTGGAATTTGGTCCTAACTCGGTGATTATTTGTGAGCTTAACAATGACACTACAGTGGCTGAGGGAAAGGAAGATCACCGTTCATGGTTGTACACCTTCTCCCACTTTACTTATGATTCTACACCCACTTCCTTACTCACTCATGCAAATGAGGTTAGTAAGCTATGGCATGAGCATTTTGGACATCTAAATTATCACTATCTTGAACAATTGAGCCAAAATGAAATGGTCAATGGGTTGCTCGTGCATCAAGTTTTCTAAGGGTATTTGTGAGGGTTGTACCCTTGGAAAGCATCCTGAAAAGAACTTTTACAAAGGAAAAGCCTGGAGAGCCACTCGTCCTTTGGATCTTGTTCACACAATGTTTCTGGTCCATTTCCTTCTCCTTCATTTACTAGAGCTCTTTATGTGCTAACCTTCATTGATGACTATTTGTGATATACTTGGGTATATTTTCTTAAGCTTAAGTTTGAAGTCTTTGAACATTTTCAGGACTTTAAGGATCTTGTTGAGAAACAAGTGGAATGGTCTATCAAGGTTCTTTGAACTAACAATGGAGGTGAATATGTAAACAATAGGTTCATGGATTTCTACACTTCGAATTCGAATCTCTTTGCAACATACAATTGCTTATAGCCCTTCACAGAATGGAGTCGCAGAAAGAAAGAACCATACTCAAGGATATGGCCACTTGTATGATTCACTTAAAGTCTCTTCCTCCACAGTATTGGGCGAAGTAGTGAATTGTGAAAATTACATTTCAGAACCATGTTCCACACAAGGTAGTAAGAGGGATGACACCCTTTGAAGCTTGGTTTGGATGCAAGCTTGATGTTGAGCACTTTCGAGTCTTCGGATCCAAGGCTATGGCTCGGATTCCCAAGAAGAAACACAAGGCTTTGGAACCACAATCCAAACCTTGTATATTTTTAGGGTATCCTGATGGTGTGAAGGGATATCGATTGATGAATCCTAATTCTCATGAGCTGTATATCGAGAGAAGTGTTAAGTTTGATGAGTCTTCTTCGACTTCTACTTCTCCACCTATTGAGGTTCTTCAGCTCACTAATTTAGATTGACTCATCAGATGATGATGTTGTTGAGCATGCTCCTCTTGATCCTCCCAAACATCAGACCTTTGAGTCTTCTGATTCTGACAGTAGTGATGATGAGGACTATGTCCCTTCTCACTCAAGTGAAGAATCTTCCAACTCTGAGCCTGATCCTCCTGGTCCCCTTTGGGCTAGGAAAACTTTGCAAAGTGCTGGAGATTTAGTTGGAGATACTTTGGATATGAGACGTACTCGCTCAGATTTCATTGGACCCCACTCTTTCTTCACCTCTACTTCTAATCCACAGTATTTTTGGGAGGCTTCTGGTATTCTTGAGTGGGATTCTACCATGGATGAGGAGTATTCCTCTCTCATGAAGAATGATACTTGGGATCTCACCCCTCTTCCGAAAGGAAGAAAAATCATTCGGTGTAAGTGGGTGTTTCAAACAAAGTATGGAGTAGATGGAGACGTCGAAAATTTTAAAGTGCGATTAGTAGTTAAGGGTTTCTCCTAGATAGCTAGGGTTGATTATACTAAAACCTTTTCTCCGGTTGCAAGAAGATGAATTCTATTCGACCTGAACCTAGTGCGCAAAGTGAACAGATGGAAAGTCCATCAAATGGATGTTAAGAGTGCCTTCCTTCATGGTGACCTAGAGGAAGAGATCTATATGGAACAACCTCTCGGGTTATCTCTAATATACCTCCCTCGTTTGTAAGTTAAAGAAGTCTCTTTATGGCCTTAAACAAGCCCCTTGGGCTTGGTATGCCAAGATGGACTCCTTTTTACTTACATCAGGGTTTACTAGGTGTCATTTTGATCCAAATGTTTATATTCTACAACAAGATGACTCCATACTCATTCTTGTTCTATATGTTGATGACTTGTTGATCATAGGAAGCTCTTCCTCTATTATTGATTCTGTGAAGATTTCCTTATCCAACAAGTTTTCCATGACTGACTTAGGTCTACTTCATTACTTCTTGGGATCCATATTTCACAATCTGACTCGGGAATCTTGATTTCACAACCTAAGTATGCTCTTGATTTGCTAGCTCATTTTCAGATGTCCGATTGCAAGTCTTCTCCTACTCCTTTTCTTTCCGGGGTTAAGTTGGTTTTAGATTTCTCTACTCCCTTGGTTGATGGTACTCTTTATCGATAGTTGGTGGGGAGCTTGATTTACTTGACTCACACTCGATTGGATTTATCGTATGCTGTTGGGATCATGTCCAGATTCATGCAGGAGCCACATGAGCTACATTGGAAAGCAACTAAATGGATCCTTCATTATGTTCATGGCACCTATGCTGATGGAATTCACTATCATGGAGGGTAGATATTTACTTGATTAGGTTCATGGATTCGATTGGGCGGTGACTTAGATCATCCAAAATCTACTTCTGGCTACAATTTCTCTCTTGGTTCGGGTCCCATTAGTTGGTCTAGCAAGAATCATAATGCAATTGTGATATCATCTACAAAGGTAGAATATAGAGGATCGATTAATAACGCTGCCACATAAGCTATTTAGTTACATGGTATTCGATAGACTTTGCATCCACTTTCAGCGGCCTACCATTATCTACTATGATAACACGAGCACAATCTCTATTTTTAGAAATCTAGTTCAGCATCAGTGGATGAAGCACATTGAGATCCATATGCACTTCATATAGGATCTTATTCATGATGGTATCATCAACATTCAGTACATTCAAACAAAGTTGATCAAATTATAGATTTATTCACCAATCCCTTCACTAAGATGAAGTTTCTTCACTTACGGTCTCTTCTTGGGGTGAGGTCTTCTGCAGTTGCTCATCTTCTTGGCTATGTAGTCCTTCTTTTCTTCTTCTTCTTCTAGGAAGATTGTGTTTGTATATGGGCACCTTATCAGGCCTTTAGTTGTTAGAGCCCCATTGACACATCTTTCTTAGTTGTTTAGGAGTGTCTTCCTTTTCATCTAACTCATCATAGCCACTACCCCACTTGATGAAGGGGGTGTTAGTGTGAGTTATCCTATGTGTCCTCCTCTCATATTGGAGGGTCATCTCACATGGGTTAGGTTTAGGGTTAGGTTTAGGGTTTACATGTGTGTTATGCACTAGGGTTACTTCACAGCACCCTGTATGTACCTATTTACTATTCATTTATGAGTATGCCAAGACACTCCACTATCTTTTCTCTATGTGCAAGCTTTGTTTCTGTTGAGCAAGTTCTTCCATTATTGATCGATTCTTTCTTGCAATTACGCTGGAGCTATCATGATTCCATTGGAGTGCAACTACTTCATGGTGCCTCATTTCCAATTGATTCATGAAACTCTTTTCAATTTCAAATTTTGTAATTACCATGTTACTTGGGTAAATATCACATATTGTGCAAACATTATCCTTAAAAGACAACTCTATAACCCTTTTGAATAAGTTGTCCCACACTTAGGAGATTATGCTTTAAGCCAGGTACAAAATAAACATCAGGAATAGTCTTCTTACCAATTTTTGTTATCACATTAATTACACCTTTTCCCATGGCTTTAACTATATTATCATTCCCCAATTTGATTTTTGATTTAACTGATGTATCCATATTCTTAAACAACTCTTTGTTTCCAGTCATGTGATTACTACAACCACTATCTAGAAACCAAATGTTGCTAGAACTTTCCTGAGCTACATTACATGTAATAAATACAGAACCTGAATTACTTTCAGAATAGTTTGCATTTTGTTTACTCATATCAGCTTCTTTCTTTCGGCATTCATTAGCAAAGTGGCCATACCTCTTGCAATAATAACATTGCACATTTGATTTATCATACCTTTGTGACGCCTGATTGTTATTGCATCCCCTTAAGCTGAAATTTTGATTTCTCCTTCCTCCTAGATCTGGACTCTGTCTTTCTTCTCTTTGAAAATTGTTTCTTCCTCTACCTTTGCCAAATGTCATTTGTGTTTTGAATGCATGATCCAATGAATTATTGTCATTCATATTTATCCTATCTTCATAATTCTTCAAAGAACCAACCAACTCATCTATAGAAAATTTAGTCAAATCCTTGGATTCCTCAATTACCACAACAATTGCATCAAACTTTTAGGAAAACATCTCAAAATATTTTCTACAACCTTTTGATCTGTTAGCTCATCACTAGTCTATCTTATTTGATTAACCAAATCCATAACACGATATGTGAATTGATCTACTGATTCAGAATCTTTCATTTATAAATTTTCAAATTCTTTTCTAAGTGCTTGTAATCTAGAAATTTTTACCTTACTCGTACCTTGATATGCCATCTCTAGGATGTCCCATGCTTGCTTAGCTGTAGTTGGCTTAATCCTTCCAACAACTGACTCATCCAATCCTTGTGCAATGATCTGCAAAGCCCTCTTATTCTTCTGCCTATTTTCTTTAAGAATATTCTCATTTTATCGAACTCAAAGTAAACTCATCTTCTGGTTCAACATAACCATTTATAACTATGTCTGATAACTCACATGAATCAAATGCCAATTTCATTCTAAAAGCCCATGTATCATAATTTTTCCAGAAAATATTGGTATTATGGCTTGATTTATACTAAAATCCATGCCTTAATTTATTTTAATACCAAAAATAAAATCTTCTTTTAAAAAAACTTATTACCTCGACCAACCGTGTTCGACAAAAACATAGGGATGCCTTCACGTCCTCTTCCTCCAGATCACCAATGCTCTGATACCAATTTGATGTGGGCAGAGACAAATAAAATACAAATACAAAAAAAACCGAGATGTTTTTGTGCTATGGCACAATACAATTTTATTGCCTTCTTGCTTCTTGTTTTATTCTTCTCCTTATAAAAATTACATTCACCTCCATTTTATAGAGGTCTTTAGAAGAATATATAACTCTCTTGAATCCTCTTTCTTCCACATGAAGAATACATTTTCCTCATAAACAAATGTGGAAGAAATAAGAATGTTTTGAACATGTTAATTGGTAGAAATTACTGGAACATTGAGTGAGTTTGAATGGTAGAAATTACTAAAACATTCTATAAATTACCAGATCTGGAATATTCTAGAAATTACCAAATAATTATAACACTTTTTACCTCCAATATGGCTCTTTGGAGACTAGTCCTTTGAAGTTTATTGCATTAGATACTTTCTCTATTTTGCTTGCTTTGTTTTCTAAAGATTTTGATGGGTTATATAATTATTTTTTATCTTAAGCTTTTGAGTTGTAATCTGAAAGTTAAATTTTTTTACAATGATCAATTTTATAAACAATTTTTGTAGTTTTGTTTCCTATGTAAAAGGATTTTTGTGATGATTCCATGTTAGTAAATGTTTTGCTATTGTATTTCAATATAATTGAGCTCTCTTTGATACTATAGGGAAAATTTTTCCACTTTTCTTGCATTCTCTATCATTTTATTTTACATTCCAGCTTTCTATTTATTTGGAATGTATTCTAACAAGTTTTCATTGTTTTCTTTGTTGCTTGTAATTTTATATTCCTTTTCCTTCTCTCCTTCCTCATCTTTGCAGCCCCATTAGGCACTAAAAATAGACATGGTTATTAGATGATGACTATGTAAATGGGCATTAATTTTTTTGCGGTTGGTGCTCTTCAAGGTGCTTTTTATTTCTAGCTCCATTTTCTAGTTACTTTAGCCTAAAGGTTATCCTTAGATGCTAAAACTAATGGAAACTACATGTGCCCTTTTACCATCCGAATGAAAAAGTATATTGTGATTGAAATTCTTGATTATTGTTTGTGTTTGATTAAAACATTTTTTTACTAATAATTTAATATAACTTCTAATCTTTCATTAACTCTTGCTATATTTTTTATGCAAAATTTGAAATATTGCTTCTTCCAATATTGTTTGCACAGTACAAGATTCTTGTTTTGGTATTAAGCCTTTACAAAGGCATTATAATACCATTCCCTTTGCTCTACATGCATCTTAGAACCCACTCAACCACATAATTTGGAAATGGACTCTTGAACCCTTTATATGTGACAAACAACGAGTATATTAACATATTCTCTACCAAACCATCATATTGCAGTAACATATAAAATGAGCATGCATTGTTCATACTTTTACTAGAAAATCCTTGTTATCTTTATATACAAAGAGATTTATTGACTACATTTAAAGTAGCTAATAGGTGATGATATTTCAGAAAGAAATCAAAACTCTTGATCTTTATTAACATATATATTCAACAATATTGCCAATACAAGATATGTAGTAGAAGTTCTTGTGAACGGTGAGTAGGTGAAGGAGTGAAAAATGATAAATTTTTGAAATTTCTTAGAATAAATTTTTTTAGAAAGTGTTTTGTTACTCTCAACATATTAAGTAGAAACCTCCTTTGGTATTCACATAGCAGCAAATTTTTTGAGAAATTTGGATTTGAATGTTTGAGTTGTTTACATGCCTATTTTATAGCTTAATGATATTTAGCAAGGGTAGTTAAGGTGGTGTGATAAATATTTAAGTAGTTGTACATGTTTGATATTGATTTTTAAATTTCCCGATCCTCATTTTCTAAAAAAAATGACATTTTCATACTTTTTTGTTCAAAGAAATACATCTCTATGTATTTTCTCCAATGATTATTATGAATATAGAATGTTATAAGAGGTTCCATTCTTCTTAATTGTAGTATTAGTTCTCTTTGTGCACTACTTGATTAAATTTTCTATTAGGACTATTATTTGGGATTTTGAAATTTATAAGTGGGGTTGTTGCGGTGTACATTTTAATAAATAAGAATGTCCTTCTATGTCATTGTTTTTTTCTATGTTTTTCATTATTTTTAATTTTTCATCCCTAAAATATGTGTTTTCAAGTTTAAATATTTATTATATAATATGAGGAGAGGTCATTCAAAAAGTGAAAAATTCCCTATCATAAGAGTTCATCAAATAGGTCCCAACCTTATTGATCATCTTTTATATTATTAATAAACTATCTTTTTCATGTAGCTTCAAGAACAATGGAATGCATAGAATGTACTTTACAACTAAAACCCATTTACGCATGATTTGAAACATGATTTCTAACACAACTCTTCCAACATAATGCAACCTATGCCAAATGGTAAGCCCCACTATTAACTTGTATTCCTCTTTTAACTTGTTTATTACCACCCCAAAAAAACAACTCAATCAAATGGAAAAGAAATATTACAAATGCACCTATTTATTGTGTAACTAATTTTTTGCATTGTTTTGTTCAACTATATTACAAAATTTCCTTAGAAATTTTCAAAAATTCTTGTTAACAAGTCTACACATTGATCCTTTTTGACTTCATCCGTATTTTATTTCCTTTGTTTTTTTCTAGTATTCCTTTCCTTTCTTGTTGTTATTTAGAAGAATTAACATACATACTATAGAAGCTATTCCACCATCCCTTATACTCATTATTGTCCTCCATTTATATTCCTTCACCTGTGAACTAGAATGAAGCAATATGAGCCTCGGATCAAGCTCGGTGAACCCAAAAATGGACAAGAATCCAAATAATTTGATGCCTTCTCTCTAGAAAATGTTGACAATGTCATGGTGATAGTGTATAAGATGGTTGATATTTGAGGGAATAGTTATATAATTTTCAATTCTGGAGTACAATTTCATTGTAGGTCCCAAGTGATTGTTAGAACCATGTTCTCCTTTAAATCATGAATGTTTGTATGTGTTTTTAGATATCCTTCAAAAAATATGAATTTACTTTCAACATTAGAATTTTGTTTTTAAAAGAATTCCTTTTAATGGTTTATCACTTTTCTTTTTTATTTTTAAATATGCTTTAGTACAAGTTAGATCTTTCTTAATTGTGTGCAATATAGAGTTTTTTTTATATAGTAATAAAATCTTGGTTGTTTGAAACATTAAGAATAAATTTATTCTACTCTTTTACCCACTTGACATTTGATAAATTCAAATGTTGTGAAATTTTTAGTGTGTGACTTTGTAAAGACACTAACATTGTGACCCCATTGATATATGCAAAAATGGGGAGCTCAAAGATTGGAAATTGGTAGTGAGTTGTCATTTCTATTTTGTTGGGCATGTTGGTTAGGAAAGAAATAGATGATATTGCATCCCTGAATTATTACAGACTTCTCTTCATGCCAACAAGTTTTGTTTTTTGTTTTTAAGAAGCCTTTGTTAGAAAAGAGTATTTTTTCACTTGAAAAGAAAAAAGCAATTTATTTTTACATACTTTTATTTTTGATTTTAGTTGTAGATTTTCTTAAGTTTAGGAAAAGCTAATAAATAAAATAAATCAAAATCTTGTATTGCACAAAAGTATGTGCTTTTTAGTTTTGTTTTTAAGATTTGAGTGTTTTATTATTATATGAAGCCACCTATTTATTAAAGGAAATTGTAAGTTTTTACATATCAAATACATTCAGAGAGATTGTATTGAGCCAAAGCTCTAGAACTAGAAGAAGAAATATATGCACAGAAGTGTTGATCGAGTTTGCAATAATATGTTTTATTTGCAATTCTTTATTTTATTTCTGTTAGTTGTTATTTTATGTGCCTAATTTCTATGAAGCTGGTATCGAGTGTGGATTTTTTTAGGAGGTTTCTAATTAACAACAAATTATGGCTTCTATATCCGATCTCTGCAAACACCACAATTTACAAGAAAGAATTACGAGTATTGGTCATTAACCATGAAGGCACTATTTAGAGCCTAAGATGAGTGGGAAATCATAAAGAATGTTTATACAGAGCCCACAAATGCAACAACATATAACACACTCTCATGAAGAGAAATACACTTGAAGGAATTAAGAAAGAAAGACAGAAAATCTCTTTTCTTCATTCATCAAGCCATGCATGAAAGCATCTTACCCAGTGGAAACAACTAGTAAAGCATAAATTACGTGGAAAACTCTCCAAGTTGCGTATCAAGGTATAGAGAAAGTAAAAACCACCAAGCTTTAGTTACTTCGTAGCTATTTTGGAAATTCTAATGAGAGATTTAGATTGTGTAGAATCATTCTTTACTTTTGTAGTTGGTTGAGTAACTCAAATCTAATCTCATGGTGAAACTATTGAGTACAAAAGGATTATTGAAAAATTTCTTAGAATTTTTCCTATAAAATTTGATCCTTTAGTAGTTCTTTATTGAAGAAACTAAGGATCTAAGTCATTTTCGATGGATGAGTTCCATGCATCACTAATAAATCATGAATAGAGGTTGGTAGATCACATGGAGTTGTAGATCAATCTTTTTCATCACATATATAGGAAATCATGGAATAGGAAGAGGAGATTTCAGCCCTAGAGGATGTAGCATTGGTCCATCAAACTCAAGTGGAAGAGGACATAGTAAAGAGAAAAATCATAATCATTTTTCAAGTCAAGACAGGATAAATCACATGTGCGTTTCATTATTGAAAGATATATGTGCACTATGCTTTTGAATGCGGGAAAATTAGTATGATCGGAAACAAGCGAGAATCAAAATCAGGTGGGAATATCTACTCAAAGCTATGGTTATTTCATGCACAAAGATTGCTGAAACATCACCAATTGAGTGTAATCTATCCCAAGAGATTCCTAGTGATGTATGGTATTTGGATTTTTGATGAAGCAATCACATGTCAAGTAAACTAGATTTATTTTCTAATTTGGATGAGTCGGTAAAAAGAAAAAATTTACCCTTAGGAATAATAATAGGTGATCAAGTTAAAGACAAAGGAACAATCAACATTCTAACTAAAAAGGGGGAGTAGATAATTATGTAGGATGTTTATTATCTTACAGTGTTTGAAGCAAAATCTTATGAGCATTGGAAAATTGGTACAAAAGGGATACAAATTTTACATTGAAGAAAACTAATGTGTGGTCGTGGGGTAAGTGCAGCAAGTTGATGGACAAAAAGGGGTCATAAGTGGATGTCATATAGTAAAAAATAGTGAAATATCAACTTATAGGGATTATTAGCAATACACACACTCAAAATTAAAAATATATATAAATATGAATTTTAGCATCTAGAATCTAGTTTCTAAGCTACTAATTTTTAAGAAAAACAAACAAGTTTAGATATATTAAACACTTAAAATTATATGACTTGGTTTTTTTTTTGAAAAAACCTATAAGATTGTAGTCTGTTTGCCCATGATTTGGATGACAAAATATTGTTATTTTTTTTTCATTTGGTGAAAAGTTAGATGTAGTTGTCTATCTTGGGATGGATTTTATTTTGTATTTTTTCGAGCACTATTTTTTTTTAATGATTTTTTCCGTGAAAGTGGTCGAAAGATTTAGAAAACATAGTGTTTTCCATTTGCCCGCCATAACTATATCAAAAAATATCAAAATAAAATATATATTTTTAATGTGTATATAATTTCTCCATTGCTTGGGATGGTATAAGTGTTATCACATTTTGATAAGCAAAACAAAAGTTTCAGTCTTAAACGTAGACATGAACATTTGTGGGAAAAAATGTCTTAAAGACCTATTATTAGTAAAAAATTATTAAATGATATTTATCTTATTCTATTCAATTTAAAATCAATATTTCTATGAAGCTAATAAGTCTCTCTACGTGATGGCACTTATTTTGTAAAATGTTTTAGTTTTTCAACATGGTCCAAGTCTGTGGAAAAGAAAATTTGAAGTTTTTGACCTTTTAGACTTCATAATGACCTTCCATAGGTTTGATTGGGGAAAAAAAAATTTCTCGAGCCTTAGGGTCAGATTTGATGATACAGATAGAACCGTGATCGCGGTTTATAAACCGCATGATCGTGGGTTTTATAACAAGAACCATGATTGTGCTTTATAAACCACAAGCATGGTTTGTAAAGTATGATCGTGGTTCTTAAATCATATTTACACACATCCCAATGTTCTAATTACCATGTGATTTTTACTGTTTGACTTTACCGTACAAATTACTGTGAAATTCTGTCATTTTCTACATGTTTTTCTTATCACCGGAAGTAAAACATCATGGGAGACAAGAAACGAAGTCAAAAAAGGAAGTCATTAAGTAAAAAACACCAAACAAATTAGAGGCAAACAAATTTCAAAATGTTGAGTGAATGTAGAATCTTCATGAATCAAGAAGAGGTTCATCTTCAACCCCTACTATTGTAAGCAATGAGGAACCATGTAATGTTTCTACTGTCAATGTTGAAGTTGAATTAAATACTCGTGATGAAGATGTTTTTACTGTCAATATTGAAGAAGAATTAAATACTCGTGATGTAGAAAATATTGAAATTGAAGGAGATAATGAAAATGTGAATAAGAAAATTCATGTTGAAAGCTGTAGATAAGCAAAAATTGACAAAAACACCTCCTAGGATTTTCCAGTAAGAAACTTAATTATTTTATTAAAATTGATGAAAACATTTTAAAACCAATGTCCGACAAACTTTCTAAACTACAAATCGAAGAAAAGCCACTAAAATTTGGGATAATCATTTTAAAATTTTAAATGATTCCCAAAGATGTCATTTGTTGGTTAGTTTGATGAAATTGATTAAAATGAGACCTACATTAAAGACATTAAGATTGAAAACATTTAATATACATGGTCAAACCTCTATAATTGTTGAAAACCTTCATGATGTATATCACAATGTTGGTGTCAAGAGACATACTAGGGATAGTAATATTGTGCGTTGTGTACTTGGTACTAGTGTTGTAAGTGAATCAATAAAAAACAACATTTGATTATGTAAACAAGTCAAATGTTGCAAGTTAATCAAAACACTCTAATGAAAGAAAATGAAAGATGTAATATCCTTCAATCACTCAATGACACTAATTTTTGGGCATTTTTCGCTAGAGCACCGCATAAGGGAAAAAATAATTATGATGTTACAAGAAAATTTGTTATTCAATTTTGGCATGATAACACTAGAGTTTCACTTAATACAAGAGATGTTATAAAACGGAGACTTAGTTCTACTAATCGTGAACCACATCCAAAGAATTTCTTAGATATGACTCAAACTTAATTTTTTGTAAGTTTGAACAAGAGAATCTGAAATTAAAATTAGTCAACGTTTTTTTCAAATGTTGAAACCATTCTATGTGAAAATCAACCACGCTCGCACCACTTGTTGTTGTAGGAAACATGTTTAATTTGTGATGCATTATGCTAAATTTTTACGTATTCATTCTAATTTTCATTCTAAAACTATGTTATTAAAATGTGGTGTTCAAGTTCCACCAATATCTTCTAGGGATTTCATTCCTACGATATTTTGTGAAAAATAAGTTGGATAATTTTTTATAGTCAGGATTGCTTAGATGGAAGTTTTGGTACATGTGGCGGATTACCTAAATTGGAAAGTTACATCCATGAGAAAATTGAAGGTGTAATAGGACATAATTTAGTTGAGTTTGATAAATATAAATCAGTTGCATACTTATTGAAAGATGGAAAAGAGTCTAAATAGTGTGAGCTAGTTACATAACATATGCGTATTTTTCAATTTATGAGAAAATTTAAGGATGAAATTTGTTATAAGTATGCTAGGCATACACATAGAGCTTGATGGTTGGATGAACAGTTTAAGATATGCAATGACACATTTCCTATTGGTACTATTGTTTGGTGGTCGATTTTTGCAGAGAATTACATTGTAACCAAAATGGAGGTTTAATCATAATATTACAACCCAAAGTACAAGTTATCATTTTTGTGCATATAACATTTATACATTCTCCTAACAGTATAGAGAATGATCAAATTTTTTAAGAGAGTACCAATTTTATATCAGTGATGATCATACTCATTCTACTGAATTTGTGTAAGGGTGTTTCTAGTTATTTTATGGAAACTTGTCTGATAGGGACATCTACTTCAAACAACATTATATATGGTTAGATAATTACATGTCTCAATTTAAGAATGCAAATGTTTTATTGGATGAGAAGGATGCACGTCGAGATGAGTGTGCAACATATCTAGAGTTTCATTGAGTCTAGACATGGAAAAGGAGAGCATGACGGTGCGGGAGCATGTGTGAAAAGAGATATTGCAAGAGAAGAGTTGAAGTATAAATATGGTGCTAAATTGAAAGATGTAAAGAGAATATTGGAATGGTGTATTGACAACATGGCCCAGAGGTTCTCAAGAAAATTCCACAGTTCGTAGATATTTTTGGTTGATAGAGGAACAACAAATTTCTAACTATGAGGATTGTATGACACTCATTGGGTCCAATGCTATGCACACATTTTGTAACTCGAAGCTACTTCATGGGCCATATGGACAAGAAAGTTGATATGTTTTTGCATCTTGTATCAAATTTTTCACTGCTTGAGTGTGATTCACAAGAATGGGTGGATGGATGGATTTTAGGCCTCTAACTTTGCTTCCTAGTTATCAACCTCCACAAGTATTATGACTTGTTTACCAGATGAAGTTGCAAACATCTAAGGACTTTGGAGAAATTTTGATTTTGTGCAACAAGTTATTTATGGTTATTTACAAATTTTTGTATTGAGTTATGTCCATTGAAATTTTAATATGTACAATTTAAATTTGAGTTGAAACCTTTTTTATAGGACATGTGTTTGTAGTTATTGCGATAGAAGACAATGAAGAAGGAACAAACTATTTCTTATGTCATTGCATCGAGGAAAGAAATAATTTGACTTATCCTGTTATAGATGGTGAAGATATTGAGTACCCTACAGGGTTAATGGTAGTTACTAGAACTTGGCTTTGATGGTATCCATTAAAAAAATCCTCTAGTTTGGGTGTTTGAAGACTTTGAGACACACAAGAAAATACTCTTATATTCACATCTAGTTCTAGTGACAAATATTCAACTATATAGATATCGAGGAAGGCCTAATAACAAGATTCTTTGGAAGGTTTGAGAATCATATCATGAAGCAATCACTGTCTGCTATTTAGAGTAGATTCGATCCTAATGGTTCATTGGAATGAATTTACAATGCTCATGTCTAGTATATATAATTTCTTTGATATAATTTATTTGGTATATATAAATTTATTAGTTAGATAAATTTAAGTTCATATATTTTATTAAATTTGTGTATTTTGTATATATCTAGTATGGTTTTGATTTGAAACTTAAATTTCTTTTACTAACACTTTTACATGTAGGTTAGTGGTGCTAGAAAAGCTTCTACCTTCACGTGGTTGGAACTATTAGTAGAGAATTGTAAATTCTTAAAGCTAAGAGAAACATTCAATATTTTACAAGAAAAGAGAAGCAATTAACAATGATTTATGTACCTATGAAGGGGCTTCTTAGGCTTTGAAGGAGGTATCCACAGAAGCACATGGAGCTTGGAGAACCAAAAAATATGCCTCCTCAAGTGTTTATAAGACCATCCCTATGCATGTGCACATTCATTTTGGTACCACGACCCACCGTTTGTAAAATATGCCATTTGACAGATCTTACACATGCTCAAACTTCACTATTTCACACATTTGCAAACAATAGGGCGTTGAGAGCACCGATTGGATAAGGAAAATACCGTAGACAATATATTATAGACGGTCCCTACACTAAGGTGTAGGATCATACGAAACATCTCTAAGTCTTCTGGAGTGCACATAATCACCCATCAAAGT
>CM031240.1:143076792-143321364 GCA_018340775.1 Taxus wallichiana var. yunnanensis | reverse complement strand
TTTGTTCCATGTCTTTCCTAAGTCACCTTCTTCGCATCCTATGTAGGGGATCCTACGTTACACAGGGCCAGCTTTCCCCAAGATCACCCGTGAGGAGATAAGGACTTTGCCAAATTTTTTTGGATGATAATCCTAGTCTTGTATAGTATTATTTGTCTCATACCCTTATCGTACACCCGACAGTCAGCTCCCTCTTTTGGTATGCCTATTAGTATAGCTACTCACTTAGCCCCTTCTCCACCTAATAATTCGCCTCACCATCTTCATCCTTAGCCCCGCCGCCAGCTCGGTGGCTTCAATGGTTCATACTACACTATTTGGCTTTCCTCTGCCAATTTGGGGCCCCACATATCACTACCGTCCACTTCCCATACCTCATCTCTCTTCATGTCTGCCTCTTTCATAACTTGTTTCTCTACCACCTATTCACACGATTTTTCCCTCTCAGGTGCTGCCCACCTTTTCATTTCCGCAACCTCATCCGGTGGCCTCAACATCTTATATGGACACCCTTATTCGGTCGCCCCAACACATTTATCATCGATACCTTATCAAAATTTAACTCCACCATTTTCTAGTAGTGGCTCTTGGCCCAATCCTCCTCCATTTTCGACGACAACACCATCATCTAACCCAACCAATGAATTAATCAAACAAATGATGGAAAAGATGCAAAATCTCGAGGCTTCTGTTTCAAGAAACCATAACACCCTGACATATGAGCAAGTTTGTCGGGAGCCTATTCACCCTTCTGTATCCCTTCATACATATCCTCCTCAATGGGAATTACTAAAATTTACTCGCTTTAATAGTAAGGAGGAACCTCGACAACACTTGCATGATCATTTAGACATGCCTGCTTTATCCGATTGCTCACGAAAATGCCTTACTACTCCGTACCTTCCCATGTCCTTATCTAGACCGGCCTTAGAGTGGTACAATGCTTTGTGCCCAAGACTCAATCTTCTCCTTTAACCGCTTAGCCCAATCTTTCTTGATGATTTCTCCATCAATATTGCCAAGAAAGTATCCATTACCGATCTCTATGCCATCCGACAATTTGAAGATGAATCTATCACGATTTCATTGATGGTGGTGGGGTCTCATCAACCAACTTACTTATGCCTTACCTTAGGCTGAGCTCATAGAAATCTTCTTTACGCGGCTCTCAACGCTAAATATATTGCTTCCACCTCCAAATCCAAACTTTTTGCACCTTTGATGAGGCCTTTACTATGGCTCGGAAACTAGAGATTCGAGCCTTAGAGGAGGAGAAATTGAAGTTGCGCAATAAAAATTCAAATTTCTGAACCCAAGACTCCACCAACAAACCCAACACCACCAACTCTCACACATCGGCCACTTCAAAATCAAAAGGAGCCGTACACGCGGTGACGGTCAAATCTCAAGCATCGTCTTATACCCAGCCAAAATCCACCTATAAGTATAAAGCCGAGCCGATCAAATACACTCCCTCGGGGAGAAACTTATGATGTGATCTTGAAAAAATTACTTAAAGTAGGAGCTATCACCTTGCCTCCGTTAAACCTCACCTGTGTTTGATTCCTTACTGTGCTATACCCTCTTGGTATAAAGAAAATGACTTCTCAGTAATCTCCATCTCGTGAAGGGACACAACCATGAAAAATGCAAGATGTTGAAAAACATAGTGCAAGAAATGGTTGATGCAGGGATATAACCTTGATAATCCTAATGCCCCTACGCAATGAAATCTAAAAATCTTCAACAAACCATTTCCAAACCATTCATCTAAGAAGAACACAAACCAATAAACCTTAGCCGAGGAGGAGAGTGTGCATGAGATCCATGTGGTTTTCAACTCCCAAACCAATGGCTTCCATTGAAGAAATTCTGAATCAAGCCTCTTTCACCGACGCAGGAAGTCCTCACCTCCTTCTCCTTCATCGTAAAAAAGACAACCCCGCCATTCCTTTACCCATAAAGGAATCAACCGCCATGTGATTTCTCTTCTCATAGAAGAGCCTTCTTACACCACATCCCTCGCAAGACCGTGAGGTGGATATTATCCAACTTATCTATTTCCCAAACATCTCCTTTTCACCACTTCTTTACAAAAGAAGAAGGATCATCACTTTTTTCTCGTCATCTTAGAGGAGGAACCCTTCGAACCTACTTCACCAAAGTCCTTAACCAAGATAGATCCTTTAGAACATGCCCTCCTCCCTTTCAGTTCTTCATCGCCTAAATCTTTCCAAATGACCAGGTTGACCTCTTAATACCCATTGATACAACACCTCATTCACCCCCGTGTCACACCCACAAAGGGACCGGAATTATAACTCACTTCTCTTCCATACAAAAATTCCCATCCACACATGAAGATTGTCATCCCCGTAAGATAGATGAGTCTTATGGGAACGCTTGAGTATACCATTCTCTACTCAAATGTAGATGACTAATCCAGACATCTCTACCATATACCCAAAGTTTTTACAAAAGCTCATAATGCCTATGTTTTCACCTTCACCCCTTCATCTCTAAAGAAATACCTCATCCACCTCTATCAACCTAACCAAACCTGCCCCTACGCTTCGGGACTTCACCAATACCCACTGATGCACCCCACCTCAACAATTAGATTTATCCAAAATAAATCCGTTAATCTACCAGAGATAGACCCAATCTCCTCGAGTCCTATCTATGCCTCCGCCACAACTAAAACCTCACCCCCGATCACACCAGTACAATAGGAATGCATGTTTCAACCCTCGCCGTCACACCTACATTCTATATTGGGGCCTTATCCCTCCACCTTGCCTCAATACACCATGCCTCCCACGTCTTCTTTAACATGACCAGCACCTTCGTACTCCATACAGAAATCCACAGGCATCTCAACACCGTCGCCCCAAGTATCTTGCCTACCTACCAACCCTAAGCAAACTTGATCATCAAAGCACTTGTTTGCTCGCCACTCCTCCTTCCCCATGGTTGTTTCCTATGACCACATCATCTGTGGCCTCATCCTCTAACTAATAAATATGAATTTCACATTAAGAAGCCACACCTAGTTAAACCCACTCATCGAGAATCCCTTGCCTAAACCACCACCCGTACGAACCACTCATACCCAACCATTACCAAAAAAATCAATAATCTCACCCACTCAATCAATAGCCTCATCTTCATCTCGAATTTGACCCACTCAAAGGATCTTACACCAAGATCCTCGATATATTCGGGTAGGGATGCGACCATTTCCTACCCCCACTCAGACCTATGATCCATCTAAACCCCGACTCAGAGGTTATGATGAATCTAAAATCTGTGCTTACCATCGCACACCGTGGCACAATGTCAAAGGATGCAAAGCTTTGAAATCCATCCTTCGTATCACATATCCCAAATAGAAAGTCTAAGAAAGACAACTACGAGAGAGAAGCCCTTAGCTTCGATCCTTCTCCTATACCACATGTCCCCGCCTCACCAAAATCTATCATCATTGCAACCCCGCCTCTCGAGAACAATGACTTATCCTCGCCATCTTCCTTCTCTCGTATTCATGAGATCAACATGATTAAGCATTGCTACTCGAGGTTAGAAAAACAATGGAAAAGCTAAAGAGAGCACACCGGCGGTCTCTCTTTCTCCTTCCACCATCTTGATCGCACCACCACCTAAAGTGGTTATTCGTGGACCGACCTATCCAGTCTCTGATGGAGTTACCCATCGCACTATGATCAAACAACTTCACCAATCTTCGCCAAAATGACACTCTATGATCTCATTCAAACATCTAAATCACATCGACAAGCTCTAATTGAGATCCTTCAAGGGATAGAGGTCCTACCTAACGAAACCTTGCCCATCGCCTCCATCTTCACACCCAACCACATTACTTCTCTCACCAAACAACCTACCTCCATAACCACCTCTGTCTTATATAACAAGCCGTTGTTATCAGTTTTTCCAAAGAAGAAATTGTCGTCTTTGGTGCAAAAGATCCTAACCCCACTCTTTTCATCTCGGCTTACGTCTGGGACATCCATGTACGTCGTGTTATGATTGATAGGGGCACTAGTCTAAACATCGTCTCTTCCAAAGCCTTCCAACAGATGAATATCCCTCCTAGCTACATGTGTGCCAACCCCACCATGTTGCGTTTGTTCAATGATGCTATTACTTCTACACTAGGCACCATGATCCTTAACATTCATGTACAGCCATGTACCTTACCCGAACTCTTATATGTCCTTGAGGGAGAATTCCAATACAACATGTTGTTAGGCCACCCTCGATCCGGGCTATGGGATGTGTTCCCTCCACCTTACATAGATGCATAAAATTCGAGTATGAGGGGAAGTCATACACCATCACAAATGATGCTTCCCCTTCAAAACTGCAACGCAATATGTTATACCACCCTAATGATGTGCATGTACTAGTTAAGACACCCATTGATCTAACCCAACCATCTACTTCAACCATGCCTCAACCATCCACCTTAGTCAGCACTCCACACCTTCGACCAATGAAACCACCGACGTGAATACCTTTTCCTTCCCGTGGACAACATCCCAACCTCGGATCCTCGGTAGGTGTTTTTCAATACTTTACCCTCGGGGAGTACCACCTATACAATGTTAGGCACCTTCCATACCCCACAAGAGTATCGACATTTACAAGTGCATCCTACCTACAATCGCTACGTGGGGAGGTGATATCCACAACCACCTAATTGCCACACCAACCTAACATATGGAGGTGTCGACGCATCCTCTGTCACCCCCGAACCTCCTCGGTGTGGTTCCCTTCCAATCTGATTTTCAATATCTAACCAACCATCGTTTCATCCTCACCTTCCCGACGTCTTTGTTTGAAAGGTTTTGGTTTCGGGCCTTTATGAACAAGGCCGACATACTATCATTCCCGTGACTACGAAAACACAAAGATTGTCATGGTCTTGGATTTTCTCGAACCACCTACACCAAGAATCCTCGTGTCAATTATATCCGTGAAGACAACGAAGTCACCCTTCCAAACCATGATTGCCCATTTTTCCATCTTCACCTACGAGTCGATAGACTGAAATCTATCCCTCCTAACTTTTTTTTTTTTTTCGTGAATGCTATCTTCCTAGGTCCTCTCACTTATAAACGTGATAGTGAAGACCCATCTTCTCTCCCCCTTTTATCCGGACATGATTGAAGAAGACTCACCTTTAATTAATGTTGTGGAGTGCCAGGATGATGACTCCATCCTCACCTACCTTGGTGCGGATGACTCTTATATTCAACGTGCCTTACCATCTCGAAACCAAACCATGTTGAATGAGTCAACTATAGAAATCAACATCCACCACAAGATGATCCTCACATTGTAAATATTGGATAATATCTCGATGCATCGAGCAAGCCGCCTTCACTACCTTCCTCCGTGCCCGCAATCAAGCTTTCGCTTGTCCCTCTACGCTAACATGCCAGAATCTATCCCGACATTACCGCTGTCCATAACATCACTCAAACGATACTCCAAACTAGTTAAACAAAACCAGATAAATGCATCGCATTGCCCTCTTGGTGAAAGAAGAGCTTCAACAACTCCTTTCTGCTTTCTTTCATCTTACCTATTGACTATCCGCATGGATTTCTAATGTTGTACTGTCACTAAAGTGATGGGGGACTTTGGATATGTACGGATTTCCGTGATTTTAACCTCGCACGCCAAAGGATGACTTCCCCCTACCTAGCATTGATCAACTTGTTGATCTCACTATGGGCCATGAGATGCTTTCTCTCATGGATGGTTTCTCGGGATATAATCAAATTTTAGTAGCCCCAGCCGATCAACATAAAACCACCTTCATTACCCCCTGGGGCACCTTCTGCTATCGTGTCATGCCATTTGGCCTTAAGAATGCTGGTGTGACCTATCAGCGGGATATGACTTACATTTTTCATGACATTATGCACACTATCCTTGAGGATTATGTCGATGATCTTCTTGGAAAATCCAAACATCGCAGTGAACATCTCGATGTTTTAACCATTATTTTCGATCACCTGTTACAATACTGTGTTCATCTTCAACCAAAGAAATGTGTCTTTGGCATCCTTTCTGGAAAAATCCTTGGCTTTATCATCTCTTTACGTGGCATTGAGGTCGACCCCGCTAAAGTCAAATCTATTTCAGAAAAGCCCCCACCCACTAACCTAAAACAATTACATAGTTTGGCAGAAAAACTCCAATCTATCCGTCGTTTCATCTCACAACTCTCAGATCGATGTCAACCTTTCCTCCATCTCCTTAAAAAGGAAATTGTATTTCAATGAAGTGCGGAGTGCCACCAAGCCTTTGAGGCTCTTAAAACTTATCTCTTGCAGCCACCCGTGCTTATCCCACCTCGTAACGATTGCCCTTTCTACCTTTACCTTTCTGCCACCGACCATGTTGTAGGAGCCATGCTCACACATCATGACTCCGAGAATCGAGAACAAGTAGTTTATTACATAAGCCGTACTCTTGTGGATTACGAAACTAGGTATACACACGTCAAAAAGTCAGTGCCTAGCCCTATAATTCGTGGCCACCAAACCATGACATTACCTCCCCGAATCACAAAACTTTTGTCATCACCAACGCTGACCCCATTATACATTATATATCGCCAAACCTCATTTGAACCAACACAACGCCCGATGGCTTATGCTCCTCGCTTACCTCGGCCTTGAGTTTGTACACCGCAGAAATCGGTCAAAGGAAAACTATCGCATCAACTCGCGGAAGCCCCTTTACAGGGAAAAATTTACAATTTTACTTTCCCCCATGAACTCATTGCAACTCTTTCACTCAATGATGCATCTTATCTAATGACTCTCTTCTTCGATGGATCTAAATGCCAATGCAAAGTGGAGGGCGGGTGTTGTTCTCATTCCTCTTGATGGTGAACCTATGCCTCTTTCATTCGAGCTTGATTTCCCTGCACTAACAATACAAAATGGAATACGAGGCCCTTGTTTTGGGTCTCCACGTTGCATTACACTTAGGTGTGAAGTCTATTAACATTTTCGGTGACTCTCAATTGGTAGTAAATCAAGTCACTAGCATTTACCAATGTAAAAATGAGGAACTTCAAAAGTACAAACGTTACGTAAATTCACTTTTGACCTTCTTTACTCATTATACTATCCATACCATTCCATGCTCAACTAATAAATTTGCGGATACTATGGCTTGCTTGGCCTCGCAAATTCCTGCATCACCAACTGATTCTGACATATTTGTCTTGGTCCAACAACTCTTTGCCCCATCTTACTTAGTCCTGATGCTTGTATGGTAAATAATGCATCTGTTGACTACAGATACCCAGGTATCACCAATTTTGTGACTACCTTAAAACCTCTCGTTCTCCCACCCGACCTTAGTAGTAATGGCAAACGCACTTTTCTTAAATTTGTTTCTCGTTATTTCGTCATGGGTGGACTCTCTATAAACATGGCTTCGATGGTGTACTCCTTTGATGTCTAACCAGGTCTTTGAAGTCACTCACACCATGCAACAAGTTCATGACGGAATTTGTGGTGGGCACTTTAGTAGCCTTGTCATGGCCAAGTTAGATCCTTTGATTAGGATATTATTGTCCTACTCTTAATAAAGACTGCTGTGAATATGTTAAGCATTGTATTATGTGTCAATAGCATGCCAACCTTCAACATACTCCCAGCCACCCACTACAGGTTGCACGAGATCTTTGGCCCTTCTCACAATGGGGTTTAGACCTTATTGGTGAGATTCACCCGCCTTCTTCGCAACATCACCGTTGGATCATCACGGCAACCGAATATTACACTAAATGGGTGGAGGCCGTTCCACTCATTTCAACCAAAAAAAGAGAAAATCGTTGAGTTCATCAATCATCACATTATCTGTTGTTTTGGTGTTCCTCATCGCTTGATAACAGATAATGGAAAATCTTTCAAAAAAAGTGTTACAAGACCTTTGTGACAAATTTGGTATCAAACTTAGTTTCTCATCACCCTACTATCCACAAGCAAATGGACAAGCCGAATCTTATAACAAAACCTTAACCAAAATTCTCATGAAAGTCCTTAACGATTCTGGGAAAAACTGGCATGATCACATCCCCTTTGCCCTTTGGGCTTATCTTACCAAAGATTCATACTTCCACTAATGCCACACAATTATCTCTGGTGTATGGTATCGAGGCTGTCTTGCCTCTCGAAATACAAATCCCTTCCCTCAGAATATCTCTTCAGGATATTCTCACCAATGATGACTTCCGCCAAGAGTGGTTAGCCCAATTGGAGCTTCTTGACGAGTGTCATATTATAGCTCTTGACCACCTTCAAATTTATCAAAATCGCATTAAGCGTGCTTATGATAAGCGAATTCATGAGCGTACCTTTAAGATTGGTGATCTTGTCCTCAAAGAGAATCAACATGTAACCAAACTAGAAAAGAGTAAACTTGGAAAATTTGCTCCTAATTGGATTGGGTCTTACATTATCACTCACACTTACGGATCAGGTACTTATCGTTTACCTTCGCTTAATGGTAAACCCAACCCCTTAATGCCTTACATCTCGACCATTCTATTGTTGAATTTAGTGTTACATCACTTCTTATCTACCTTGCACTCATCCCTTGAGCTCATTTACCACCTCATACACCTTGTTTCATGTATCCCAAAGTAGACTCAAGCTCACATGGTTTGATCATCACCTCCTCTCTAAAGATACCTTCCCCTCTTTAGTCGGTCCATGACTTAAAAGTTTCAAAATAACAAGTTCTCAATTCTACAATTCTAGGATATTCTTGAGTCAAATCCTACAAAACTAGATGCTTTATGCTAAACAGGACATCTAGACCTCTAAGCTATACACTAGATTGCTCCCTTGAAGGACAATTATGTGCAAAGCCGCATCTGCTTTTCACTAAATAGACTACTCCTCAAGGACAGACTATGTGCAAAGCCACATCTACTACTATAAGTAGACCGCTCCCTCAAAGGACAACTATACAAAGTCAGCCTCTATTAGAAGCTTCTCGCGTTGATCGAAACTTCATGAAGACCTCAAGAAAAATAAAATGCATATCCCCATAGACTTCTCGCATCGATCGGTATATAGCCGTAAAAATAAAAGCGGTGTTCAAAAGCACTTTTGAGTCATAGAATTGTCTATTTAGGTTTGGTTCTCTTTTGTTAGAATAATCACCTTATAACAAGTTCTCTACGCCTCAGCTATACCATCCACCTCACCTCATCATTCTTCAAAACAAAACTCAAGGGACATGACATATATCCGATACATTGTGATTATACAACTCTTTTCACCTATCGACTTCTCACCTATACAGAAAGTTACTTACGGATTCAAGCTCATCCTACGATAATCGTGGTTTTTTTATCTCTTTCCAACTATGAGACACTTTTTCCTCTTTTACCCGAATCTAGGATTATGTGTTGACCTTAATTAGGACATGATTTCCTATGCTTGGGTAAGCTAACCCTCGTTTCACCTATACCCACACCAACACATACAACATTACCCTACCAACATCACACCTTTACCAACCAACAAATTTCCTAACCACAACCAAATTGCACCTCAATTCACCTCTCCCCGGTCCTAAGGGGAGAACTAAATCGGTCCGAGGCCCCTCCTTGATTTGTGTAATGGGCTATGTAGGCAGCACTTAGGAGACATGGGGTCTCCCAAGGTTAGCTCAACCATCCCCTACCATTACCTATCATGTGTGGTGTTTTACTTAAAAATATAAATATTTTCGCATATTTATATTGATAACAATCACCTTTTCCCTTTTTCAATCCAAACATTCAAAACACAAACATTCTTATCATTATCATAAACTCAAATCAACATACATATTCAGTTTTATTTAGATGTTAAACAAATACATCTTCTCTATCATCGACGCGTAGGTCGGCATCCTTATTTATTCTTCTACCCCTATGAAATTCACTTAGGCCCCCACGCCTCATCCCGAACCAGGTAGTGATGGTGATCGTCGATGCCGCTCACCTGGCCTCTCCATCCTCAAAGGTGCCACTGCTATTAGTTCCTCCCACTGATCCACCAATCTCTCCTGTAACATACGAATACGCCTCTCACGTGGAGGAATCTTGCCTCTCTAGTCTCCCCACTCATGAGTACGAAGCCTCTAACAATCTCGTGGTCTCGTTCACCTGTGTTTGAAGCTGGTGAACTAAACCATGCAGGTGGTCTCTCTCCACTGTAATCACAGCTATGTCAGGATGATCGGCCCTCTCATGTGTACCTCACAGCTCTGCTGCCCACCATAATCTATAAGACTGCATCACTCTTGCATCTATTACCCCGATCGGTTGTCTCTTCTGGTCCTTCTGGAAGTGTCGGCCGTGGAGGTGAGAATGGTGCCTCGGCATCAATCCTCCTATATGGTCTATGAGCCATGAGTATATCCTGAACAAATCCAAATTGTCACTGCACGCGATCTAGAGGAATCCTCTCGTACTCACCTGGCCTGTGTCCTACGATCCACCTCAATCGTTCTACACCCTCGAACCTCGGCTATGTTTTCCGTCACCATATAGTTCTGTAAGGCCTCTAATGGATATCCACAATCTTCACCATCTCCCACATCTACCTATAATACTCGGTGTCATCTATCACGGTCTTGGATCTCGCCTCTTGCTCTGTCTGACCCATCGCCTGAATCCTAACCTTTGCACTCCCTGTCTCTCCTACTCTAGATAGGTCGACCTATTGGTGGCACACACACATGTGCTCATAGGCCTAAAAATGTAATAAGTACACACAATCTAATGTAGTCCTGTGATTTCTCCTACATGCCCATAAACCCCTGTATAGATCTGCCAGATATGCGCTTGCCCATGCGAAGGTAACACTCCCTTCTATCATTTCCCGAATAATACACATCAATGATTTTGGAAATCTTCCCCATCCGCTCTAGGTAATGCATAATACCCCACCGCTATCATTAATACCATGACCAACCTTGTTGCCTCAGGGTGTGCCGCAAACATTATACCATAAGTGAATGTCAAACCTCATTGTGTCAAATCTCGTGTGGCTGGACCAAATATTGTCGTTATTGCTACCCACGCCGCATTAGGCCCTACCTGATACACTGGTCTTCCTATAATTGGAAGTCTCAAAATTTGAAACACATCTTCTAACGTCACTTTCATTTCCCCTGTTGGTAGATAGAAGGTATTCTTTTTTGGATTCCATCTCTCAATCGCCTGCAACATAGCATGATTGCGTGCGATTCGTGAATAATAGCGGATTCCGCTTAACCCCACACAGTTTATTAATGCCCACTCCGTTGGTGTTACATCCGCTTGGACCAATGACAACAGCGTTGGTACCTATCATTCATCATCAACCTTACCTCTCGCCTACACATCAAACCAATGAACAACAAGCGGCCTAATAAATCCCCAAGTGTTTTTTTTTTATCGAAGATGTAACTTTACACATGAATTAGATATCGCTTATAGATAACTAATACCAGTTTTCTAACTAATACCGGTTATTCCTAAACGATATCGGTCACCATCAGTCAATTCCATCTACCCTCGCTAAAAACACCATCTATGATAACTTATTTGCTTGATTGCGCCTCTCTATATCTAAAAACATATTTGAAACCCCGATTACCTACCCCATAACACTCACCCCATCCCAAACCTTTGCCTATCACCTTTTTTTTCATCTCTACCCACTTACCTTCCCACATCCTATTCATAAGCATACAAAAATTTAATTCCAACCAAAAATTATACCTCCCTGGGATGCAAAGAATTTGAGGTGGAACCTGTCTTCCCCTCTCCTCTTTGCCCGCTTTGGATGCTTCTCCTTGTTCGGTCATGTTCACCACCCTCTTCACTATTACCTTCCTTTACGCCTTCTTAATCCAAGCCGACGATCACTTTACCTGTCTCTTTCGTCCTTACCACTCAATTCTCCCATGTAATTACTCTCGTATAGATGTCAATGACCTCGCATCCTCGTATTTAACATGTTGCATGACTCTAAAAATAAGATTTTAGTTGCCTCCCAAGATTTTCTATTTTTAGAAAAGCTCGTTTAAGAGTAACCGATATCAGTTAGCTAACCGGTATCGGTCAGGTTGTGATCGACATCGGTTAGCTAACCGATATCGGTCATCCGTCTCTCTTGCTTAAACCTAATCCTTTTCTTTTTTTTCTAAATTTTTGGTAGAGCCCACCTCTTTTCCCCGCATAACGACATCATTATCAATATCCATCATAATAATACCATCAACATTTCAACACATCTGCATATAAAACAAATATCCTCAACGTCATCTATATGCCTCAACTTCCAAAATCATCAACAAAACAAATGAAACATTATAATATATGTATCAAATCAAACATTATACACACCATGTGGATCAAAATCATCATCTATATATATCCTCAAATGAATGTAAACATATACAAATTGCCTGCCCGTATGGGGTCTCTATAATACAAAAATACAAATTTAGCACGCAGTCATTGCTCTCTCTCTGTGAAATATCGAATCAGCTCAGCGAATCTGCTCTCATATCAAATGAATACATAAATCCTATGTGGGCACGCATGCCTCTATATGCACACTCGGTTCGCAGATGGGTGTCTCTATAAAATAATCAACTACCCAAAAACATCTCCGCTCCCGGTACATGTCAGCTCTCTCCCCGCCTCGGCCTCCCGTCCTCGCCGGCCACTATGCGATCTCACCTCCTACTAGAACCGACCCACCGGGTCATTGCTGCGGCCCCTTCGTGACTGTGACTCGGGAAGTCTCTAGCTCTGTGAGCCACTTATGGCTGATAATCGGCCCGTACCATCTAGTATGTCTGATAATAATGGGCCTCCTTTCTCGCCTCCATGTACGGGACCGTGCCACCATGGCTGGTCCCCCGGCTCCTAAAAGAAGTGGGCCACGCCCTGCTGTACACCCCACTTCGAGCTCTGTACCTATGGTGGTGGTGGAGCTGCCATCGGAGCCTGAATAGGGACTCAGTGCTCAATGCTTGAATAGGATCTGACCTAAGGCCGTGCCTGCCTGTGCCTATGCGTTTTCTGTCCTCTGCACCTATCCTATGCCTCGCCAACTACCCTGTAACACTCCGATCTGTGCTCATGCGTGACGGCAATAAGCCGCCATTGTAATAACTACACCTGACCCAAGAGACAGTTCCTCTCCACTATAACAACCACCAAATCTGGTGTCTGGCGGGCTGTGCTCTCATGGCTGCCCTCTCGCCCCCCTACCAAACCAAAAATGAATCTCAGAACTCAAGGCGTGCTCACCGTATCATCGGCCGGTCTCTCTGCTACCCAGATTGGGTCAAATGGCTGCGGTATAGGTAGTGGTGCCTCTACATCCTCCCTCTGATACTATGGGAAGGGATGTGGCTCATCTTGTTGTAGGCCCAACTGTCGTCATACCCTCTCTAGGGGAATCCACTCATACTCCCTGGGTCTCCGTCTCAGCTATCCATAAGATGTAATGGATCCATCGCAGCTGTGCTCGGGCTCCTCCACGGGGCTGATGGCCTCTGTAGGGCCTCCATATAATATCTAATGCCGTCAGGCCCTCTAACATATTCCTGTAATAAGTGACATCTCGCCTGCGATAATTTCTCGTGGCTGGCCCACGAACCCCAACCACCTCTTGAAACCCATACCTATAAACTGCGCTCGTGGCTCAAGCTCTGGGCAACCCTCCGGTCGTATACACATGATATGCTCGTAGGCCCAACAATATAACACGAATGTTGAACATATACCGAATCACCTCATACAACGATAGCCCTGAGCTCTGCTGAGATAGCTACACCCGAGATACACCGTGCCCATACATAGTAGGTGTGCTCCTCCACCATCTCATGTAACACTCCCATCGAGCCCGTGGGAAGCGGACTCCCTCTGAGTCAGGGAGGGCGAAGTAGGTGATACCAATCATCATCAGCATGACAAGCCGTGTCTCTGTTGATGCACGTGATACATATCACCGTAGTAGATGCTCGCACTATTATATGCAATCAATGGGGCTACATCCTCGAATACTGCAAGATGCTATCCATCGCTATCTCAAAGATCCACTTTCCCGAACACCACATCACCTATGATCGGAAGTCTCGGGATGCGATACACATCCTCTAGTGTGACTGTCATCTCTCTAGTAGGGAGATGGAAGACATTGGTTACTGGATCCCATATCTCGATGAGGGGAACCATCAGCCTATGGTCCCTATCCACAGCCCTATACCTCTGGACTCTACCAAGTCCAACCTCCCATATGACTACCCATCTTGCTGCACAGCTGCACATGTGGCCGCATCCACCTCCAGTAGAGGCGGCATTCGATCTCAAGATCGTTTCGCCGCGTGCGTACAAAAATAACCCACTCCATCAGGCCTACCCTTTACAAAACAACTACCTTAACCCTCTATACTCACTCACCCACCCAATCACAACCCGACTCTATAAACACATCTACACCCACCTATCTTACCCTATACATCTATAAATTCCTCTCACTCTTATGGTCCTTCTTTAAATATCCTACCCACTCCAATCAAACCTAAAACACCTCATCTCCCTCAACATCAATAACCCCACCCAACAAACATCTACAATATCCCTTTTACCTATCCCACACCCTACCAACCGCCCCACTCATACTCCACCTGCTCTACTCTCGCCCTCTAACCATACCTCAACCAATTTAACCCCTCCTAATTCATACACAACCCATAACCTATCCTACCCGACCAGCCCCCAACCACCTGATTAGCCCCCACCCCAATAACCTTTCCCAAAGACTCTACCTTCTCCCCCTTCACCCCAAAAATCTATCCTACCCGCCTACAACAAACCAACACAACAAATTTCACAACCTTACCTCCTACCCATGGTGACCGGTACCGGTCACCCTTGACCGCCATCGGTCCCCACCAACAGTGTATGTCCGTCTTTTATGCACCGACGTTGGTCGACACATGACCGATGCTAGGTCTCTAAACCCACTAATCTACACAACTTACACTATGACTGATGCCGGTCGCCTAGTGACTGACATTGGTCACTGTGGGATTTTGGAGGCGGACCAAAACGGCCCCCAAATCCCCTTTTTTCCTATTTCTACCCATCTACCTAGAATAATTGCCTAAAAACTTACCCACCCTGCCGTTTTGGCCTACCTAACATATCTACCCACTCCATTTTATGATTTACCTTCATTTATTCATTATTTTATCAAATTTTGGATTCCTACCCCAAAACCCACATCCTAGCTAAATTCATCAACTTCACACAAATAGGGGTTCAGAGCCTACCGGTATGACTACACATCATCATGGTGGGATAGGTGGTGGTGTTCTAGCTCCTCCAGCCTCCTTCTGCTCCTCCAGTGCCGTGCCATAGCTCCAAATCTCCTCAGCCGGGTCCTCAACCAATCAAACTCTGCCTCCTGATCTCTGGGGCCTACCAATAACTCACTCCCCCACTCAACTAGTGCCAACTCAGCCCAAAAACTCAACCCAATCAATTCAAAACTTAGAAAAGAAAAAGGTTGGCACTCAAATTCACAATGTGAAAATGACATGTTGTATTTTTTCTTTTTATAGGTTTTGACCTCTAACCGATATCGGTTAGGGTGCACCCTAGAAGACCGATATCGGTCTCCTAACTGATACCGGTCACCACTAACCGATATCGGTTACCTAGCCTAATTTACCCTAACTCCTACCCTTATCCACCGAACTCTATTTTTCACCACATCGCCTACCCCCGACCTTTGCTAAATAGCCTTATTTTGAATTCATCGGCCCGACCC
Source organism: Taxus wallichiana var. yunnanensis (assembly GCA_018340775.1). Classification (NCBI taxonomy): domain Eukaryota; kingdom Viridiplantae; phylum Streptophyta; class Pinopsida; order Cupressales; family Taxaceae; genus Taxus; species Taxus wallichiana. The sequence goes on along the minus strand of CM031240.1, from coordinate 143,305,480 downwards.
AAGGCCGCAAACCACCTGATCGGCTTGACCCAAGGCCGCCATCAACCAATCGACCCAACCCAAGGCCACAACCACCCAATCAGCCCGACCCAAGGCCGCAACCAACCAATCGGCTCGACCCAAGGCCACAACCACCCAATCGGCCCGACCCAAGGCCGCAACCAACCAATCGGCCCGACCCAAGGCCGCAACCAACCAATCGGCCCAACCCACGGCCGCACCCAACCAATCAGCCCGACCCAAGGCCGCACCAATTAAGTACCTTGACCGAGGCCCACAAATTACGATTCTATCCACCCATCATGTAGCTATTTGTTCAATCGAGCTCACCTGTTCGTGTTTTAGCATGACTAGGATACTTGAATTGATTAGCTGACCAACTTTTCCTAGACCGAGAGCTCGTGACGTTTATCTCAACCAAATCGACCATTTGCAGTACGCCGAACATGCCTAACCATTCTGGTACCTTACCCGTTATATCCTCGAGTTACTTCCTATGCCTTGGATACCGTGGATTATATTAGCCTTGTTTGGATAAACTATCGACCTTTGCCTATTAATTGCTTGTTTGCTCTTCAAAACCTATACCCCAGTCGCACTACCGCATTTCAACATGCATCGGCTTCCTTGAACTTACCCCAACATCTCATCATCATTCACCCTTTTATCAACCCTATCCCTGATTTCATGTCACCTCAATCATGATAGATTTGAGGGGGATTACCTATACCCTTAATTGGGCAAACACTTTTTATTATTGTCAAGTGCTGACTTTACAAGACAAGCTACACGACAACAAGGGGAAAATGTAGACACCAAATTTGGGTCTTACGACACCCTGTACCCTGTATCTTGTCCCGCAACCTAACCCTACCTCACCACCTAAACCTTACACACTTAATTATTTATTAATTACCTTATAATTAATAAATCCACACCCCCAACCCTACCACCTCACCTCGCCACCTCACTATGACATAGCCCTAACCCTAAACTAACCTAATTAAGACGTATGACTTGGTCCAAACCCACACCCATGACTCATCACCCTTCACTCCACCTACCCCAACCAAAAGGTAGGGATCTAAATTCATTTTGGGAGAAAGAGATAAGAGAGAGAGAGAGAGGAGGTTGCAGAGAAGAGCATTGAGTCCAAGATTGTAACTGATCAATGAGATCATTGTCACACTCGTCCAAGCATTAGGAGAGTTAGAGGATAGCTTCATCACTCACCTTCGATTGTCAGATCATCCCACCTGAGCTTGGCCTTCGTCACCACATTCCTCAGACCTGTATCCTCATCAGAAAGTAGTAAGTAGTATCTTGTATGCTTCTAGACTCCACTTCGTGAAATTTTGATTCATAGTAATTATAAGCTCACCCCTGGATCTAACACCTGCAGCACCCTAGCACTTAACCTTCATTCATCCATCCCTATATTTCCCAGAAGACAACTTTCTCACTCTCTGAGTCTTCTCCATTGCCTTACTATTCCCCCAACCATCTACCAACCTTAAAAACCCCATAACCACCCTACAATCAACCTCTACCCAGAAGCCCCTGAATCACTGCCCCTACCGATATCGGTTATCCCCTACCGGTAGCAGTTTTATAACCACGGTCGGTTATCCGGTGACCGACATCGGTCACTGTGACTTATACCAAAACTAACCTTTCACCTATTTATTTCCTAAAAACCTCAGATCCAGCCTGGTCTATCCCTGTAACTTGATCTGAATGTATCAATAACTAGTGACCAAACAAACAGAATGACGTTTTATTATTGGTAGTTTAGTCTCTATTGCTTTTAGTAACGAGGTACCTAAATCGTGATTTCGCAATAGCTTCTTTATTATCATTTGTAATAATTTATATTAAAAGGGAACTAACCAAGGAAGTTTAGTATTTCCTGGGCCCAAGGTAGTTCCCTTACTTATTGTCTAACTAAAATCTATGGTCTTGCATTCTTATTTATAGGTAGTCCTTCCCGCATAAAAAGGAGTTCTTCAAAATCAGTCCTCCGATCTCTCTACGATATGCACACACCTTCCCAACACTCAACGGTATTCATCCTAGCCCTAACCCTTATCTCTGCTTCTCAAGAGAATGTAAAGATAGAAGTAACTCTATTCTGGAATGAAATTCTATGTGAAACAATACCATGCCCTCTTTAGGGTTGTTGTTGCAGGATGTTAGCATGATGAATACTTAAAACATTTAGATGCATGACTACTATATCATTCTACAGTGCATGTTCAGATCTAGATCTATAGAATAATAGACTTAAATGATAACCGTGATGAAATCAAGCATGTAAGAACTAATTATACTCAAGATTTGATACTTTGTTTCAGCCAATACACTCCATTGCATTAAACATGATAAATACACAAAAGCTTATTACAATAGATAATACCATAGTTTATGCGCGCATCAAATTTGGTAGCATAACCTCACAATAACTCAGTTCTTACATACTATTCTATGCTACATAGTTCACTACATATTTATAAGGGTGGGGACTTTCCCTTCACTACTTATCTATTCCCAAAATAGGTCGCATGCTATTATTAGCCACGCGTCGTTACAATAATAGCCTCACATGCAAGTGCACTAATAATAGACTTCTCTTAGTTAACTATCAATAGTAAATATATTCTCAGCCTATACCCATGCAAAGCGCTTCGTAGCTAATCCTCGAAAAATAGCCAATGTGTGTCTCGTAAGTTTTTAACCAGTTTGTGTGTTCGGCATGCTATCTCCAAAAATATCTCATCATTATGAAAATGGATAAGTCTTGAATCTGTCTCTATCCTCAATGCATGATTCCTTCCCGATCCTCCCATGCTTTTGAATGCACTCTGCTCTTCCACGCAAACCTTATATTTTTGCTAAGTTCCATATTTTGACTCACCAACATTAGGTTACCATCAGGTCAGGATGAAGGAGGAGGATATATGGAAGACTACTTTCAAGACAAAACATGGTTTGTATGGATGGTTACTACTTCTTTTTGGTTTATGAAGGAACTCACTACATTTATGAGATTGATGAATGATGTATTGCAGGAATTTATAGATTCATGTGTCATTTTTATTTGGATAATATTCTGATTTTTAGTGCCACATGGGAGGAACATCTAACACATTTTTAGTAAGTCTTATAAGTTCTCAAGGAGAAACATTGCTATGCAATATGAAGAAGTGTGAATTTTCCAAATAGTCACTTGTTTATCTTGGGCACGTGGTTGGAGGAGGAGAGCTACGAGTGGATCCGAAGAAGGTCGAAGCCATCACCAACTGGCCAACACCAACCAGAGTGACGAAGACTAGAATTTTTGTGGGAGTAATATAGTACATATAGAAGTTCATTCTGAGATTGTCCACCATTTTAGCACCTCTATAAACAAAGGTGGTAGTAAAGATCGGGGTTTTGACTGGGGTAAGGAACAAGATAAAGCCTTTGAGTTATTGAAGTACAAGATTAGTCATGTTCTAGTACATGCTCTTCCTAATTTTCAGGATCCCTTTGAAGTAGAGATAGATGTCAGTGATTATGCTATAGGAGAAGTGTTTCTACAGGAGGTAGGCCAATCTATTATCATTATGAGACCTTTACTTCAGTAGTTAGAGGATATTTAGTATATGATAAGGAAATGTATGCACTAGTTTAGGCCATTAAGAAATGGAAGAATTATTTGTTAGGTAAAGAAACTATTGTGCACATTAACCACAAACCTCTCCAAAGATCTACAAGCACAATCAAATATACATAAGAAGAAAGGCACTACAAATGGATGGGATTACTTTAGTAGTTCCATTTGGTGATCAAATAAAAGAAGGGTAGTAAAAACTAGGTGGTAGAAATGTTGTCTAGGCCACCCACATAGGAGAAAATATCCTACTTGGCCACTATCTCTCAAATCGAGCCCTTCACAAAGGAAGCTTACAGAGAGGCATATTCCTAAGACAAAGACTTTAGGGTGACATTTCAGAGTTGTAGTCCCAAGGGGTTGAAAGGATGGGGATTGAAGATTGTTATCTCAAGGAAATGCTACTCTACTACTGGGGAAGCTTTGTGTGCCAAAATAAGAAAGAATTATATTGATGTGGGAGGCACATACCTCTAAAGTAGTAGGAAATTTCAGTGTTGGTAAGACCTTTTCTCACCTACAAAGGTATGTGTATTGGCCCAATAATCAAGAAGAATTTTCTAAATTTATAAGGGGATGTACTTTGTTGTACTAATAAGCCTAAGACTAGGAAGGAAGGTTTGAATATGCTATTATCGATCCCTACTTGTTCGTGGGAGGAAATTTATATGGATTTTGTAGGAGGACTACCGATGTCTAAGCATGGCCATGACTATCTCTATGTTTTTATTGATAGATTTAGGAAGATGTGTATTCTTATGGCATGTAAAAAGACAATAAAATCACATGAGGTAGCAAATCATTTCTTTTCTGATGTATGGGTGCATTTTGGCTTGCACAAAGTCTATTGTTTTGACAGGATTCCAGTGTTGTTGGGAAATTTTTGGAATACTTTGTGGTACAAGGTGGATACTAAGTTCCATATGAGCACAAATTTCCATCCACAGATAGATGGACAGATAGTGGTGGTGAAAAGACTTTGGTACAAATTATCAGAGGGCATAATAAAAAGTATTCGAAGATTTAGGACAAGTCCTTAGCCTACATTCAACATTCCTACAAATGGGAAGTACATACATTGACCATGAAGTCACTGTTTGAAGCATGCTTGGGATATCTACCTACAAATCCACTAGATATAACAATTGGGCAATAGGGTGAGGAGGAGATACAAGACTTAGAGGTGACTAGAGTAACCAAATTCGTTGAGAGTATCCGGTAAATCCATCTTAAGGTGAAATAATAGCTAGAGAAATCCCAAGCCAAGTACAAGGCTAGGCACAATCAACATAGGAGAGAACATAAGATTCATGTTGGAGACAAATTTTGTCTTTACTTGAGAAAGGAGAGATTGTAAGGTCAAGCACGGAAGCTCAAGCCACCCTAATATGGACCCTTCACCATATTGGAGCAGGTTGGAGAAAATAAATTTTGACTTGATTTGCCACCATTTATGTGGATGTACTTAGTAGTAAACTGTGAGAATTTTCACCTATATAAGCCATCCATATTTGATGATGACGAAGGATTATAGTTGTTTCCTTTCATACAAGATTGCATCTTGGACCCATGAGGTGAATTAGAGGAGCACATAGTTCTATAACAAGGTCAAAGAGATAAGGAGAGGTCCACAGGAGTCTTAGAAGGTTGGAATGAAAGGAAATACACCAAGGCAATCCTGGTGGTACTCGAAGGAGAAAGTGAGGGAATTATTTCCTCATCTACTCCCCCACTAATATTTTTATGGGACCAAAATTCTCCCAAGCGGGAGGTGTGATTCATAGGGATCCAAAACAACACCAGTTCATCAAATCATCAAGTACTAGGAGAATAAAATGAGAAAAATGAAGTGTAGACTATTTTTTTTACAGAACCGCCACCCTATGCAGAGTAGAGGTCCTGTAACCACCCCTTTGTGCGGGAAATAGTCCTCTAACCGCTGATCTGTATAGGGTAGTGTTTCTATCACTTTTGATGGAAAAAATAAAATGAAGCATGAACGGATGTGGATTCTAATTGTCTGACTTTTTCCCTTCCCTATCATGACATTTTCCATTCTCCTGTAAATGGGAGGACATGTGAGAGGCTATAAATACTTTTTAGGAGCAAAGGATTTGATCATTGGAAGTAAGATATTTCATGGGAGTAAGTGCAAGAGTATTCCTAGTCTTGGAATTGACTTTGTAAAAGTAAGGAGGTTGAGAACATAACAAACAAGTACTTGGGAGGAAGTGTGATACACTGTCAAATTTCCTTTCATACTTGTTGTAAAAAAATTATATCTTCATATTTGAATTGGCTGATAAAACAAGTGGGAAGAAAGAGCAGTTTCCCTTCCCAACTAGTTTTACCTCACACTCAGTTTCTTACATAAAATTCTTGGTGTTTGTGTTTTAATTCATTTCTCTTTGCAAATTTTAGTTCTAAAGCATAAGTAATTCAATCACTAGCTCAAACTATCATTTTCTAATTGAAAGTAGAACAACAACATTTTAAAGTGTGATTTGTGAGAATCCTAAAGTTGAAGGTTTATAGATTAGGGACATCGCTCATAATATCACAAGATAATCGGGGATGAAGTGGCCAAAATTATACAAGAAATGATCAAACAACACATAAGGAATAACTCGCAAACAATGGCATACAATAACAAACAATGTCAATAAAAGTGTAACAAACAACCATGGTGGAAAATAGTACATATAAGGCAAATGTTGCACATGAAGCACCTGTTAACATGTTAGAAACATAAAGAGTATGCCAAAGAATGTATAGATCAATGTAAAGTAGTTTGATAGGAAGTAAAAGTAGGAAATAATGAAACAATAACACCTGTGATGTGTAAGAATAGGAAATGTAGATGCCCTTAGGGGACTCCATTGGGGACTAGTAAGAGATAAAGAACCAAACATCAATGTTACGTGTAAATATATGTAGAAATTTTACATTCACAACTAAAGACCAAGTGAACATGTATGTGTATATAGAAAATATATTGACATACTAAGTATCTGCCTAACATGGGATACAAAGTGTACATGTAAGTATAAGTAAAAAGAATAAGTGCAATCAAGATATGCAATATGCAATGTATGAGTGAGATGGAATTGTATGCAATGTGAATATGATGGGAGCAATGTGCCCCCCAGGGATGTGTATGAGTATGAGATAAGGTTAATTTATAAAATACCCCCAATAGTCAAGAATGAACCATAGAACAAGAGTGTATCATCAAGAAATGGTTTAAAAGTGTTTCACCTGATTCTGGAGTGTTTCTAAGAAAATGATGAAACAAATGAGGGTAATGGGTGTAGGAGGAATACCTGTTGAGATGTTGGTTATAGGTTGTTACATGCGTATGACTTATGAATCCACAACTGATCATGAGAGCTTCATTTTTCTTGGAGGAACTACTTGAAATGGAACACAAGACCACCAAATAAAAGTTAAACAATATATGCAGTGGACTGCCTAGCGTGTGCTAGATCCGGGAAGTGTGATACTTCCTAGATGGCTGTCAATCCACTGTTTAAAACAACTTAATGTTGGTAATAAAGTAAATCTTATTGTAGTAAAAATGATTTAGGTAACTCATTCATCTACAATAAGAAAATTTGTTCATAACAGGCTAAGCTATGATTGAATCTAAAGGTCAAGGTCGCTATCAGGATAATGTTATTGGTCGTGGGTCGATTTTGGTCGCTTTACGGTATTTGGTGGTGGTTTTAGGCTCTGATCTGGGTTTCTCGGTAAAGGTCACGAGATCGATGTCGCTTTAGGTTAACCGCGACAGCATGGGTGACCGACGCCGGTATGGTCGGGTACAAGAAACTCAATAAAACTTGGCTAGGTGATAGATCTGGGATTAGATGAAGGTGGAAGGGCAATGACAAGATTCATATGGATCTTGAATATGTATAAGAATGATACAGGTCTAGGTATGGGTAGTGCAAGGGTGTGGAAAAAATTATGGTCAAGTTTATATGGAGGTAAAAGGGTGGAGAATGGAAATGAAAGCAAAAACTAATAAAAAATGTAAAAGGATCTCGCTCAAATGACAAGGAACCATTGCGAGGCTATTTGTATTAGCTTGATGTTGGGTTGGTAATGGAGGGAAATTGAATGAACTTGGTGTAGTGCTAGTGCTTCCCCGAATTCTCTCATGAAGGCATGTGGCTATGTGATTGATTTGCGTCTCGCTATGGGTGTTCTGATGTTGGTACGGATGCTTTGGTTCGCTTACATGTAACTCTGGTTTCGTCACTTGTTCTCAGAAGATGTCTCTCTTTCTCTCAGAAATGTGCCAACCTCTAAAATAATGTGCCAACCCCAAAATAAGGTTGTTTTGGGAGTTAAATGGTAAATCACGACGGTTCCAAACTTAACTTAGGCGGTGGTTGAGGTAACCCGCATTGGTTATGGTGGGATTTCCTAGGTTTACTAAATTGGATAGATCCCCTTGATTTTATGGGATCTTATTTCATTTACTCCATAGATCATACTGGAAGATTCCTTCTAACATCCGGGAATGCGGTTAGAGGTAATGTAGGCATTGATTTATAGGGTTTGGGTAGGTTTTAGTTAGTTATGAAAACTTACTAAGAATAGGTCTTAGGGTGAGGTGGCTTGATGAGGTGTGTAGGTGAGGTGGATATGTGGGCATTATCCCAATTAGGATATTTAAATAATAAATATGGTTAGGATAATGAATTAATTAATTAAATTAATATTATAGTGGGGTGAAGGGGGCCATGGCTAGGTGGATGTGTTCAAGGTGTTTATTTGACGGGGGACAAAGGGGAGTGTGACCTAATTTTAGTGTCTACGAAAGATATGCTAGAAATATGTAACATGAAGCACCCAACATGGAGTGTAGAAGAGGTATGGTTTATTTCAGATTTAGACCCTTAGTAGTTAAGAATGAACCATAGAACAAGAGTGCGTTATCGGGAAATGGTTTGAAAGAGATGATATAAAGATGTAACATGAAGTGTAGAGCATGGAGTGTAGAAGAGGTGAGATTCATTTTATAATTAGACTCTTAGCGAAGGAGTATGAACCATGGAAATAGAGTGTGTCATAGGGTAGTATGATGTGTATGCATGAAATGATAGAAAGATGTTTCATCAAGTGCGAGCATGGAATGTGTATTATGTGAGGTTCATGGATGTAGTATTCCCTCAATAGTTAAGTGTGAACCTTAGCACAAGAGTGCGTCATAGGGTAATGATGATACAAAGTGTATCAAGATGTGTAGGATTTCTTAGAAATAGAAAGTATGAAGAACAAAGTGTAAGAGTAGAAATGGTAGACACTGATAATGTTAAGAGGGGGAGAGAAGTAAAAATGAAGCCCTCAAGTGTATGATGATGAGTGAGCTATCCAATGAAAGTGAAGGGAAAGGGTCCTCCACCCGATGTTTGAGGAGATAAAGGCATGTGACCATGCTCTAAGATCGGTGGTGTATGAGACTGACGATGTATATGTGAAGTAATCCTAGGTGGTGAAAACCTATGTGAAGGAGACCTAGGAGGTGAAGGAGGTGGTGAAATCCGATGTGAATGGGTTACTCGAGTATGAGACTTAGGAAGAGAAGATGGACTACTCTGATGAGAATGAGTGGGTCATGTGTGAATATGATAACAAGGTACAAAAGATGCCTTAGATTTGAGAGGCCGAGGGGGCTAGATGTTGAAACTACTGAAAGAACCTCAAGAGGAGACTGAGGAAATGATGGGGATGGTGGAATACCCTTGAACATGACAACTTGATTATTGTGAATGAATATGAGACACAAGTGTCTCATGGAAAAGATAGTTTGAGTGACACAGAGCCAAGGAAGACCTAAGTGTAGACACAAAAATTAGGTCACACTCTCCTTAGCCCCTTTCCAAATAACCAACTCAAACATATTCACCTAACCATGACCCTTTTACCCCCACATTAATATTAGTTTAATTATTTATAATTAAAGTAATACTCATCCTCACTTCATTCATTATTTAATTACCTTAATTAAAACTAATTTACACCTCACCTAGACACCTCATCACAAACCTATTCTTAGCATGTTTCCCTTTTACTAGGACTCAATATCCACTCACCATAACTAACTAAGACTTAGTTTAACCCTAAAATCACATGCCTATTCATCCCGTAACCATATTAACAGTTATCTAAGTGAAAAATCCCATTTTTATCCATGAGAATAGACAAAGATTGTCAAGATCTGTAATTTTTAGTAAACCTAGGATTTCCTACCTTAATCGACATCGATTAGCCCTACACTCGACGCCGATCACCCTAAACCATCATCGGTTACCATATATTCATATTGGTAACCTTGTTGGAGAGGTTCTCCACATTCTCGAGTTTTGGAACAAAAGAGATCTATATGCAAACAAGAACCAAAGCCCTTTCACACATCCAGACAACCATAACCAGCACCAAGATGGATCAAAAGGTATTTACATTCATGGTTGCATTCCAGGAAGAACTGCCGTGACACTAAGCATAATTCCAAAGATCAACCATCACCATCATCTAGCCATCAAATATGTAAACACTAGTAAGTGTATCTCTAACCTGCATCATTTCATACTTATTTAGATTACAAAGTTTCTTCATCTTTGTTTATCAACATCTATTTGCATTTTTCATCCCACCCTTGTTACCTTCCTATGAATCCAACCATTCCATCACCCACAATCATTTAATCACCTATACTTGATTCTTGAATACGTCTGAGTACTCCTTGCACCATTAGAAACCTAGCCATTTTCCTCACACTCATTGCCTTACCTCAACAAGTTCTTAAAACCTACTTTATTGAATTTCTACCACCCCACCTTAGCCGTTGTCGGTTCTCTCTTAACCATCATTGGTCATACCTTCTTGACATTGGTCTTTGTATTTTGTATTCTGATAATAACATAAACATAAAAACCTACATCCAAGAAACCCAAGCTACCCGAGAATCGACCCCGATCTGTTCTAGCACCTTGAATACTTACCCTACTTCCAAATCTGATCATAACCTAGCTTGTTATATTATATTTTCTTATTGTATTTGGATGAGATACCTAAATCATATCAACTACAGTAGGACATTATTTATTTACAAAACTTATTACATTAAGTTATATTAAACATAGGGTTGGCCGCCACCAAGGAAGTACCACGGTTCATGGATCCAACACACGCTAGGCAGTCCACTAACATATATTGTTTAACTCTCTTTTGTGGTTTTATTGTGTATTTCAGGTAGTTCCTCCTAGCCAAAAAGAAGCTCTTGTAGTTATCATTGGATCAAGAAGTCGAACGTGCACACAACCTTTAAACCGACGATCACAACAAGTATTCCTCCTTGGCCCATCACCTTATCCATTTTTAAAAATCCATAAAGAAAGTGGTGAAACATTTTGGCATGCCCGATGGGACCCATCAAGGGTTCTTATGCATTTTATTCATTCCTAGGTGAAATTTGTGTGTTTTTTTCCATTTTGAAAAGATTCCACATTAATTTTTTTTCTCTGGAATCTTCCCCCTCTTTCTATTGTCTAAAAGCAATTGTGTTTTTGGTACTTTAAAAAGAATACAAATTTATTTTATTAGTATTGCATTAGTGAGAGAGCATCCCTCTTCCTGTTCATCACTGATACATCGAATATCACATTTCCACTTGGGTTTAAAATAATTCCATGGCATTATAATTTGTTGCATTATATCTCACATTAAAGCCGAGGGCAACCTATATGATGGAAGTCATGCCTAGCTGATGGTTGACATAGCTGAATCATAGAAATCCCCTTCTCACTTCTCTCTCTTTGCCAAACTACAAAATCGAAATTTACACATCTTAAACAAAATCTTACCCGTTAGAGACTATCAACGATCACATGATTAGAGGATTGACAATGGGCACCTAGCTGGTTATCTTTTTCCAGTCATCATGTCGAGAAAGGCACGTCCTCGCAAAAACATAACCTGAAACCTCACCTTTAGAATTTCCTTCTTCGTAGGAAGCCTTCCCAACCAATAACTCGTTCTAAATTCACAAGTCGAGTCTTTAAATAGTATATGATAAACATACTAAATTCACTTGTAGGATTACTTGTTTTTCTTAGCTTTTTTCTTGACTTGTGTTTTGAGGTGTGTGGTTGTATTCTCCATTTTTCTTTCCTTTCACACTCCATAATCATAGTTGGTGTATTCGACTATTTCTGAGTGTGTCAAGACTCATTTTTTTACCATATCTAGACTTATGCATTGGTGTATCATTAAAATTTAATTCACAAAAAAAATTTCTTCATTTTACAGATTTCACAGTAATCGACATTGGTTTACATCTGACCGTCATTGGTTTACCTAACCGGTGTCGGTTCCCTATGCTTTTGGTTAGTTTACCCAAAGAGTACTCATCTCATCTTCTTCTCTGTTTAAAATCTCTAGATATCACCATATCCTCTACATTATGATATTATTGACTAAATATAGCTTCCACAGTTGACTTTCCCTAGTTTCTGTCTCACTTTCTCAAACTGTTACTTTCCCACAGTAACCAAAATTGGTTACTGTGACCATCATCGGTTGGCCTAACTAGCGTCAGTCCATCTGTTTTGATTTTTAATCAAAGAACCTACCAATTCACCTCTCATAATCAATTATTTTCCATCCATGTTGTTTTTGTATCATTTACAGAATACAGTCTTACTAGGTCAACACTTATTCACATAGTGTTGATTCCTAGTCAAACTAACACCCTCCTATTTCACACTAGTGATTATCCACTCCCACCTAGTCCATCACCGCCCTCCATACTGTCACCTATGGATCTGACTCAGCTTATCCCCATTACTACAGATGAATAGTAGTTCACAAGACTCCTTGATCATAATCCCATAGCCCTACAATATACTATCACCCACTCATCCACTTGAGACTCATAAGGACAGTTAATATATGACATTCCCGTATCTATCCCTCTTGCTTTCGTCCCCACCTCTGTGTCAGCTAGAACCATCTTGGCGCTACCATCATCCACTTTACCACCTGTGGTGTCTTGGTTAGGTCTCACAACTGCTATAACTACAATGTCTACGTCAGTTATCGCACCAATGACATCAGTGGTTCCTCTGACAACCACCTTAAGTATATCCCCATCTGCACCCACTACCTCACATATACCTATTACATCACAACCACCTCTGCGTGTTGGAAATGTTAGGAAATAAGGGATAACATATGCGAGAATAATCCCTCACACAATTGAAACAACAGAAAATAATATACGTAAAATATTACGATCTCAAATAAAATTTCAGAATAAAATAACACAACACAGAGACATTATTCAACGTGGTTCACCCAATTTGGGCTACATCCACCAAGAATCACTTGCTCATATTTTATTACAAGCCACCACTCTCTCAATACAATACCCAAATCTGTTTTGAGCTATGCTCAATAACCTCTATAGAATTCACACTCAATTCAAAACACATTCTGCAACGTTACATTATCCTACCATATGCATAAAACCATATAAGTGTAGACAATCGCTTAAGCACTTTTACAAAATCAGTGGGTATCAAAACCATGGGAAAATAACCATCCCATAAACATATGGGTCAAAAATCCCACATATATGAGAAGAGCATGTTTCTCAATATATCGAGCATGTTTTAAGGCCAAAAATGAATTCGGGGCTGCGTCCCCAAACCCTATTCACGTATCGGGGCTTCTACCCCAAACCCCCACTCGGGGCCGGCCTCCGGCCCCAAACCTCGAGTGAAAAGCTGTGGAAAGTATACGGTACTCTTAGTGTACAATATTTAACACTTTCTCACATGAAAATAGGCTCCATGACCTAATAGGAAACTCGACACCTTTCAAGAACCTTGTCCTTTCTATCCCGCATTCCTTACCCCAATCACCACTTTACACATACTACCAACAACCCCCTCATCTATCGCTTGTTCGCTATGTGCCACGTACTTCTATTCCTCCTCTATAGTTGTCATACTCAACACCACCATACACTAGCATATCACCCACCTCATGCATTCAACATCAACCCCATTTTTCTCGTAGGGGCACCCATTCATCACAATCTCCCAATGAATTCATTAAAATGATGATGGAAAAGATGCAGACCTTAGAAGCATCTATTTCTAGCTCCTGTAATTCTTTAACTTATGATGAAATCTGTAACAAGCCTATCCATCCATCTATTCCCATTCACCCCTACCATGTGCATTGGGAAATGCCTAAATTCAATCACTTCAATCGTAAAGAAGACCCGCAACAACACTTGCGATGATTTCAAACATGGGTGCTACTAAATCGGGCATGATGATGCGTTGCTCCTACAAACTTTCCCAATGTCCTTTACAAGAACAACATTGGATTTGTATAGTTAACTACCTCGACATTCCATTTATTCCTTTAATCAAGTAGCCCAATATTTCTTAGACCATTTTTCAATCAATGTTATCAAGAAAGTCACCATGACGGATCTCTATTCAACCCAACGATATGAAGATGAATTTATCACAAATTTCATTGCCTGCTGGCAAAATCTTAGCAACCAATTAATGTTCCAGCTACCTTAGACTGAACTTATTGAGTTGTTCACTAGGGCTTGTGCTAGACACATCTCACCAAATTTGTAGGTACAAACCTTCAACCTTTGATGAAGCATTCACCATGGCACGAAAGCTAGAAATTTGTGCCATTAAAGAAAAGAAAATCCAATTACAAAACAAAAACACCCCGTTCAAATCAAATGACTCTTCTTCATCTTCAAAACCTCAAAGTAACTATTCAAATCCTACAGGATCTGCCAACGTGGTAGTCCTTAAGGTGGTACCATCTCATCCTTCTCATCAAGCCCAAGCTTCTTCCAATATTTCCCTTGTCTAGGCCTTTTAGCTCCGGCGAGAACAACGAAAGTACACTTAAATTGGAGATCCCTATTCTTCAATCTTGGAAAAGATTCTTAAATTTAGAACCATTACAATTCCTCCCATAAAACCTCATACACGTTTCGATCCTGCCCTTCCTATGCCGACATGATATAAAGAACACAACTATTATAATTATCATCATTTCAAAGGCCATAGTGATGGTAATCGTATAAATTTTAAAACATTGTCCAGAGATGATATATAATGGTGACCTTGTCATGGAAAAATCAAACGTGCCAAAAAATAAAAATTTGTACATATTTAAAAATCCATTCCCTAACCATAAACCATCGTCTAATAAAAATAGTGAACCTTCATCCAGTGGACAACAATGTCCATGAAGTCCATGTGGTTTTTGATATCGTACCATCCATTCCTCAAATACCACCTATTTTGTCTATTGAGGAAATTCTTGCATGAGCCCCTCTACCCACAGAGGAGCACACCTCTTCTACTCCTTCACCCATAGAGGATCATACCTATTCTACTCCTTCACCCATAAAGGATTCCCCCTCATCTCCCATTTCTCTTACAAAGGAACCCACACTTTCTATCGATGTCATTTCATCGTCTACCTCACTGACCTATCGAATAATCAACACTTTTAATTATCCCATCCACCGGAGAATCATCATCACCTTCTCCTCCACCAAGAACGAAGTCTACATCACCCCACCTATTATCCCTCCTACCCATGGAAGAATCATCGGACATGCCACTATCTATTGGGGAAGTTCCCCTTAACATCCCGAGACCCCATTGACATGATCTTGGCTCTTTTACCTATAGAGTATGAGGCTAGCCAATTCCTGTCTCGCAGACATATTTTATAGGGATCACCACCAAAACAATTCCATCCTCTTCTTTAGTAGTCACATTTTCACAAATGGCTGATCACTTGGATTACATTGATAATTCCATGCCCCGAGGACATCTTCAGCTCCCCTTTTCAACCCAAATGAAATTATTTCTGAAGATACTTCCACAATTTACCCAAGGGTATTTTTGGCAACCAGATCAGCATTGACCATGCCTATTGAAATGTCTTCTTCTTCATCATCTCTACCTACATCCAAACCTTTACCCATGACCAAAACCATTTCAAAATATAAAATCCTAAGCACACTTATGTCTTCATCTCGTAGCTAGACCCATCACTATCTTGGGTGCCATGCTTGACATCAAGACATACTCACCCACCACAAATTGGACTTAGCAACACCATCTCAAACCTGCACCAACATTATCCCTCCTCATAAAAAGAAAACCAAACCTTCTAGGCTACATACATTGGTCTCGCCTACCACACCTTTGTCACCTTCCCCCTTTTCATCCATCCTAGGGCCCCATCCATCAACCCTGATCAAATAGTCTCATACCCAAGGCCGGTCAAAAGTGAAAAACCTACTACTACATCATGAGCCTTTGTTACACCTCATTCACCCAAAAACTAAACACCCTCACCCTCACCCATGTACTTCTTACCACCTATACCTCCATCGATTACTATAACCCCAACCTTGCCTATACAAATTTAACCCATGTCATCTACCTAACTTCTACCAACCACCTCCACCACAACTCGCCTTGCCCCCTGGGTAACATGTCCTCTTTCACCATATGCTTTCCCTTTACATCCTTTAATCTTGTGTCACCAAGTGACTCCAAGAAGGTTCAACCAAAAGATAATAATCCACTACCCTCCAATAAGGTATTCAAACAAAAATAACCTTCCATTTCCAACTTTTCTACCCCACCTTTACCCAAGAAGATTCCAAAAAAGCATAAGACCATACCACTTATCAAACCAGTGGACTAACCCAGTCCCCCTCCTATAAAGTCTTTTCCCTCACGATCATCCACACCTTTACCCAAATCAACACTCACTTCCCATTGTGATCCATTAGCAGGGGTCCTACGCCAACATTTTAACTAATCTCTAAGAGACTTATGTCATCACATTACTCCCGCTTCGACACCTTATGATCCTCTCAAACCAAAACGAAAACGGATAAATGAAACCAATATTTGTACTCGTCATCGTGTGTCGAGGACATGATGTAGAAAATTGTAAGGCTCTAAAGATCGTTCTTCTGTAACTTTTTCCTCCTGAAAATATTTCAACGATGATGACCTTCTTGAAAAGGACCATTTTCCACCTTCACCTGTCACCATACATCATCATCCTTTACCCATTCAATGATCAGTATCTCCACTCTAACATCCTCATTTTTATACATTAGAAAAAGTAATTTTTTATTTTTTTGATAAATGCTTCCTGGTTCTAAATACATAATTTAGAACTCACAAATCAAAACAACCATTCTTATAACAGATAACCATATGCAGCTGTAATGACTCGGAGTACCTCCGATCTATTCATTCCATGACTCGGTAATCTACCGATCTATTCATGAGTATCAAGAGTTGGCGTTTTTATTTTAACACATCACTCTTACGGTTCTCTTCCCTAATCTGGGATTCAGAATTCTCTGTCCAGGAACCTATCTCAATAATTGTTATCATTATTCATCGGCATCTCGTCTCTTAGACTAGGTGACATAGGACAACGCAATTAGCAGCTTGCGATACTTTGGCCAAAGATTTGAAACATATGCTTATGTCTCGTATTCCTTGATGACATACTCGTCAATCTGGAATACGTCCATCACCCCATTCCTTTGTTATGTAGAATGTCTTATACTGACTTACGCATCGGTCTCTCTGCCTTGAGTTATTCACTCAGAACGAGTTAGTAAAATGACAACGTTATAAGGATGCTCCCGGAGACTAGGGATATCTTTGACATCTTTGGGTCAATCCTAGTTAACCCAGTGTGTCAAGATACCCCGAGTCTCCTGGGGCAGCCTTATAACATGACCACGTTCCTAATCAGTCCCAGAGTAAAACTTGTTCGAGTTTAAGGTGTAAATCTTAACGATCAATGCGAAGGGTGTCGCCATAAGTCACTTGCATTGTTGTATCTTCGAGAAGATCCTAATCTTCTTGAAGGTACAACCCTGCAATCGACTTGTGCCATCAACCTTCAAATCCGCCTCGATAAGATCTACTAATTTTAAGGTGTTACTTACGTTGAGTTAAAATTATACTATCAAACGCTCCCTTAAGGGTAGTCTTTCCCAGTCCTTGGGTTCCTCACCTTAGAATTACCTTTCTTAATAAAACCCATTACACAAGAGAAGTTTAATAAGATTGAGGTCCTATCAAGGAGTTCATAGAAAAACATAAATCTCAATTAACGAAATTGGACAATAACCCATAATCTTCACATGAGATTGCTAACCATACCCTTTTAAGGTTTATATCAGTTCTCATAACTCAAATTATATATTACTTATTAGCATCGAGATATAGTGATTAAGAGTCCAATTAAATGTTGTCTTGACTTAGATCAAGACTAGGAAGTAATAATTTATTCAGCTCATTTAGCTTCCTGCTCAGGTTTATTTTAACCTTAGCTTCCCGAAAGACAGTGATCTAAATTCCAATTTAGCTTTAGATAGAACATAATAGAACTACTAAAAATCTTAAGTATTCAGTCACATAACCTTGCAAGCTTACTTAGATAATCACAAAAGTCTCCAGTTATACAATAATAACAATGCTCTTAAGATCATTCGAACCGAAGAAGATCAAACCATCAAGATACGAATACAAACACATAAGTAACAAATACCTCTTTTCATTCCTTTCAAGGCTAATCAAATACATTTATTTCATTCAGCATATTTGATACAATACTCAACAGCCAAAGAACATCTTTCTTCAAGTAGTACATTTAGATAATCAAATTGAAGTTCATCGTAAAACCAAATTAAACAATCTGAACATCATATCAGATCTGCTTGCCTTTACCACTTACGGCAACCATCTGCGCAAAATTGTCAACACGGTCGGTTCGGTTCGGTGAACTGAGCATGATAAGCACTAACTCTTAAAACAAATGCAATCCACCAATTGCTCTCATTGAACAACCTGTTTAAATGAAATCATTTCACCAAACATGTAGACATATTTCAGACTATGCTCTTTTGTAATTCAAACATGACTATAAACGCGTAACTCATATTATAGTTACTAAATAGTCCTAGATACTTTTCAGATATTTCTTCATAAATATTAGTGACCAAGAAGAACAAATGTATCCAAAACAACTATCCATCTGAATCCCAAGGACAACAAACATCCGAAAGACCATTACATTCAACAAAAAAAATGAATATCCTAACAATTCATGAATCCATCAGTATGTTTAAACAATTCCAACAGTTAAATATAAATATATCAACATATACTTTACAGCAGAAGAGAAAGAAACCGAGACATTCAGATTTCCCTTCCAATCATGCTCATGACTGTACCATCCTCTCAAGAGTAATGCATTCACATTATACGCATGCGACTAAGCCAGTCGAGACCACAGGAAGAACTACAGTTCGTCAAAAATTCAAGTATAAAAATTACCTGTAGCTTACTGAGCAATACAATAGCCCTCATGGCAAGGCAGTAATAAATAATCCAACAAATAGACTTAACATAGCTTTCCATATTATTCAACAAACGAGAAAATATCCAACGCCATCGCTTGTCAAGGCACAGCTATTAACTCTTTATCTCAGTCAAGCACAAGACTAGATAATCACAATAACAGAAGACGTAACCATGCACAATCACAACATCAATCCCACTGAGTCGAAACACTCAGCAACATACAGCTCAATCTAATCCCTACTAAAACACAGCAAGGACTTAAATCAAAAGCCGAAATAAAAAGAATAACCTCTTTATCACAGTCAAACAAGAGGCTAGATAACATTAAAACAAATGATGTTTCCATATGCATATATAGTGACATTCACACTGAATCTAACACAAACATGCACAACTTCATTTAACTGAAACAAATCCTTATGATAATACAGCCATGACTTATATTAGAAGTCATTTTCAAGAAAAATAATCACAACAAGGTCTTCACAGAAGCCGAAATTCCATATCAGTATTTTCCTCAAAGTTTCATCCTAAGCCAAGCTACTACGGAATACAACAGGGTCTCAAACCGAGTAAAATTTGTAAAGAAAACCCTTCCTTTAAATTTCCACAGAAGCGAACAGAAAGGAACACAAGAATGTTAAGGAGTCTGAACGATATGCATGCACAGTGAGGGTTTAAATCGAGAGTCGAGCCAACTCACAACATATCGAGATCTCCAACAAATCACAAACAACTAATGCTCATAAATAAGGTTTAGATTGAAGTTGATTTCATGCGACAATGATTCAAGAATCCCAATAGTATTCCCAGCAAAACTTCTACAGAAGTCGTAATTCAAGATACATATCAAGGACTCCAACTGAATCAATATCCTAAGTAATCTCAAATAAACATCAGCATTTGAAACTAAGCTTAAGCATAAGACAAAACATATGAAACATAAAAAGAAATCCAACTGAGTATGTACCAATGATATTCACTACCAAGCAACAGTATTCATAACAAAGCAACAGAAGTCGTAATACCAGTTACTTTTCAAGGAATCAAACTGAGTCTAACTAATAAGTATTCACATTCGTGACTTCTACAGAAGCCCAAAATATACGAAACATTCCAAGGACTCCACAGAGTCATTTTCGTATATCTATTCCTTGCGAAACTTTCAACGGATTATATCCCAAAAATTGCAACACAAGGAGGACTTCTACAAAGTCGCATTCAAATAGTATAAACACAACAAGTTATCCAACCAGAAGTAACTTAAATTATTATAGCAAGATCCAACAAGACTCAGTAACCATAAAAGTACAGCCGGTTTCAAACGAAGTGAAACCACAAGGAAGATTAAATACAGAAACTATTCCTTCAAGGTCTTCTAAAGATCCGAGATTCCTAATTTCATAGGAGAAGAATAACCAAAACAATGCTTCCAACCAACTTAATTGAAATCACCTGAACAGAGTTGTTCTAATGAAATCATTTGAAGGAAAGAAAGATTTTTAAAAGTTAGGGCCTAACATGCCTGGTAATGCCGCTTAAAAATCCGAAGAAGACCTCTGAAAGAGCTCGAGCCTTCTCCTCTTCTTCCACGTTAGTTTCAACAACAATAATTTGTTATTTCCATGCTTTATAAACTTTCCTCGACAGAGAAAAGAGCTAGTTATTCTCATAGTTGCCATGCAACACCAAGTAGACTGGTTCAAAGAACCAGTGATCAAACAGAGGGAAAACCGGAGCACATGGAAAACCAAACAAACAACTAGTTTTCCATTTTGCATGTCTTCCCGAGCAATCCGAGCTTAGAAACCGAGTTCTTTAATTGCATTAACTCCAAAATTCCTGCTCAATCTCCACTGCCACCGACCGCCATAGTTGGTGATGGACAAATGTAAACCAAAGACCATTTGCAAATTTGGCGACTTTCCACGTTGGCCTCAATGGCCGTTTGAAACCTCCGCTAATTCCTTGTCCTTCATGCTTATCCCCTTCATTTAATGCCATAGAAACTACCCCATGGCTCATACCGCTTCATAGATCCCCTTCCCGCCACTAACATTAGTTAGGTTAGAAACATAGGTTAGATCATAAGGTGATACTTAGTCTAACTTCCTTAGTGCTAGGTTGCTAACCTTAGGAACATTTAGCTTATAGCTTAGGGCTAGGTTAGATTAACACTAATCCAACCCATAGGTTATTAACCTTAATAAATCCAGTTTAGGTCTAACAATTAGAATCGTTCAGTATAAGAACCAACAAATATACATTCACGAAAAGGATTCATTCCAGCACTGATAATAAGCTAGTAGTATAAATGTATCTGAATTTATTACCTGGCTCAAGATCAAGACCTTCCTGATATTACGATATCGGGAACCAATTCATTTAACAAGATCAGCCTGAGTTAACTCCTGAATTGCTCATTCCACACATTCGGACCTTGCAACCTCGTAAGGTCTATAATTTTTGTTCATCCAGAATAAACTTAAAACATCTCTTGGATCAATGCCACTAATCTAAGGCTGAGTCACATAGGTGGGTAAATTCACAATTCATTCCGAAATCAGATTAAACTCAGGTGTAAGAATTAAAGAAATAAAAGAGTCCAAGCATATCCTGGCTCAGTCAAAGATCTTCAAATGCAAAGAAGATACAATCTATATCAAGCATGACTTCACAATCAAAGGAACACATCCTTTTTACAGAAGAAATCATATATCAACACTTGAATGCCCAGGAGGAAGTAACAATAGTTCAGGGTGTTACATGCTTCCCTCCTAAAAGATTCATCGTCCCGATGATTACGTATTTGATTTACCATCAGGTCAACCAATTTATTAGTTCACAATACAATGTGACTATTTCCAACTTGAATAGTTTCAGAAATCAATGTCACGATACATTTTATTCAGCCTGAATAATGTTTGCCTCAATCTGGCTTTCATATGATCGTGAAAAAGATAAGTTCATAAAAAAATGTTTTGTCAACAGATTTCATCCTGTTGAAAAAGAAAAGGAAAAGCAATTTTCATCTCTTCTAGATTTTCCCAAGTTGCATTTTCTTCGTTAAACTGGTCCCACTTTGGACCTTACATTCTTGTATTTCACGATTTCTCAAATGCAATTAGCAAGTTTCCGAACTCAAGTGGGTTTAACCATGATTATTCCTGGGTCTTGGACCTGCAAGGAATTCCAATTTAAAACATGTGACAGATCTCAAACGTATTTCTTAAGCAAAGAAATATGAAAAACATCATGCAAGCAAGATAAAGCGGTGGTAATGCTAATCGATAAGCTACGGATTGATTATCTTAACAATTTCGAAAGGTCCCACAAAACGAGGTGATAACTTGGCAGCCTTGCCAAAAGTTATAGAACTCTTTTTGGGTTTAACACGAAGAAAAACCTTCTCACCCAGCTCAAACCTTCGATCAACCCGCTTAAGGTCAGCATAGCTCTTCTGCCTATCTGCTGCTTCCTTTAATCGTTCGCGAATCAGCTTAACTTGTTGTTCCATTTCAGTGAGGATCTCTGGTCCAATTACCACTCTATCCTCAACACTATCCCAGCTAACAGGGGTTCTGCACTTCCTTCCATAAAGTGCTTCAAATGGTGCCATTTTAAGAGATGAGTGATAAGTGTTGTTGTATGCGAATTCAACTAATGGAAGATACTCTTCCCATTTATACTGTTGATCCATGCAATACATTCGCAACATGTCTTCCAACACTTGATTTACTCTCTCAGTTTGTCCATCCGTTTCCGGATGATATGCAGAACTGAAGTTTAGTTTCGTTCCAAGAGTGTATTAAGCGTTTACCAAAATCTTGCTGTCATTCTAGGATCTCTGTCAGATATAATCAATTCTGGTACACCATGCAATCTGAAAATTTTGTGTACGAATCTTTTGGCTAGCACTGGTGAATCATCCTTTAGATTTCCAGCAATGAAATGAGCTACCTTAGTTAGTTTATCTACAACTACCAGGATAACATCATGTTTGTTCCTAGACATAGGTAACCCTTGTACAAAATCCATGCTTATTACTTGCCATTTGTACTGCGGTATGCTATGAGGATATAACAGTCCAACAGGGTGCATGTGTTCTACCTTAACCCGCTGACATTCCAGACAATGAGTCACAAAATCAATGACATCCTTCTTCATACCTTTCCAAAAGTATTGTTGTTTCAGATCAGCAAGCATTTTTGTGATACCCGGTGTCCAGAGAAAGGCAAATTATGAAATTCAACTAACAACTTCTTTCTCAAATCGTTCAGCATAGGTACGTATACCCTATTTTCATAACGTAAGATTCCTTCATTATCAAAATGAAAACCCTTATACCTTTCATCATTAGGTTCTGCAGCAAGCGCTACTTTTACTTGCTGAAAGTATGTATCTGATTCTGAGGCACTTTTTACCTCATCCTTAAACTGAGTTCTTAATGTTATAAGAGCAGAAATGTGCCTCCTACGACTTAGAGCATCTGCTACTCTATTCTCCTTCCCTTTGATGTAGCTAATATCAAAATCATATTGTGATAAAAATTCTAACCACCTTCTCTGTCTGGCATTTAGATTAGGTTGAGTGAAAATATATTTCAGTCCTAAGTGATTAGTTTTCAACTCAAAAGGTTTCCCAAGTAAATAGTGTCTTTAGACTTGAAGCGCATGAACAATGGCAGCAAGCTCCAAATCATGAGGAGCATAATTCAGCTCATGTAACTTAAGTTTTCTACTTTCATATGCTATGACTTGATCATTTTGTAACAAAACACCTCCAAGGCCTTCCCCAGAAGCATCCATTACAACAGTAAAGCTCCCATTAGGGTCTGGTACAGCTAATATAGGTGCGGAAGTCAACTGGCTTTTTAGACTTTTGAAAGCCGCTTCACACTTATCATTCCAAATAAATTTCTTATCCTTCTTCTGCAATGAAGTTATCGGTGCAGCCACTTTAGAAAAATCCTTAACAAATTTTCTATAGTAACCAGTAAGACCCATGAAGCTTCTTACTTCGTGCACATTCTTTGGTGTAGGCCACTCAGTTATTACCACTATTTTTGAAGGATCTACAGCAATTCCTTCTTTACTAATGACATGACCCAAATAGTGAACTTCTGAATCAAAGAAAGAACATTTGGATAACTTACCATACAACTTTCTTTTTCTCAAAATTCCCAAAACTATCTTCAAATGCTCATTGTGCTCCTCAACACTTTTAGAATAAATGAGAATATCATCCAAGAATACAAGTACAAACTTGTCCAAATATTCTTGAAAGATATTATTCATTAAGTTCATAAAATTTGCGGGTGCATTAGTTAATCCAAAGGGTAGAACCGTGAATTCATAATGTCCGTACCTTGTTCGGAAAGCTATTTTATGAATATCTTCTTCTCTAATCCTTAACTGATGATAACCAGATCGAAGATCTATCTTAGAATAAACCACTGCCCCATGCATCTGATCAAATAGATCGTTGATCCTTGGAAGTGGGTATCTATTCTTGATTGTTGCTTTATTCAACATCCGATAATCAATACACAGCCTAAGTGTTCCATCCTTCTTTTTCACAAATATTACTGGCGCTCCCCAAGGTGAAACACTTGGTCTAATCAAACCTTTAGACAAAAGTTCTTGCAATTGTGCCTTAAGCTCGACTAACTCTGTAGTAGTCATCCGATAAGGTGCTTTGGAAATAGGTTCCATTCCTGGTTTGATTTCAATGGTGAAGTCAAATTCCCTCTTGGGTGGTAACCCTAGTAATTCCTCCGGAAAAACATCCTTAAAACTTTGTAACAGAGGAAATCGTTTCATGGAATCACCATCTTCTTCTGAAAATTCAGATATCTTTACTGCATAAAGGGTATATCCTTTGTTTTTAGCCTTTTTAAGCTGCATAGTTGATAGTTTTCTAACTGAAATTTCCCATTTCACACGTTGAATCTCTGCTGATTTCAGCCAATCATCTAAACATTTTATATTCTTTTCATAGCAGTCTACTTTTGCTTTATGGTCAGCTAACCAATTGACACCAATGACAATGTCGTAAGATCCCAAAGGTGTAACATAGAGGTCAACTTTCGTGGAAAATTTAGGTAAGTCAAGGACTGCCCCAAAAAGACACATACTCACTGTATGAACAGAGTTATTACCATCTTTACCGTATATCCAAGATTTATCCATTTTTCCAGCTTTTCTTTTAAGTTTAGAAGCAAGTTTACTAGAAATGAAACATTCAGTAGCTCCTGTATCAAAAAGAATAGTGACAGGTATGCCAAATAACTTACCCTGAACTTCTATAGGTGTCACTTGCTTTTCAACTTTCTTGTGCGCTCTTCATGAAAGATGTATCTTATGCTTTGCGATTACGATCATCCTTCTTCAAAGGGCACTGATTTGCGTAGTGGTCTTTGCCACAATTGTAGCAGCCTCCTACAGGTCCCTTTTTAGGCTCAAAATTGCCTCCAGCCTTGTAATTATCATGTTGTCCTCCATAGGGCTTCTGCCCATTGTTATAATTTTTGGCAAAATTATCCCTTACATTTTCAATGAGGCTTATTTGCTACTCCTTTCTTACTATTATCCCCTAGAAACTTACTTCTATTTCCAAAATTTTTCCATGGTCCCTTTTTGGGTGCAAGAGAGTTGAAGAAGGGTTTGTAATCTTCTTCCGCACTTCCTCTTTATGAGCAGAAATAGCCTTTAATTTTTGTTCTTGTCGTATGGCCTTTTCAACAACTCCTTCCATAGTGGTTGGACTGTGAACATCGACCTCTCCTCCTATCACGGGATTTAGTCCCATGATGAATTTCCATATTCTGAACTTCTCGTCGAGTTTGATCTTCGGTACATACTTGAGGAGTTTTGTAAATCACTCCCAATGATTCGATTCTACCGTTAGCTTCCTTGAGCTAAGTTATGGAATTTTTCATTTTCGATCATAGAAAAGTTGTGGCAGCCAACGCTGCCTAAAATAGCCTTTAAATTAATCCCAAGTAACATTGGTCTCATCAATATTTAGCTCAGCTTTACGGCTATCCCACCATGAATATGCTTCGTGGGAAAGGCTGATAGGCTCCCAAATAGCTTTGGTTTCCTCGAGAAGTTTTTATTGCAAAGTACTTCTCCATTTCACTGAGCCAGTTCTCAGCTCCATCTCCTAATGTGGTGCCATCATATTTAGGTGGGCTTATCCTTTTTATATCATTAGTGAGTTCTGCTGCCAACCTGGCCTTTTTGTTTTCTGGTTGGATAGGTGCATTTCCAGCATTAATATCAACACCCATATCGGGGTTGTCCTCAGGAGGTTGCTGATTGTTATTACCAGCTTCATCATCCTCCTCATTTCCCATCACCTGCTGTTCAAGTACAGCTAAATGATCTCTTGTGTCCAACAGGGCAGCAAGGATCTCATCAAGTTTTTGGGTTGTTGCCACCCCTCCTTCAGGTGGAGCATTATTCGCAACGTTCCCCCTTGTTCTAACCATTTTCTGTTACAAGAAAATTCAGGTTTTTATCAGATTATGGACACAATAGGTCCAAGAGCATGACCTTCACTCGATACCAAGATGTAACATCCTCATTTTTATACATTAGAACAAGTAATTTTTTTTTTTGATAAATGCTTCCTAGTTCTAAATACATAATTTAGAACTCACAAATCAAAACAACCATTCTTATAACAAATAACCATATGTAGCATTGTAATGACTCGTAGAACCTCCGATCTATTCATTCCATGACTCGGTAATCTACCGATCTATTCATGAGTATCAAGAGTTGGCGTTTTTATTTTAACACATCACTCTTGCGGTTCTCTTCCCTAATCTGGGATTCAGAATGCTCTGTCCAAGGAACCTATCTGAATAATTGTTACCATTATTCATTGGCATCTTGTCTCTTAGACTAGGTGACATAGGACAACGCAATCAGTAGCTTGCGATACTTTGGCCAAAGATTTGAAACATATGCTTATGTCTCATATTCCTTGACGACATACTCGTCAATCTAGAATACGTCCATCACCCCATTCCTTTGTTAAGTAGAATGTCTTATACTTGACTTAAATCGGTCTCTCCCCCCCTTTGAAGTTATTCACTCAGGAACGGATTAGTAAAATGACAACGTTATAAGGATGCTCCCGGGGACTAGGGATATGCTGACATACTGGGTCAACCCTAGTTAACCCAGTGTGTCAAGATACCCCGAGTCTCCTAGGGAAGCCTTATAACATGACCACATTCCTAATCAGTCCCAGAGTAAAACTTGTTCGAGTTTAAGGTGTAAATCTTAACGATCAATGCGAAGGGTGTCACCATAAGTCACCTGCATTGTTGTATCTTCGAGAAGATCCTAATCTTCTTGAAGGTACAACCCTACAATCGACTTGTGCCATCAACCTTCAAATCCACCTCGATAAGATCTACTAATTTTAAGGTGTTACTTACGTTGAGTTAAAATTATACTATCAGATGCTCCCTTAAGGGTAGTCTTTCCCAGTCCTTGGGTTCCTCACCTTAGAATTACCTTTCTTAATAAAACCCATTACACAAGAGAAGTTTAATAAGATTGAGGTCCTATCAAGGAGTTCATAGAAAAACATAAATCTAAATCAATGAAATTGGACAATAACCCATAATCTTCACATGAGATTGCTAACCATACCCTTTTTAGGTTTATATCAGTTCTCATAACTGAAATTATATCTTACTTATTAGCATCGAGATATAGTGATTAAGAGTCCAATTAAACGTTGTCTTGACTTAGATCAAGACTAGGAAGTAATAATTTATTCAGCTCGTTTAGCTTCCTGCTCAAGTTTATTTTAACCTTAGCTTCCCGAAAACAGTGATCTAAATTCCAATTTAGCTTTAGATAGAACATAATAGAACTACTAAACAATCTTAACTATTCACCACATAACCTTGCAAGCTTACTTAGATAATCACAAAAGTCTCCAGTTATACAATAATAACTATGCTCTTAAGATCATTCGAACCGAAGAAGATCAAACCATCAAGATACGAATACAAACACATAAGTAACAAATACCTCTTTTCATTCCTTTCAAGGCTAATCAAATACATTTATTTCATTCAACATATTTGATAATATACTTAACAGCCAAAGAACATCTTTCTTCAAGTAGTACATTTAGATAATCAAATTGAAGTTCATCGTAAAACCAAATTAAACAATCTGAACATCATATCAGATCTGCGTGCCTTTACCACTTACGGCAGCCATCTGCAAAAATTGTCAACACGGGTCAGTTCGGTGAACTGAGCATGATAAGCACTAACTCTTAAAACAAATGCAATCCACCAATTGTTCTCATTGAACAACCTGTTTAAATGAAATCATATTACCAAACATGTAAACATATTTCAGACTATGCTCTTTTGTAATTCAAACATGACTATAAACGCGTAACTCATATTATAGTTACTAAATAGTCCTAGATACTTTTCAGATATTTCTTCATAAATATTAGTGACCAAGAAGAACAAATGTATCCAAAACAACTATCCATCTGAATCCCAAGGACAACAAACATCCGACAGACCATTACATTCAAAAAAAATGAATATCCTAACAATTCATGAATCCATCAGTATGTTTAAACAATTCCAACAGTTAAATATAAATATATCAACATATACTTTACAGCAGAAGAGAAAGAAACCGAGACATTCAGATTTCCCTTCCAATCATGCTCATGACTGTACCATCCTCTCAAGAGTAATGCATTCACATTATACGCATGCGACTAAGCCAGTCGAGACCACAGGAAGAACTACAGTTCGTCAAAATTCAAATATAAAAATTACCTTGTAGCTTACTGAGCAATACAATAGCCCTCATGGCAAGGCAGTAATAAATAATCCAACAAATAGACTCAACATAGCTTTCCATATTATTCAACAAATGAGAAAATATCCAACGCCATCGCTTGTCAAGGCACAACTATTAACTCTTTATCTCAGTCAAGCACAAGACTAGATAATCACAATAATAGAAGACGTAACCATGCACAATCACAACATCAATCCCTTTGAGTTGAAACACTCAGCAACATACATCTCAATCTAATCCCTACTAACACAGCAAGGACTTAAATCGAAAGTTGAAATAAAAAAGAATAACCTCTTTATCACAGTCAAACAAGAGTCTAGATAACATTAAAACAAATGATGTTTCCATATGCATATATAGTGACATTCACACTGAATCTAACACAAACATGCATATATTTATTTAACTGAAACAAATCCTTATGATAATACAACGATGAGTTATATTAGAAGTCATTTTCAAGAAAAATAATCACAACAAGGTCTTCACAGAAGCCGAAATTCCATATCAGTATTTTCCTCAAAGTTTCATCCTAAGCCAAGCTACTACGGAATACAACAGGGTCTCAAACCGAGTAAAATTTGTAAAGAAAACCCTTCCTTTAAATTTCCACAGAAGCGAACAGAAAGGAACACAAGAATGTTAAGAAGGAGTCTGAACGATATGCATGCACAGCGAGGGTTTA
The DNA here is from genome assembly GCA_018340775.1 of Taxus wallichiana var. yunnanensis. NCBI lineage: Eukaryota > Viridiplantae > Streptophyta > Pinopsida > Cupressales > Taxaceae > Taxus > Taxus wallichiana. Next base: position 143,275,801 of record CM031240.1, on the reverse strand, counting down.
AATCGAGAGTCGAGCCAACTCGCAACATATCGAGATCTCCAACAAATCACAAACAACTAATGCTCATAAACAAGGCTTAGATTGAAGTTGATTTCATGCGACAACAATTCAAGAATCCCAATAGTATTCCCAGCAAAACTTCTACAGAAGTCGTAATTCAAGATACATATCAAGGACTCCAACTGAATCAATATCTTAAGTAATCTCAACTAAACATCAGCATTCGAAACTAAGCTTAAGCAGAAGACGAAACATACGAAACATAAAAAGAACTCCAACTGAGTCTGTACCAACGATATTCACTGCTAAGCAACAGTATTCATAACAAAGCAACAGAAGTCGTAATACCAGTTACTTTTCAAGGACTCCAACTGAGTCTAACTAATAAGTATTCACATTCATGACTTCTACAGAAGTCCAAAATATACGAAACATTCCAAGGACTCCACAGAGTCATTTTCATATATATATTCCTTGCAAACTTTCAACGGATTATATCCCAAAAATTGCAACATAGGGAGGACTTCTACAAAGTCACATTCAAATAGTATAAACACAACAAGTTATCCAACCAGAAGTAACTTAAAGTATTATAGCAAGATCCAACAAGATTCAGCAACCATAAAAGTACAGCCGGTTTCAAACGAAGCGAAACCACAAGGAAGATTAAATACAGAAACTATTCCTTCAAGGTCTTCTAAAGATCCGAGATTCCTAATTTCACAGGAAAAGAAGAACCAAAACAATGCTTCCAACCAACTGAATTGAAATCACCTGAACAGAGTTGTTCTAATGAAATCATTTGAAGGAAAGCAGGATTTTTAAAAGTTAGGGCCTAACATGCCTGGTAATGCCGCTTAAAAATCTGAAGAAGACCTCTGAAAGAGCTCGAGCCTTCTCCTCTTCTTCCACGTTAGTTTCAACAACAATAATTTGTTATTTCCATGCTTTATAAACTTTCCTCGACAGAGAAAAGAGCTAGTTATTCTCATAGTTGCCATGCAACACCAAGTAGACTGGTTCGAAGAACCAGTGATCAAACAGAGGGAAAACCGGAGCGCATGGAAAACCAAACAAACAACCAGTTTTCCATTTTGCATGTCTTCCCGAGAAATCCGAGCTCGGAAACCGAGTTCTTTAATTGCATTAACTCCAAAATTCTCGCTCAATCTCCATTTCCACCGACCGCCATAGTTGGCGATGGACAAATGCAAACCAAAGACCATTTCCAAATTTGGTGACTCTGCCACGTCGGCCTCAATGGCCGTTTGAAACCTCCGCTAATTCCTTGTCCTTCATAATTATCCCCTTCATTTAATGCCATAGAAACTACCGTCCCATGGCTCACACCCCTTCATAGGTCCCCTTCCCCACTAATATTAGTTAGGTTAGAAACATAGGTTAGATCATAAGGTGATACTTAGTCTAACTTCTTTAGTGCTAGGTTGCTAACCATTAGGAACATTTAGCCTATAGCTTAGGGCTAGGTTAGATTAACACTAATCCAACCCATAGGTTATTAACCTTAATAAATCTAGTTTAGGTCTAACAATTAGAATCTTTCAAGATATAAGAACCAACAAATATACATTCACGAAAGGATTCATTCCAAGCGATAATAAGCTAGTAGTATAAATGTATCTGAATTTATTACCTGGCTCAAGATCAAGACCTTCCTGATATTACGATATCGGGAACCAATTCATTTAACAAGATCAGCCTGAGTTAACTCCTGAATTGCTCATTCCACACATTCGGACGTTACTGACCTTCATAAGGTCTATAATTTTTGTTCATCTTGAATAAACTTAAAACATCTCTTGGATCAATGCCACCGATCCAAGGTGAGTCATATAGGTAGGTAAATTCACAATTCATTCGAAATCGATTAAACTCGGTGCAAAAATGAAAGAAATAAAAGAGTCCAAGCATATCTCGCTCACTCAAGGATCTTCAAATGCAAAGAAGATACAATCTATATCAAGCATGACTTCACAATCAAAGGAACACATCCTTTTTACGGAAGAAATCATATATCAACACTTGAATGCCTGGAGGAAGTAACAATAGTTCTTTTAACTAATTTTTAAGAGACTTATGGCATCACATTACTGCGCTTCGACCTTACGATCCTCTCAAACCAAAACGAAAAGGGATTAATGAAACCAATATTTGTGCTCTGTCATCGTGTGTCGACATGATGTAGAAAATTGTAAGGCTTTAAAGATCGTTCTTCTCTAACTTTTTCCTCCTAAAAATATTTCGATGATGATGACTCTTGACAAGGACCATTTTCCACCTTCACCGTCACCATACATCATCATCCTTTACCCATTCAATGATCGATCTCCACCCCCATAACCATTTTATCCAACTCCAAAAATTTGAGATCAACATGGTCTATATTAGAGAGTTTTTCAAATCACCACCCAAATTTTAGTGTGCCCTACTCTTTTCACAAGGCTCTTATCTACCGCTAGGAGTTTTTCCCTCATGTCGTTACACCTTTCATGGTAGACTCTCTCCATCCACCTCCCCTTAGATTAACATGGTTCACGTTACCACCCATGCTCGTAGAGACAAAGGAAATGAAAAAGCAACTATCCCATCAACCAACCCCATGCCCAATATACCATTTGCACCCACACCCAAAATCACCATCCATGGACCCGCATACCCTATCTTTGACGGGTCACCCATTGTACAATGATAAAACAACCAATCCCCTCTAAGGATATCTTTGTATGATTTCATTGAAACTTTTGAATCTCATGTAGACAAACCTTTATGGAGGTTTTGAAATCCATTGAAGTTTTACCCAATGACCCCACACCAAAGGCCTCCATTATTAAACCTCACCATGTGGCCTTGCTTACCAAAATATCTCCTTTTTATACCCCCATGCCGACTCCTCAAGTCACCGCCTCTCGGCTTCTCTAATGAAGAGTTTGTACCTCTCCGAGTTAGATGACCTTGATCCCACCCTTTTCTTTTACATGCTTATATCGATAACATACACGTATGATGCATCATAATCAATGGTTGTGATAACATTAATATCATCTCCTCCCAAACATAAAATAAAATGCATATCCCTTCTAATTATATGCATAATAACCTCATTATTCTACGCTCCTTCAACGATGCCATTACCTCCACCATTGGCACCATTATCCTTCATGTTCGTGTAGGCCCTCACACTACCCTAGAACTTTTCTAGGTCTTAGATTAGAGTTATAATATAACCTCTTACTCAGTAGACCTTGGATTCATGTCATGGGTTGTTTCCCTTCAAGATTACACCGCTATGTCAAATTAAAACATGAAGGGCATAACTATACCATCCCCGCTGACCCGTCACCATTCAAAACTTGTAACATGTTGTAGACCTAACGATGTACTTGTACCAGTCAAGGAATCTGCCACTACCCCCACTTCTCCTTTCACCCATGATCCCATCCAATAATGCTGTCATGCCACCTCTTTCATACCTAACTCTTCTATTCCTACTAAAACCACAACCTCTCGTAGCTGACCCATTTACTTCCCAACCAATTGATACCCCTCTTGTCTAATCATCTAGTGAATCGTCTATCCCCACTACCCACATATCAACTACTGATCCCTTAGAAGGTGTTTTTTGATCCTTCATTCTAGGGAATAATGCCTATATAATATCGATACATTCATCACTTTGCAAGAGTATGGAAACCTATGCCAACACCCTAGTTATGACTACTATGTATGAAAGGTTTTTGCTTATGGTCCTCCCCACCTTTGCACTAATATAACGTATGGGGGACTTGATACTACCACTTATTCACCCAAACCTCCATCCCAAACATGACCATTCTCATTTGACCTCCAATCCCTTACTAACCGCCACTTTTCCCACACTTTCCTTCACCGTTGCACATGGAAGGGCTTTGATTTTGATTTTTATGAACAAGGCCTCCATACTAGAATTTCATGTACCACCTAAAAACACAACAATCATAGTGGCATTGGCTTTACCGCACCAACTTCCAAGAAGGCCTGCATCAACCTCATTGAGAAAGATAAACCTTCTCCACCTCATTCACCAATGTCACCACCTTAACCCACAGAGTCCATAGATCCTGAATCGATTCCTCCTAAATTTTCTTTTTCGTAAACACAGTTTCCTTGGGACCTCTAACTTATCAACGCGATGGGGAGGCTCCATTTTTTCTTCCTTATCAGTATCTTGACATGGTTGATGATGATACACCTTCTATTAACATTGTTCAATGTCAAAATGATGAGTCTATCCTCACCTACCTTAGTGTGGAAGATTCTTATATTCACCGGTCGTTACCTTCTAAGATGTAAACCATGTTGAATGAATCAACTATTGAAATCAACATTAATACTCAGGATGACCCACACATTCTAAAGATAGGCCAATCTTTAGATGTTCTTTGAACAAGAAGCTTTTACCTCTTTCCTCCGGGACCATAGTAATGCTTTTTCTTGGTCCTATGTTGATATGCTTGGTGTTGAACTAAACATCATGGTCCATAATATCATAACCATTCCTAATGCCAAACCCATAAAACAAAAGCTATGAAAATGCATCCTCACATTGCTCTTATGTCAAAGAAGAACTTCAACACCTTCTCTCAGTTTCCTTCATCCTACCCATTGACTATCCCCAATGGATTTCTTACATCATTCCTACCACAAAAGTGATAGGGGGACTGCGTATTTACATGGATTTCCATGACCTCAACCTCACTTTCCCCAAAGATGATTTTCCTCTACCATACATTGACCAACTACTTGAACTCACCACTGGCCATGAGATGCTATCACTCATGGATGGTTTCTCAAGCTATAATCAAATATTACTCACTCAAGAGGATCAACACAAAACTACCTTCATCACTCCTTGGGGGACCTTCTGCTATAGATTCATGTCATTTGGCATTTATAACACTAGTGCTACATATCAGCGAGCCATGTCTTATATATTCCACGACATCATGCATCACATATTGAAAGACTGCGTATATGAACTTCTTTCCAAATCAAAACATTGGGATAAACACCCAATAGTCCTTAAGGTCATATTTGATTGCCTCATCTAGTATTGTGTTCACCTTCAACCTAAGAAATGTGTCTTTGCGGTACTTTTAGGAAAACTCCTGGGTTTCATCATTTCTTTGTGTGGCATAGAAGTCGATCTTGCTAAAGTAAAGGCTATTATCGAAATGCCTCTGCCTACCAATCTCCGTTAACTTCGAAGTTTGCAAGGTAAGTTACAATCTATCCGTCAATTCATTTTACAACTTTCTGATTGCTACCAACCATTTCATCATCTCCTAAAAAGGACATCTCATTAAAATGGGATGATGAATGCCGCAAATCCTTTGATGCCTTAAAACATTACCTTCTCCAATTGCTAGTGCTCATTCTTCCTAAATATGACTAACCATTTTACCCGTATATATTTCTACTACCGATCATTCCTTGGGTGCCATGCTTGCTCATCGCGGTGAGCAACACAAAGAGAAAGTAGTTTATTACATCAATTGTACCCTTTTGGACTATGAAACTAGACACACCCATGCTGAAAAACTCTTGTTAGCCTTAGTTTTTGTCACATTAATCTTTGTCCTTACCTACTCAACCACAAAACCTTTTTGTCACCAATACTAACCCCTTACATTACATGTACGCCAAACCCTACCAACATCAGTGCGTTACACGTTGGCTCATGCTTCTCATAGACCTCGACCTCGAATTCATTCATAAAAATACATTAAAGGCCAAACCATTTCTAAACAACTCGGAGATGCACCTCTTTCTAGAAATCAACCTTCTAACTTCAAATTTCGGATGAATATGTAGCTACCCTCTCCTTGGATGATACCACTTACAAAATGAACCTCTTCTTCAATGGTTCTAAGTGTCGATATGGGGTGGTGCTGGTGTTATCGTCATTCCGCTTAGCGGTGAACCCATGCCTTTATCTTTCAAACTAGATTTTGATTGTACAAAACATATAGTTGAATATAAAGCACTTGTATTAGGTCTCCAGTGCTGCTTATGCCTTAGATGTTAAGTCACTCATTATCTTTGGTGATTCCCGGTTGGTTGTAAATAAATCCAATGATATATACCTTTTTCATAATGAAATACTTCAAAAGTATAAGCATCATGTAGACATACTTTTGAATACCTTTGACCATTATGAACTTCAAACCACCCCACATTCTACTAATAAATTTTAGATACCATGGCCTATCTAGATTCTTAGATACCCACGTCGCTTTGTTGATTCCAATTTTTTTGTCACAATACAAAGATTGCAATCACCCTCTTATTTACCTTGTGAGGTATATTATGTTAGAAATATTACACGACCCACGTGACCTTTGGTATAAGCAGTTTGCATACTACCTTTCCCTTTTCATTCTACCTTCTGATCTCACTCATAATGGACAACGTACCTTTGTTAAAGTTGTCTCTCACTATGTCATCATGGGTGGTCTCCTTTATAAGTGCCGCTTTGACGGTATTCTCTTACGATTCCTTACAAGTTTTGAAATTTCTTACACCATCAGGAAGTTCACGACGGAATTTTTGAGGCCACTTTAGTGATTTAGCTATTGCTAAACACATTCTTAGCCTTGGATATTATTGGACAACCTTGAACCATGAATGTTACGACAATGTCAAATGTTGTGTGAAATGCCAACAACATGCTAATCTTCATCACACTCCTAGTCATGTCTTACAGGGTTGCACAGACCTTTGATCTTTCTCGCAATGGGGTTTGGATCTCATCGGAGAGATCAATCCTCATTCTTCACAATTCCATTAATGGATTATAACTACTTCTAAATATTACACTTAATGGGTAGAAGTCATTCCCCTCATTTCTACAAAAGCTAAGAAGATATGTGAATTCATCAACCATGACATAATTTGTCGCTTTGGTGTCCTCACCATCTCCTTATTGATAATGGAAAACAATTCAAAAACAAAACCCTACGAAATTTTTGTGACAATATTGGCATTTAACTTAGTTTCTCATCACCTTACTCCCCACAAAAAAATGGCCAAGCAGAATCAACTAATAAAACCTTGAACAAAATTCTTATGAAAGTAGTTGATGATCTTTGGGAAGGATTAGCATATACACATTCCTTTCACCTTATGGGCTTACCGCACTACAACCACACATTTCTCTCGGGTCTACATTACGAGGCTCTCTTGCCTCTCGAAGTCTAGATTCCATCTCACTACATCTCACTATAAGACATGCTCAACGCATTTACGATGACTTTCACAAGGACCATTTAACAAAACTTGAGTTGTTAGATGAACATCATCTCAATTCTCTTGACCATCTCCAAATATACCAAAAACGTATCAAGCGTGCCTCAATAAAAGTGTCCACGAGCAACCTTTCAGTCGATGACCTTGTCCTAAAGGAAAATTTGCTCCTAAGAAGAGAAAAGTAAATAGGGAAAATTTTCTCCTAATTGGATCAGACCCTATATCATTACTCATGCCTATGGATTAGGTTCTTATTGTTTGTCTTCACTTGAAGGTAAACCCAAACCTGATCCCCTCAATACGTTGCATATTCAACCATTTTATTGTTGAAATCAAGTATTATATTTCCTTCTGTCTATTAACCGCTCATCCTTGCAAAGTGTTGTTCACCTTCCATATTACCCATTTGGATGATCAATGACTAAACGATAATCATGTGATTACATGTCACCTTCTAGCATTATCTTCAATATGAGCACCACAAATCTACTCATGGCATGATTCTTATTGATACTTTTCATCTTTTTCAAAGATGGAATCCTATGGTCATTCGTCACTTGAAACCATATCTTTCATAGTTAACCTCTATGTACTATTATTTTGTCTTCTAAACAAGAACCTAATCTTCCTCTATAGTCTTGTCCATGACTTATATTTCCAAAAACAAAATGGGATTCAAATCCTTGATTAAAACTTCTGGAAAATAGATGACTCCCTCTAAAAGGACATCTCTTATCTCACCATTATATATAGACTGCTCCTCCAGGAAAAACATATAAAGTCATTGAAAAAATAAAATAAAATGTTCGAAACTTCCCACATCGATCAGATTCATGAAGACCTCAAGGAGATAATATACTCATCCCACATAGACTTCCCACATCAACCATCTATAAAAGAATGAAAACTTTTTGTCATGGACTTTCCTATTTTTTATCATGGGTTTCTTGTCAAGTAAACATACCATTGTACACTAAGTCACGCGAAACCACCCACTTTCACCTAATTTCCTTTTCACCCTAATTTTCTCTCTACTCAAGGGACTTGCCACAACTATGAAATTTTGTGATCATGTGAATTTCTTCACTGTAGAATAGTCCATTATACAACACCTTTTAGGGTCTCACGTTCATATGCCAATCTTTGGTATGATAGACTCATTAAGGTTCTCAGGCGGATCTTTTACTACCTCTTACCATTTACCTTGCTCATTACTTATTGATCATCCTATACATGACTAGACCATCAACACCTAAATTTTAATTTTTTTTCACTATAACCTAAGACTCAACCATGTCTTTCACCTAAGACTCAACCATGCCTATAACCTCAACTCAACCATGCCTATCACCTAGACTCAATCATACCTAAAACCTACCAACTCAATCCTCTACCTCATCATATTCTTCCCTAGCTTATGGGAGAACTACATCGGCCTAAGGCCCCTTTTTGGTGTGGCTATTTAGGTAGCACTTTGAGATCATGGGGCCCTTAGAGGTTAGCTCGGCCACCCTTTACCCTAACTAATTTCACCTTCATTTTCCTATTCACATTCTACCTTAGTTTTCATTTTATATCATAGCAATTGGGAATTAAACCAAACAAGCACCAATTAAAAAAATTTCTTACCACATCATCAAATCATTCATTTATCATTTTTATATTTCCACCATAGAAAATATTTAAAAATTTAAACCATAACATGCATATACATCACCATTTATCTCCCATGTTACCAATAACTTGGAACTTAAATCAAAACCATAAACCATGACTCAACCATGCCTATGACCTGACTCCACCATGCCTAAACCAACCTAACTCCACCATGCCTAAGTGACATGACTCCATCATGCCTAAACTAACTTGAATCCACCATGCCTAAACCAACCGAACTCCACCATGCCCAAGTGTCCTCGACTCCATCATGCCTAAACGACCTAACTCCACCGTGCCTAAACTAACCTAACTCTACCATGCTTAAATTGACCCAACTCCATCATGCCTAAACCAACTTGACTCCACCATGCGTAAATGACCTAAATCCACCATTCCTAAGTGACCTCACTCAATCATGCCTATGAAATTGACTCAATCATGCCTAATCCACCTAGTTTCCATCACATAAACAATAACATTGGAAATTACACACATAACTACAACCTCATACCATCAATATAACCATCATCTATATATATCACTCATCCCAGTCTGTGTATCCATATATATCTATACAAACATGCCAAATCAATACACGTGCCTCTCATATACGGTCTCAACATCTTGACCTTGACGCAGGCGGTATAATAATAAAAAGACTCACCAAGTCTCATGTACATCCTCAATATCTTCAAGACACGCAGCCGTGGTATAAATAAAAATATACAAAAATCTATATCCCGAACATATGGGGTGATTAATGGTCCCCCTAATGTCCATGCCGCCTCATCTGTCTCCTCCTCTCTGCCTTAGTTTGGTCATGTCATGTTGGCATATCTCTACCATGTATGGGTCTTGGTGTAGCCTCTCGATCGACCCCACAGGCTAGGCCTTTCCACCATGAGATTTTCACCTCACCCCGACCATGTCTTTGGGCTCACCGAGCCCCTTTACTCTCTACACTATGTGTATGAGATTTGGTCTCTCACTCAAGGCCCGTTGTGCTTTGTACTCTACAGATGAGGGGACATCTATCCCCGCATAATCAAATGGTCCTAATAATACCGTGCCTCGTTTAGGGCATCTCGAACCTAGCCATTGGTACTATTTTTTGGTAGCACCATTAGTCTCCTACCTGCATGTCTCATGCCATGGGACCCTATTCCACTACTGCATGTACTGTTGGTTTCGAATCACAACACCCCAGGACTCTGCAACGTGATCGGTCGAGACTCTCAGTGCGATTGCACAACATGGAGCTTTTCCCAAGTGTGGGACCTTGTGAAATCGGAAAAGCTCTCTGGATGAAGGCCGGCTCCTATTCCTCTGTTCAGATGCACCAATAAAATGTAGAGGGTTTACCAAAAAACCTAATCTAACTTACCAAGGAGACAGGGTAGAGAATGCATAAAAATAAAACCTAAACTACGGAGGTGATGCACCGAGGAATGAAGAACATATGTTTTGCCAATAAACACACTGCCAAAGAGAAGAAGGGAGAGGCCAAAACAAGAATGTCCAACCTTTTACAAAGAGCCTCTCTTGACCATTTATATGAGGAGAAAAGAGGGATCCTCTACAACTCAAAACATGGTGAACTTTATTTTTGCATTTTTAAGAACTTTTTCCCACCCAATTAAAGATATCCAGTCGTAGTTGGGTAGAGGACGCCGAGAGATTTCTGAAAAGTCCAACCTTGTGTGAATCCGAGCTCCCTGTGAAAAGTTATGGCGATCTGAATATTTCCCGCGTCAGGGTCTTCGCTGTCGGGTTCGGGTTTCTCCTTTGCATATGCATCGGGTTTGGAGGATGCCTCAACATGCTGTTTGATGTTTGTGTTTTCTCGAAACCCGCTTCCACCAGATATTTCCAAGATTTCCTTTGTTTCGGGGTCGGAAAATGGACCTGCATGCGCATCGGGTTCGGAGGGTTGCTCGACATGTTTTCGCCCCGTGCTTCCCCACCGTGTTTTTCTCGACTCCGAGACCCGATTTCCTTTGGTGTCGGCTTTCCAACCCTCCGAAATGCTTTTGATGTCGGGTTTTCCAACCCCTCCGACATGCCTTTGCTGCTGTGTTTTCCCGACTTCGACCCGATTTCCTTTGGTGTCGGGCTTTCTAACCCTCCGACATGCCTTTGATGTCGGGTTTTCCAACCCCTCCGACATGCCTTTGCGCCGTGTTTCCCGACTTCGACTGATTTCCTTTGGTGTCGGGCTTTCCACCCTCCGACATGCCTTTGATGTCGGGTTTTCCAACCCTCCGACATGCCTTTGCGCTTCGTGTTTCCACGACTTTCGACCCGATTTCCTTTGGTGTCGGGCTTTCCAACCCCTCCGACATGCCTTCTTTTGTGTATCTATATTTACTCAGGGGTAAATATATACAACAATTTGGTGACTCACGGGGTTACCTGCCTGCTAGGTAGAAGATCAATGGCCTTTTAGTGATCCATTGGGCATGGAGTCATAAGCAATAACCTGAAACCAACCTGCTACCGCAACTCCTTCTCCGAGAGCACGCTGAACTGTAGAAAACCAACCCAGGAGCAACAAAACCTGTGCCAAAGCACTTAGGGAAACTAAAACCTAACTACAACAAGACAATGTGCATACGCACTTAGAGGAATTGAAATCTAGGCTAATATTTACAAGGGTAAAACTTTTCTCTTTTCAGTAGCAATGTTTAAGATAGATTCCGTTGACTGGAATCGGGAGTTCTTCTCCGTCCAATGTAGACAATTGGAAGGCATTGCTATTCTTACATCCCATGACCATGTAGGGGCCACTCCAAATGGCATCAAACTTGGAATGCCTTCCTGGTTTTGCCCGATCTTTATCCCATTTCGAACCAAGTCCCCTTCACCCGGAAGGTCCTTGCTCTTGCTTTCTTATCAAACCACCTTTTTACTAAGGCCTAATTTTCCTCAATTGTTTGAACTGCATGTTCTCTAATTTCTTCCAATTCCATCAACTCTGCATACCTAGCCTCCATTGGTTCAAACTAAGCCAACTCCAACTGCTTCATGAACTCTAATGCAGGCAGTTCTAATGATATAGGCAATCTTTGCCTCTTTTCCATAGACCAACTTGTAGGGGAATTACACCTAGACCTCTTTGTTGTTATTCAGCCGTTACCCATAATGCTGATTTTAGCTTAGTATGCCATGTTCTTTGATTTTCATCCGAGTCCTTCCGATGATTCTTAGCAAATTTTTGTTCATGGACTTTGCTCGTCCATTACCCTATGGGTAATAATTGGAAGAGGTGCTCAAGTAGATTCCACTCTTGACAGCCCATTCTGTAATCTTGGAACCTACGAATGCCAATGCATTGTATGCGATATGATAGTGGCCGGCACACCAAACTCCGGTCACTATTCCTTCATAAAATTCTAGTATATTAGACTCGTTTGCCTCTTTGAGCGCTACTGCTTCAGTCCACTTGGTGAAATAGTCCGTTGCCATGAGAATCCACTTGTGGCCTTGGCTTGAGTTTGGGTTGATGACCCCAATGAAGTCCAATCCCCATTGCATAAATGGTTGGTCAACCAAGATTGGGTGCAATGGAAGCACTGCTAGTCTTTCTTTGCCTGTGAAGAGTGCACATTTCTTGCACTTCCTTATCCATGTATAGCAGTCATTGAACATTGTGGGCCAATAATACCCTGCGTTCATTATCTTGAGAGCTGTTACTCGTGGGGCAAAATGTCCTCCAGAATCTCCATCGTGAAAATCTCGTAACACCCTCTCAATTTGACCTGTCCCGATGCACCTCAATAGAACTCCATTGATGTCTTTCTTGAACAAAACACCATCAACAAGCACATATGGAATAGCTTGTAATCTAAAGTATCTCCTCTTTGCTTTGCTCATTTCTGGAGGGCATAGTCCTGTCTGTAGGAAGTGTATCATATTCTGAGTCCAACAAGGAGTAGGCACATCATTATTTCCATGTTCTTGACCATCCTGTAGTACCAAGGCAGTCTCTTTTTCATCACCTGCTTCAACTTGTTGACTCAAGGCTAGCTGTTCACATAGTCCCTTCCCACGTACTAGTTTTGTGACCTTGATCTCGATGTCATACTCCATGACACGAGTTATCCATCCTGCATGTTTCTCATTCAGATCCTTGTTTAGAAGGAAGTCCTTGACTCCCGCATGGGAGACCAACAATTGGATTTTGTTGTTTGAGACTAGGTGCTTGAATTTCTTTAAGCTCCTGATTACTGCTAGGACATGCTTTTCAATGAAAGAGTACCTTGTTTCGTATTCCTCCAAGCCTTGACTGAAGAAAGCAACTGGTTGTTCTAATCCTCCTTTGTTTTGTTGGACCAGGATTGCAGAAATTGTGTCTCCACCACCGAAGGCATATAGCACGAAGTCCCTAGAGAAGTCTGGATTGACGAGAGTTGGGGCTTGGGATATAGCCTCTTTTATTGCCTCAAAACTTGCCTTTCCTTCAGATGTCCACTTAAATGCCATGCTCTTCTTTAACATCAGCGTTATTGGCTTTATGAGAGCTACAAAGTTTGGAACAAACCTACGGAAAAATTGATCCTTCTGAGAAGATTTGAAGAGCCTTCTTATGACTTGGCAATGGCAATGCTTAAATTGCTTCAACTCTTTCTGGGTCAATCGTCAACCCTTTGAAACAATATGGCCTAGAAGTTTTCCCTCGTGATCCAAGAATATGCATTTTTGGGATTCAATGATACCCCAAATCTTCTACACCTCTGAAATACCTACCTTAGATGAAAGAGGTGATCCATTGCATTTTTGAGAATACAGTGATGTCGTCAAGATATATCAGAACTATTTTATTGATCAACCCCTTGAATGCCATATCCATTGCTCTTTGGAAAGTGGCCCTAGCATTTGATAGCCCAAATGGGATCTCCTTGTAGGCATAGGTCCCCCATTTGGTGGTGAAAGCCGTCTTGAATTGGTCATCTTCTTTCACCATCACCTGATTATACCCTGAGTAGCCATCTAGGAGAGAGAATCTCTCTGAACCAGATACTACTTGCAATATTTGTTCCATTGAAGGAAGTGGGTAATGATCTTTGAGAGATGCCCTATTGAGGTCTCGGAAATCCACACATAACCTGATTTCTCCGCTCTTCTTCCTAACTAGAACCAAGTTTGCAACCCAGCTTGAGTGCTTGATCGGGAATATAATGCTTGCCTCTATTAGCTTATTTAGCTCTTTCTTCATTAGAGGCTCAATGTGAGGGTTGACTGGTCTCTGCTTCTGCCTGATGGGTTTAGCATCTGGATCCAATTCTATGGTATGTTGTGCCAAATTTGGATCGAATCCTCTTAAGTCTTCATAGCTCCAAGCGAAGACATCTGGAAATTCTTGGCAAAGTTGTATGAAATCTGATTTCTCCTGTTCAGTGGCCACTTTACCAATTTGAAGTGTTTTTCCTTCCCCAACCAGAATTGGCTTTGAATCTTCTCTCTTGACCTGTATGTTAGCCTTTTCCTTATGAAACTGGTCGTTAGGGTTGAAGATAGAATCCAATGTTACTAAACCCTTGGGAAGCTTGTTTGTCGCAAATGCACTACTTGATCCCCATCTTTTGCTCTAATCATCCCGATTCCTAGCTGAGAATTTAGCTTCTTCTTGCAAGAAATTGATGATCTATTGATCGTTCTCAAACACCTACCAGCTTGTGTTATTATCTGGAATCTTTAGCATCACAATCACATGGATATGTGGCTGCGTTTTTTCTTCTTCATGTTGTCAACCACATCAAACGTTGCTCCAATTGTTGCGAGCCTATCTGTGGCTTCATTTTTCTTCCTGGGTATGGACACAATGTTGAAAGCTTTGAAATCCTCAATGAGGTCCCATACCCTATTCTTGTAGCTCTTTAGCAGGTCATTCTTTGTAGCATGTTGTCCCCTAACTTGGTTGACGATTAGCTCGCTATCTCCAAACACCTGCAAGTTCTTTATGCCCCTTTTCCTGGCCCAATGAAGTCCATGAATCAAGGCCTCATATTCAGCTGTGTTGTTTGAACAAGAAAACTGGAAACGAAAAGCTGAATAATACTTGATGTCTTGTGGTGAAATCAACATTGCACCACCTCCAGCACCTTGTCTGCTTCTCGAACCATCGAAGAATAATTTCCAAACTTTGTTTTCATCCTTTTGTTCAGGCTGAATGATGTTGGGAATGGGTGGATTTTCTTCGTGTACACAATACACACCCAATTCAGATTCTTCAATTTCCTTATATGGGTCAAATTCATGACACTTGTTTGGGCATTCATCCAAAGTTAAATCAAGAATTCCTCGACCTTAGTACCTGCTTCTAGATCACTTTAACACTCCTCTTGATCAAAAGTGAGCAATTTACATTAATAGCACAGTACATAAGGCTCAATATGGAAATTGGTAATTGATTCTGACTTTGATTGTTGCTTTGGCCCCATACCTTGTCCTAAAAATCATGTGTGACCAATCGTAGATAAATATCCATCTATTTTTGCGGTGAAGTATCTTGATAGACACAACGCAAAGAGTGGCGGAAGGTCAATCACAGACACATCTTGCAGAACTGTAACATTAGGACATGAATGTAGTGTTAGGATTAACCCCTTGATGACTCCAACAGTTCCTACTACCGTTCCATCTAGTTGCACTACTCCTTTCAGCACTGGCTCGTACTTCAGACCCAGTTGATCCGCTATTTGCTTCGGCATCACTAAACTACTTGCTCCTGAATCTATCATGCAGTTGTGTACCAAGTGGTTTCCAACAATCAATGAAACATAGAATGGTGGAGGCTTCAAATTTTTCCTTGTCTGGCCCCCATCATGTTGCACTGCATTAGTGAGAACTCTCTCATGTCCCCGATTTGATACATTTGAGGCAGACCAATTAGCCATTGTAGCTTGCAATAAATCTCATTGCCCTAGGATCGCCAGTGATTCCCACATGGAAATGTTCACATGTGTCTTCTTCATTTGATCAATGATGTTGAAAGGGGATGAATTATCCTTTTGTTGTCCCTTACTCGGTGCGAAGCTTTTCTCGGAGCTTGAGCAGTGCATGTGCTTTACTACAAAAATGTACCTTAGGCTGATTTTTCACATTTGGAGCTATGTTTGGTCTATCGACCCCTTGTTGTGTAAGATTGGGTTGAGAAACAAATGGATTGGATGGTTGTCCCTCTTCTATGTTTCTCTTCTTTGACTGTGTGTTGCAGCCACGCCTTGAAAAGGCATTGGTTAACTCCACGAAGTCTTCCGTTTGCCAATTGGCCAATGTGGTTTCTATTGGAGGTCCTTCTTGTTGCATTCCTTGCTGCGATTCTCTTCTGGCTTGGCTCTTGAGGAACACCAATGGTTTGCACCATCATGGCTGATTCAAAGTGCACCATTAAAACACATCTTGGTGATTGTGAGGTAAATTACAAGGGTAACACCGGTCGTACTCTGTGCCATGTTATTTTGTGTCGGGACCAAGGCTCTTGAGGACGCCACCGTATTTGGATCATACGGTCGAAATGGCATGGCAGCTTGAGGTGTCCTTGGTTTTGGTTTTGATTAAGTAGCTGAGTGGTGGTTGGTATGAGGGTCTAGCTTGCATGCTGTGCTTGAGGCCGATACGGTCTAGCACTTTGAGCTTGTTGTCTTTTGATAGTCACTAGCTCATTTTCGAGGTTCTGCACTGCTTTGTTTCATGACCTCCTATAATTCCTTTGAAGTATTTGAAGAAGTCGACGCCTCATTCATCGCTTTGATTTCTAGGAGTTGGAATGGGATTCAATTCAGTGCTTGGTGGTTGTCAGGATTTCCCATATCTGGATAGAGAGGCATTGGCGGCCTTGGTGCAAGCTTGCCGGCTTGGATCAAACAGCTTCTCTACTTGAATCGGCCGTGTCGTAGGCCCCTGCGGCGTTGTTCCTCCCATTGATTGGATCATCATGGCTATGTCTGAATTTATAGCTTTTAAGAAATAAAGGAATGCTCCTTCGGCGGTTGGTCTAACAGCTATTGGGATCTGTCCCATGTCCGTTGGAACCTGAAATTGAAATCTATCATTTGCTCATTAGGAGCCCTTTTAATTGTTGTCAGCTGTTCCAATAAGGACAAATTGTCTGCCCTCTCCCCCCGAATCAGTTGCAAAGAGTTGAACAAAGTTGGTTCCAATTCGTAATAGACCCTGCTGTTAGGCTCCTAAACCATTGTAAGGCCTTACCTTTGAAAGATGAAGCCAATAACTTGACTATGACATCCATTTCATTTATCTCATGGATTGCACATGCATTAGCAATATCCTGGATGTGATCAATAGGAGTAGTATGATTTTCTCTGTGAAATAGGGGATATTCTTTAGCGCTGCAACCGGGAATTTGATTACTCGGCATTTAGGGCAAGTGGACTACTGCCCATGAAATTGACAAAGGGATTCAGTGGTAGATGTGCCATTATGATTGGCCTAAGAACCCCGTTGATGCGAGAAAAGGCCTACCGGTGGAGGTGTAGACAAATTCCTGTTAGGTGGAGATGGTGATCTTTGTGGTCTTCTTCCTCTCCTTCCTCTGCCTGGTGAAATTTGTAAGTGGAAAAATAACCCTTCTTCTCGAGTATTAGACCTTGTTCGAATTCTTCTCATGTGCCTGGGCAACTTGTGCTGCTACACCACTGAACTCTATCCCTTCGGAGTCACCAGATGTGTTAGATAACAAGCCTCTAAAAGGCTGGATTTTGCCAAGTTACACACCAAACTTGACAGTATTGAAAATATAATTTAAGCTTTGAAGGGCCCAGAGGAGACAATCTTCAAATCAGAATTCGGGCCTTGTTGTGCAGTTGCGGATCCCCGAAAAGTACAGGCGGAACCCAGGTCATGCGATGCAACTCACAAAACCTGAATTGCTATGTGTCGGAACTTGGAACATGTCCGACATCCCTCAAAACCTGAAATCACTGCTTTCGGGAATAGGACCATGCAATGCATCCCCCAAAACCCGAATTGCTGCTTTGATGTTCTCGGATCCCGAAAACCTAAAATCACAAAAACACGAAAATTTGAAAATCAAAATATAAAAAAACTAAAGATACCCTTTTGAAGATTACCCTCAGATCTACCAACTGTTGAAATTTTGACCTGTTTTGAGCAAGATAAACCCTTGAAAAATGATTTCGGAGTTCAGGCTAGGAGGTGCAAAATCTGAAATTTGTAAAAACTGTAATTTTTAGTGCAAATTTCATGAAAACTCCTTCAAATTTTTTCGAATGACCTCTTGGTCCCACCGGGCGTGCCAAAACTATTGGTGTCGAATCACAGCAGCCCCTGGACTCTGTAACGCGATCGGTCGAGACTCTCAGTGCGATTGCACAACATGGAGCTTTTCCCAAGTGTGGGACCTTGCGAAATCGGAAAAGCTCTCTGGATGAAGGCCGGCTCCTATTCCTCTGTTTAGATGCACCAATAAAATGCAAGAGGGTTTACCAAAACCTAATCTAACTTGCCAAGGAGACAGGGTAGAGAATGCATAAAAATAAAACCTAAACTACGGAGGTGATGCACCGAGGAATGAAGAACATATGTTTTGCCAATAAACACAAACCATAGAAATGCAATGCAATATCATGCACGGATAAACATATTCGCAGTGAAAGATCAGGAGGATGCAAAATGAAACACATAGAGGGTTGAGAAACATCCACAGTCATGCATTTATTTGCTCCGAAGGTTTGATACAATACACTGCAAAAATGCCAAGAGGCAAAGGTTGCATTACAGTTTCAAATGGGAGGTTTGAGCTCCACAACTCCACCTGCCAAAGAGAAGAAGGGAGGGGCCAAAACAAGAATGTCCAACCTTTTACAAAGAGCCTCTCTTGACCATTTATATGAGGAGAAAAGAGGGAGAAGAGAATGATTCGGATGCTGCCCCAACCACCTCCAAGACTGCACCTAACTCATCCCATAATGGCGGTAGGTGGGATCCTCAACAACTCAAAACATGGCGAACTATATTTTTGCATTTTTAAGAACTTGTTCCCACCCAATTAAAGATATCTAGTCGTAGTTGGGTAGAGGATGCCGAGAGCTTTCTGAAAAGTCCAACCTTGTGTGAATCCGAGCTCCCTGTGAAAAGTTATGGCGATCTGAATATTTCCGTGCGGTGGTCTTACGCTGTCGGGTTCGGTTTCTCCTTTGCATATGCATCAGGTTTGGAGGATGCCTCGACATGCTGTTTGATGTTTTTGTTTTCTTGAAACCCGCTTCCGCCAGTATTTCCAAGATTTCCTTTGTTTCGGGGTCGGAAAATGGACCTGCATGCGCATCGGGTTCGGAGGGTTAGTCGACATGTTTTCACCCTGTGCTTCCCCGCCGTGTTTTCCCGACTCCGAGACCTGATTTCCTTTGATGTCGGGTTTTCCAACCCCTCCGACATGCTTTTGATGTCGGGTTTTCCAACCCTCCGACATGCCTTTCTGACGTGTTTCCCCGACTCCGAGACCCGATTTCCTTTGATGTCGGGTTTTCCAACCCCTCCGACATGCCTTTGATGTCGGGTTTTCCAACCCTCCGACATGCCTTTGCGCCGTGTTTCCCCGACTTCCTAACCTGATTTCCTTTGGTGTCGGGCTTTCCAACCCTCCGACATGCCTTTGATGTTGGGTTTTCCAACCCCTCCGACATGCCTTTGCTCCATGTTTCCCCGACTTCCTAACCCAATTTCCTTTGGTGTCGGGCTTTCCAACCCCTCCGACATGCCTTCTTTTGTGTATCTATATTTACCCTGGGTAAATATATACAACAGCATACCATGGGACCTTCTCCTTGAGCTCGTGTCGGTGCTATGTTTGTTGCATGTGTTGTGACCTAGGCCTATCTGAATGGCCAATTGGCTCTGTAACCCTACTTACTTGTGCTCTGAAGGAGGCCACCTGTCCCCCGTCTCCATCTCCACCCTGTGTGGGTACCTCTCCCTGGGCAATCTAGGCATGTAAAGCCACCACCTATGCCTGTAATGTGGCCACCTGTGCGTTAAACCATGTCAACTTCCCTTATAAACTTGTAATTTGGGCCTGTAAGGTGGCAACCTACCCTTACAAAATATCCCTATGAACTATAAGGGTGGGAAAGTCTGTCTACCCTGGCCTAGGTGGTGATGCTCTAGCCGGATTGATCACCACTACCTATATCTATTTATAACCATGATGTCATCAATCCGCCAATCCATTTCCTGCTCCTCCTACACGATCGGCCATGTCGGTTGTGGTATAGGTATAGGCCTCTCCATGTCATCTCTCTTGTACTGAGGGAATGGTGGTGGCACATCTGGGTAGCCCAAACTGCCATCTAACTATGTCAATATGTATCATCTCATGCTCATTGGCACAATGCCCCTCTATCCACCTTAGTAGTTATAAATTGTCTAGCTCCACCGACATCTCCTCCTGTATGAGGGGAAGCCAACATACGACCTCTAAATGATGTAAACCCCAGATAATCCCTCCAACACCTTCCTATAATATATTACATCGTGAGTAGCCCAGACAACCTTGCACTCTCCAACAGCAGGCACCCAACATCTATACCCAACTTGAACCAAGCCCGCATCGAATGCATCTCGGCTAGGGCATACCAACTAGACACACACATATGATGTGCTCATATTCCCAGCAGTGGAGAAGAAAGGTGCATCATAAACTGAACCTCCACAGCCTACCCGTAGGCCCATAACTCCCTATATAACTACACCAAGTATGTTGGTGCCCATGAAAAATGGGTCCTATCCTCCATCATGTCCTGGAGAACCCCATCAGCACCTGTGGGAATTTTCCTCCCTTCACATTTGGTAGCGCAAAACAACACACTGCCTCCATGATCAAGACCACTAAACTCATCTCCTTAGGATGGGCTGCATACATGTCTCCATAGCTCAGGCCCACACTATGCAACCTCATCTCTCCCATCCACTTTGTCCAAACAACCCTAACATCATATCCTCTTATGCCTCTAAGGAAATAGAGTAAACTTGCATCCTCACTATCGATGAACATGCAAGATCTTGTACACGTCCTCTTTGGTGACCGTGATATCACTTATAGGTAGATGAAATGTGTTGGTTGTTTAATCCCATCTATTGATGAGTGTGACCATCAAGCTTAAGCACCTACACTATGTGCATGTATCCCCCAATAACACCAACCTGTAACGTGACACCACTCCTCTTCCATCATGCTCCCTCGTGTTTCGCATGCAAATTTTGTTCCGAGATAGAGTTACTTCTATCCTTTCATTCTCTTGAGAAATAGATAAGGGTTAGGGTTAGGAGGAATACCCGCTGAGTGTTGGGAAGGTGTGCGCATACCGTCAAGAGATCGAGATCGATTGTGAAGAGCTCCTTTTGTCTAGGAAGGACTACCCGTAAATAAGAATGCGAAACCACCGATTTCAGGTTAGATAATAAGTGAGGGAACTCCTTGGGCCTAGGAAATTTTAGACTTCCTTTCGAAGGTGGTTAGCTCCCTTTTAATACAAATTGATGCAAATGATAATAAAGAAGCTATTGTGAACTCATGATTTAGGTATCTCAAGTTACTAAAAGCAATAGAGACAAAACTACCAATAATAGAATGTCATGTTTGTTTGTTTGGTCACCGGTTATTGATATGTTTAGGTCAAGTTATAGGGATATACCAGGTTGGACAGAGATTGTTTTGAGGTAAACAGGTGCAAGGTTGGTTTTGGTATAAGTCACAAAGGCCGATGTTGGTCACCGGATAACCGATCATGGTTATAAAACTAGTATCGGTAGAGAATAAGCTCGATATCGGTAGGGGCGGTGGTTTAGAGATTTTTAAATGGAGATTAGTGTAAAGTGGTTATGAGGTTTGGAAGGCTTGTAGATGGTTAAGAGGAGTAGTAGGGTGATAGAGAAGACTCGGAGAGTGAAAGAGCGATCTTTGGGGCAATATAGAGATGGATGACCAAAGGTTAGGTGCGAGTTGTTGCCGGGTAGTAGATCTAGGAGTGTGCTTATAATCCCTATGAATTAAAAGTTCATAAAATAGTGTCTAGAAGCATACAAGGTGATAAAAGAGACTACTTACTAGTTTCGATGTGGTTGCGAGTCCAAAGAATGCAATGGTGAAGGAAAGGTCCATTGGGATGATCCAGCTGATCGGAAGTGTTCTAATGAAGCTATCCTCCGACTCTCCCAAGGTTTGGATGAGTGTGACAATGCTCTAGTTGCTCAGTTCCAGTTTTTGGGCTCGATGCTCCTCTTTGCAAACTCTTCTCTCCTTCTCACTTGTCTCTCCCTTACAAATGGATTTGGATCGTTTCATTTTGGTTGGGGGAGGTCATTTCTGAGGAACCGATGGCGGTTACCTAACCGCGGCGCTTGGCCGCATAGGGACCGATGTCGGTTAGGTCAAAGTTGACTATTTTTAGTAAAATAGCCAACTTTCCCTCCTTTTCTCCCGAGGGGTCAGTTGTGGGCATGGTCAAGTCATTATTAGGTTTGTTTTGGTGTGGGTGAGGGTGATGAGTCATGGGTGTGTGTCTGACCAAGTTATAGGTCTTAATTAGGTTAGTTTAGGGTTAGGGCTAGGTCATGGTGAGGTGACGAGGTGAGGTGGCAGGGTTGGAGATGTGGATTTATTAATTATAAGGTAATTAATAAATAATTAAGTGTGTAAGGTTTAGGTGGTGAGGTAGGGTTAGGTTGCGAGACGAGATGTGGGGCACAGGGCGTCATAAGACCCAAATTTGGTGTCTATATTTGCCCCTTGTTGTTGTGTAGCTTGTCTTGTAAAGCTGCACTGACAATAATAAGAAGTGGTTGCCCCAGTTAAGGGTATAGGTAATTCCCCTCAAATCTATCACAGATTGAGGCGACGTGAAATCAGGGATAGGGTTGATAAAGGGTGAATGATGATGAGATGATGGTAAGATGGTGGGGTAAGTTCAAGGAAGTAGACGCATGTTGAAATGCAGTAGTGTGACCAGGGTACATGATTTGAAGAGAAAACAAGCAATTCATAGGCAAAGGTCGATAGTTTATCCAAACAAGGTTGATATAATCCTGGTATCCAAGGTAAATGAAGTATCTCTAGGGGATATAATGGGTAAGATGCCCGGAACGTTTCGGCATGTTTGGCGTGCACAAATGGTTAGTTTGGTTGAGATAAATGTCACGGTCTCGGTCTCGGAAAAACATGTCGATGATCAATTCAAGTATCCTAGTCATGCTAAAACACGAACAGTGAGCTCGATTGAACAAATAGCTACATGATGGGTGGATAGAATCATAATTTATCGAGGCCTTGGTCGAGGTACTTAATTGGTGCGAGTCTTGGGTTGGGCGATTGGTTGGATGAGGCCGTGGTTCAGGCTGATTGGTTGGAGTGCGGTCATGGGTCGGGCCGATTGGTTGGTTGAGGCCTTGGGTCGGGCCGATTGATTGGTTGCGCCTTGGGTTGGGCTGATTGATTGGTTGCGACCTTGGGTCAGGTCAATTGATTGGTTCTGACCTTGAGTCAGGCTGATTGGTATGTTGCGCCTTAGGTCGGTCGATGAATTCAAAATAAGGCTATTTAGCAAAGCCGGGGTAGGCGATGTGGTGAAAAATGGAGATTGGTGGATAAGGGACAAAGGTGAGTGTTATCAATATAAACACATGTTAGGTTATGGTAGGGGATGGTCGAGCTAACCTTGGGAGACCCCATGTCTCCGAAGTGCTTTTGCCTACATAGCCCATTACACAAAGCAAGGAGGGGCCTCAAACCGATGTAGTTCTCCTTAGGACCAGGGAGAGAGGTGAATTCGGTAATTTGGTTGTGGTTAGGGAATTTTTGGTTGGTAAAATTTTGATGTTGGTAGGGTAATGTTGTTGGTGTTGGTAAGGTATTGGCGGTGTTGGTGTGGGTATAGGTGAAGCGAGGGTTAGCTTACCCAAGCATAGGAAACCATGTCCTGATTAAGGTCAACACATAATCCTAGATTCAGGTAAAAGAGGCAAAAGTGTCCCATAGTTGGAAAGAGCTAAACAAACACATATTATTGTAGGATGAACTTTAATCCCTAAGTACCTTGCATGGCGAGAAGTTGATAGGTGAAAAGAGTTGTATAATCACAATATATCGATATACGTCATGTCCCTTGAGTTTTGTTGTTTTAAAGAATGGTGAGGTGAGGTGGATGGTATAACCAGGGCGCAAAGAACTTTTTATAAGGTGATTATTCTGATGGAAGAGAACCAAATCAAAATAGACAAGTCCATGACTCAAAAGTACTTTTGAATCTTTGCTTTGATTTTTCTCGGATATAGACCGATTGATGCGGGAAGTCTATATGGGATATGCATTTTGTTGTTCTTGAGGTCTTCACGAAGCTGATCAATGCGAGAAGCTTCTGATAGAGGATGAATTTGTATAGCTGTCCTTCGAGGGAGTAGTCTACTTATAGTAGCAGAAGTGGCATTACACATAGCTATCCTTTGAGGGAGCAGTCTAGTTATAGTAGCAGATGCGGCTTTGCACATAGCTGTCCTTCGAGGGAGCAGTCTAGTTTATAGCTTGGAGGTCTAGATGTCTGTTTGGCATGAAGCATCTAATTTTGCAAGAATTTTGACTCAAGAATATCCTAGAATTGTATAATTGAGAACTTGTTATATTAATACTTTTAAGTTATGGACCGGACTAAAAGGAGAAGGCCTCTTTAAGAGGATGTGACGTCCCCATTTTAGTACATTAGAACAAGTAAATTTTTATTTTTTTGATAAATGCTTTCTAGTTATAAATACATAATTTAGAACTCACAAATCAAAACAACCATCCTTATAACGAGATAACCATATGCGCACCGTAATGACTCGTAGTACCTCCGATCTATTCATTCCATGACTCAAGAATCTACCGATCTATTCATGAGTATCAAAGAGTTGGCATTTTTATTTTAACACATCACTCTTTCGGTTCTCCTCCCTAATCTGGGATTCGAATTCTCTGTCCAAGGAACCTATCTCAATAATTGTTACCATTATTCATCGAATCTCGTCCCTTAGACTAGGTGACATAGGACAACGCAATCAAGCTTTGCGATACTTTGGCCAAAGATTTGAAACATACTGCTTATGTCTCGTTTTCCTTGACGACATACTCGTCATTTTGGAATACGTCCTTCACCCCATTCCTATGTTATGTAGAATGTCTTATACTTGACTTACGCTCGGTCTCTCCCTTGTTATTCACTCAGAGCAGTTAGTAATATGACAATGTTATAGGGATGCTCCCGAGGACTAGGGATACACTGACATACTAGGTCAACCCTAGTTAACCCAGCGTGTCAAGATACCCCGAGTCTCCTGGGGCAGCCTTATAACATGACCACGTTCCTAATCAGTCCCAGAGTAAAACTTGTTCGAGTTTAAGTCAAATCTTAATGATCAATGCAAAGGGTGTCACCATAAGTCACCTTTATTGTTGTATCTTCGAGAAGATCCTAATCTTCTCGAAGGTACAACCCTATAGTTGACTTGTGCCATCAACCTTCAAATCTGCCTCGAAAAGATCTACTTATTTATAAGTGTTACATACGTTGAGTTAAAGTTATACTTTAAGACGCTCCTTTTAGGGTAGTCTTTTCCCAACCCCTGGTTTCTCACCTTAGAATTACCTTTCTCAATAAAACCCATTACGCAAAGAGAAGTTATTAAGAATCGAGGTCTCATCAAGGAGTTCATCGAAAAATAGTAATCTAAATCAACGAAACTGGGCAATAACCCTTAATCTTCACATAAGATTGCTAACCAAACCCTTTTTGGTTTATATCAGATCTCATAGCTGAAATATATCTTACTTATTAGTATTGAGATATAGTGATTAAAAATCCAATTAAACATTGTCTTGACTTAGATCAAGACTAAGGAGTAATAATTTATTCAGCCCGCTTAGCTTCCTGTTGAGGTTTATTTTAACCTTAACTTCTCGAAAGACAGTGATCTAATTTCCAATTTAGCTTTAGATAGAACATAACAGATCTACTAAACATTCACAAGTATTCAGTCACATAATCTTTTCAAAGCTTACTTAGAGAATCCCAAATGTCTCCAAGGTATATAATAATAACAATGCTCTTTAAAATCATTCGAACCGAAGAAGTTCAATCCATCAAGATACGAATGCAAACACATAAGTAACAAATACCTCATTTCATTCATTTCTAAGCTAATCAAATACATTTTATGCATTCAGCATATTGGATACAATACTCAACAAAAAAAGAACATCTTTCTTCAAGTAGTACATTTAGAGAATCAAATTGGAATTCATCATAAAACTAAATTAAACGGTCTGAACATCATATCAGATCTGTGTGTCTTTACCACTTACGGAAACCATCTAAAAAATTGTCAACATGGGTCGATTCGGTGAACCGAGCATGATAAGCACTAATTCTTAAAACAATTGCAATCCACCAATTGTTCTCATTAAACAACCTTTGTTTAGATGAAATCATTTATTCAAATTCCAAACATAAATCAGGCTATTCATCTTATATGTTAGAGACTAAGAACAAATGAATACAACCAATCTAAAGACAACAAAACTCCTACAAAATTGTTTCTATCAATTTCTCAAGGCAGTTAAAACATTCAACAAGCTCACTGTCTTAATTCTTTTATCATCATAACACATTTCAATGTTATTGACAAGTATACCTATTTAAACAGCAGCTCACATTTTATACCAGTCTCTCCATATAATACCTCAGTTTATTCTTGTTATGCCCTTACCGTAGAGATCGCAAAAGGATGCAAGAAGAAAGCACACAAGGTTTCCTGACTAGGAGAGAGAAAATTTTCCTGTTCAACTTATTATACATCAACATATAAATTACAGTCTAGAAGAAAGAAACAGAGTCAATTAGATTCCTGAATCAACAATGTTCTGGACTGTACCGACTCCTTGAATAATGCTAATACATTTACGCATGCGACTAAACAGTCGAGATTACAAGAAGAACTACAGCATCATCAGAATTCCAAATATAAAAATCACCTGTAGCTTATTGAGCAATACAAGAGTTCACGCGACAAGCAATAATGAATAATCCAACTCCAATAGGCTCAACAAAACTTTCCATATTATTCAACAAACATGAAAAATATCCAACGCCATCGCCTGTCATGGCACAACTAGTAACTCTTTACCCTAGTCAAGCACAAGACTAGATAACACAATAACAGAAGAGGTAACCATGTGCAAACACAGTGACATTCCCACTGAGTCGAAACACTCAGCAACATACAGCTGAATCTAATCCCTACTAAAATACAGCCAGGACTTAAATCAGAAGCTGAAATAAAGAAAGAATAACCACTACAAGGACTTCATAGAAGATGTCATCGTATCATTAATTTCATCAAAGTTTTATCCAAAATCGAGCTAATACGAATACAGCAGGGACTCATACAGAGTCGAGTTTGTAAAGAAAACCCATCCCTTAATTCCTCATAAATGAACTGAACATAAACACAATAATATTAAGAAGAGTCAATTTCAATATGCATGCACAGTGAAGACTTAAATCAGGAATCGAGCCAACACGCATCATATCAAGGACTTTATCAGGAGTCGTGTTTAAATGGGAATACCGCAAGGACTCCGACAGTGTCAAATCCAACCAGTACTCACAACCAGGGTTCGATTGGAGTCGAATTCATACGACAACAATTCAAGGACTCCCACAGAGTCAAAACCATTAAGCATTCACAGCAAAACTTCTTCAGAAGTCAAAAACATACTATACATTACAAGGATTCCAACAAAATTCACAATAAAACTTCTTACCGAAGTCGAAACATTAATTACGTTTCAAGGACTCAAAAGGAGTTGAACCCATATAGTATTCTCAATTAAACTTCTATAGAAGTCAAAAATACTATCTATTCAAGGATTCCAACAATATCAATAACATATAGTATTCACGACTAAACTTCTACAGAAGCCAAAACATACTATCATTTCAAGGATTCCAACAGTATCAGTTTCAACAAGTGTAAACAGCAAGGCTTCGACTGAAGTCGATATCAAACAAGAAAACATTTCATGGACTCCAACAGAGTCAGTTTCATACATTATCCTTGCAAGCATTTCTTCGGAATCTACCAAAATGTAAAACACAGCATGATAATTCAACAACACGAAACCAAATGTACACCCAGCAAGGAATCAACTGAATAATCGAGCCAGCATGAAAACACAGCAAGATAATTCATACATTGCTACCATAAAAACCAACTGAACCAAAAATCATCTGAACAGAGTTGTTCTAATGAAATCATTTGAAGGAAAGCAAGATTTTTAAAAGTTAGGGCCTAACATGCCTGGTAATGTTGCTTAAAAATCTGAAGAAGACCTCTGAATGTGCTCGAGCCTTCTTCTCCTCTTCCACGATAGATTCAACAACAATAATTTGTTACTATCATGTCTTATAAACTTTCCCCGACAGAGAAAAGAGCTAGATAATCTCATAGTTGCCATGCAACACATAGTAGACTGGTTCGAAGAACCAGTGATCAAACAGAGAGAAAAATGGAGCGAATGGAAAACCAAAATACCAACAAATTTTCCATTTGCATGCCTTCCCAAGCAATCCGCTCGGGAACTGAAGTTCATCAATGACATTAACTCCAAAATTCCCGCCTAACCTCCATTGCCACCGACCGCCATAGTTGGCGATGGACAAAAGCAAACCAAAGACCATTTCCAGATTTGTGACTTTTCCACGTCGATCTCGATGGCCGTTTGAAATCTCTGCTAAATCCCTGTCCCTCATGCTTATCCACTTCATTTAATGCCATAGAAACTACCTCCATGGCTCACACCCCTTCATAAGTCCCCCTTCATCCACTATCATTAGTTAGGTTAGAAACATAGGTTAGATCTTAAGGTGATACTTAGTCTAACTTCCTTAGTGCTAGGTTGCTAACCTTAGAAACATTTAGCTTATAGTTTAGGGATAGGTTAGATTAGCACTAATCCAACCCATAGGTTATAGTTTAGGTTAAGGTTATTAACCTTAATAAATCCAGTCTAGGTCTAACAAATAGAATCGTTCAGTATAAGAACCAACAAATATACATTCCCGAAATGGATTCAATCCAGCATTGATAATAAGCTAGCAATATATATATCAGAATTTATTACCTAGCTCAAGGTCTAGACCTTCCTGATATTACGATATCGGGAACCAATTCATTTAACAAGATCAGCCTGAGTTAACTCCTGAATTGCTCATTCAACACATTCAGACCTTGCAACCTTCGTAAGGTCTATAATTTTTGTTCATCCAGAATAAACTTAAAACATCTCTTGGATCAATGCAACTGATCCAAGGCTGAGTCATAAAGATGGGTAAATCCACAATTCACCCTGAAATCAGATTAAACTCAGGTGCTAAAAATGAAAGAAATAAAAGAGTCCAAGCATATCCTGACTCAGTCAAAGATCTTCAAGAGCAAAGAAGATACAATCCATATCAAGCATGACTTCACAATCAAAGGAACACATCCTTTTACAGAAGAAATCATATATCAACACTTGAATGCTCAGGAGGAAGTAACAATAGTTCAGGGTGTTACGGAGGAGGTGATGATCAAACCACGTGGGTTTGATTTTACTTTGAGATGCACAAAAAAAAGGTGTATGAGGTGGTAAATGAGCTCAAGGGACGAGTGCAAGGTGGATAAGAAGTGATGTAACACTAAATTCAATAGTAGAATAGTCGGAGATGCAAGACATTAAGTGGTCCAAGCTCAGGTTTACCATTAAGCGAAGCTAAACGATAAGTACCTAATCCATAAGTGTGAGTGATAATGTAAGGCCCAATCCAATTAGGAGCAAATTTTCCACGTTTGCTCTTTTCTAGTTTGGTTACATGTTGATTCTCTTTG
This sequence comes from Taxus wallichiana var. yunnanensis, assembly GCA_018340775.1. NCBI lineage: Eukaryota > Viridiplantae > Streptophyta > Pinopsida > Cupressales > Taxaceae > Taxus > Taxus wallichiana. The sequence goes on along the minus strand of CM031240.1, from coordinate 143,245,900 downwards.
AGGACAAGATCACCAATTTTAAAGGTACGCTCATGAATTCGCTTATCATAAGCACACTTGATGCACTTTTGATAAATTTGAAGGTGGTCAAGAGCGGTAAGATGACGCTCGTCAAGAAGCTCCAATTGGGCTAACCGCTCTTGGCGGAAGTCATCATTGGTGAGAATATCCTAGAGAGATATTCTAAGGGAAGGGATTTGTATTTCGAGAGGCAAGATAGCCTCGGTACCATACACCAGAGAGAATGGTGTGGCATTAGTGGAAGTACGAATGCTGTTACGATAAGCCCAAAGGGAAAAGGGGATGTGATCATGCCAATTTTGACCAGAATCGTTAACGAATTTTATGAGAATTTTGGTTAAGGTTTTGTTAGAAGATTCAGATTGACCATTTGGTTATGGATAGTAGGGTGACGAGAAGCTAATTTTGATACCAAAGTTGTCACAAAGGGCTCGTAACAGCTTATTTTTGAAAGATTTTCCATTATCGGTTATCAAGCGATGAGGAACACCGAAACGGAAAATAATGTGATGATTGATGAATTCAACAATTTTCTCCTTTTTGGTTGAAACGAGTGGAATGGCCTCCACCCATTTAGTGTAATATTTGGTTTCCGTGATGATCCAATGGTGACGTTGTGAAGAAGGTGGATGAATCTCACCAATAAGGTCCAAACCCCATTGTGAGAAAGGCCAAAGATCTCGTGCGACTGACACAGAGGCGGGTGGTGGGAGTATGTTGAAGGTTGGCATGCTATCGACACATAACACAACACTTAACATATGTGTAGCAGTATTTATTAAGAGTAGGCCAATAATATCCTAGGTGAAGGATCCGCTTGGCCATGGAAAAGCCACTAAAGTGCCCACCACAAATTCCGTCATGGACTTGTTGGATGGTATGAGTGACTTCAAGATCGGGTTAGACACATCGAAGGAGGATACCATCAAGCCATGCTTAAAGAGGATTCCCCCCATGATGACATAATGAGAAACACCTTTAAGAAAATTATGTTTTCCATTACTACTAAGGTCAGGTGGGAGAATAGAGGTTGTAAGGTAGTCGCGAAATTGGTGATACCAGGTATCCTGCGAGTCAGCAGATGCATTATTTACCATACAAACATCCGGGACTAAGTAAGATGGGGCAAAGAGTTGTTGGACCAAGAAAAATATGTCAGAGTCAGTTGGTGATGTAGGAATTTGCGAGGCCAAGCAAGCCATAGTATCCACAAATTTATTAGTTGAGCGTGGAACGGTTTGGATAGTATAATGGGTAAATAAGGTCAAAAGTGAATCTACGTAATGTTTGTACTTTTGAAGTTCCTCATTTTTACATTGGTAGATGCCAGTAACTTGATTTACTACCAATTGAGAGTCACCAAAAATGTTAATAGACTTCACACCTAAGTGTAACGCAACGTGGAGACCCAAAACAAGGGCCTCGTATTCCGTTGTATTGTTAGTGCAGGGGAAATCGAGCCTGAATGAAAGAGGCATAGGTTCACCTTCAAGAGGAATGAGAACAACGCCCACCCCTCCGCCACATTGGAATTTAGATCCATCAAAGAAGAGAGTCATCGGATAAGACACATCATTGAGCGAAAGAGTTGCGATGAGTTCATTAGGGAAAGTAAAATTGGTAAATTGTTCCCCAGGTAAAGGGGCTTCGGCGAGTTGGTCTACGATAGTTTGTCCTTTGATTGATTTTTGGTGTACGAACTCAAGGTCGAGGTCGGCAAGGAGCATAAGCCATCGGGTGATGCATTGGTTTAGATGAGATTTGACATACATATAATGTATGCGGTCAGCGTTAGTGATGACAAAAGTTTTGTGATTCGAGGAGGTAATGTCGGAGTTTGGTGGCCATGAATGATAGGGCTAGGCAAAACTTTTCAACGTGTGTATACCTAGTTTCATAATCCACAAGAGTATGGATTATGTAATAAAATGCTTGTTCTCGATGCTTAGAGTCACGATGTGTGAGCATGGCTCCTACAGCATGGTTGGTGGCAGAAAGGTAAAGGTAGAAAGGGCAATCATCCTGAGGTGGGATAAGCACGGGTGGCTGCAAGAGATAAGTTTTAAGAGCCTCAAAGGATTTGTGGCACTCCTCGCTCCATTAAAAGACAATGTCCTTTTTAAGGAGATGATGGAAAGGTTGACATTGATCTGAGAGTTGTGAGATGAAACGACGGATAGATTGGAGTTTTCCCTGCAAACTATGCAATTGTTTTAGGTTAGTGGGTGGGGGCATTTCTAAAATAGCTTTGACTTTAGCGGGGTCGACCTCAATGCCATGCAAAGAGATGATAAAGCCAAGGAGTTTTCCTGAAAGGATGCCAAAGACACATTTCTTTGGCTGAAGACAAACACAATATTGTAACAGGTGATTGAAAATAATGGTCAAAACATCGAGATGTTCACTGTGATGTTTGGATTTTCCAAGAAGATCATCGACATAATCCTTAAGGATAGTGTGCATAATGTCATGAAAAATGTAAGTCATAGCTTGCTGATAGGTCGCACCAAAGATTCTTAAGGCCAAATGGCATGACACGATAGCGAAGGTCCCCGTGGGGTAATGAAGGTGGTTTTATGTTGATCGGTGGGGCTACTAAAATTTTATTCTATCCGAGAAACCATCCATGAGAACGCATCTCATGGCCCACAAAGTGAGATTGAAAATTTGATCAATGCTAGGTAGGGGAAGTCATCCTTTGGGCAAGTGAGGTTAAGATCCCGAAATTCATACATATCACGAAGTCCCCCATCGCTTGGTGATAGGTACAACATTAGAAATCCATTGCGGATAGTCAATAGGTAAGATGAAAGAAATAAAAAGGAGTCGTTGAAGCTCTTCTTTAACCAAGAGAGCAATGCATGGATACATTTTTCTCAACTTCTGTTTAACTGGTTTGGAGTCTGGTTTCAAAGTGATGTTATGGACAGCAATGTCAGGATCGATTCCTGGCATGTCGGCGTAGGACCAAGCGAAAGCTTGATTGTGGGCACGGAGAAAGGTAGTGAAGGCGGCTTGTTCTGATGCATCGAGAGATTGTCTGATCTTTACAATGTGAGTATCATCCTCCATGTGGATTTTGATTTTTAGAGTCGACTCATTTAACATGGTTTGGGTTTCAGATGGTAAGGCGCGTTGAATATAAGAGTCATCCACACCAAGGTAGGTGAGGATGGAGTCATCATCCTGGCACTCCACAACATTAATCGAAGGTAGGTCTTCTTCGATCATGTTTGGATATAAAAGGGGGAGAGAAGATGGCTCCTCACCATTGCATTGATAAGTGAGAGGACCTAGGAAGACAACATTCATGAAAATAAAATAAAATTAGGAGGGATAGATTCTGGGTCTATCAACTCCGTGGGTGAAGATGGTAAAATGGGTGATGATTGTTCAGAATGGGTGACTTCATCATCTTCCTGGATACAATTGACACGAGGTTTCTTCAGTGTAGGTGGTTCAAAAAACCCAAGACCACTATGATCTTTGTGTTTACGTGTTGTCATGGGAATAACCGTATGTCGTCCTTGCTCATAAAGACCGAAACCAAAACCTTTCCAAGCATAGCGCGTCAGGAAGGTGAGGGCGAAATGACGGTTGGTTAGATATTGAAAATCTGATTGGAAGGGAACCACACCAAGGGGAGGTTTGGGGGTGATAGAGGATGCATCAACACCCCCATACGTTAGGTTGGTGCGGCAATTAGGTGGTTTGTAGGAGATCACCTCCCCCACACGACGGTCGTAGGTAGGATGCACATGTAACTGTCCATACTCTTGTGGGGTATGGAAGGTGCTAACGTTGTATATGCGGTACTCCCCTAGTGTAAGGCATTAAAAAAAACCTACCAAGGGATCCGAGGTTGGGATGTTGTCTACGGGGAAGGAAGAGGTATTCGCGTCGGTGGTTTCATTAGTTGAAGATGTGGGTGCGGCTAAGGTGGATGGTTGAGGCGTGGTTGAAGAAGATGGTTGGGTTGGATCAATGGGTGTCTTGACGGTACAAGCACATCATTAGGGCGGTATAACATATTACGAGGTTTTGAAGGGGGAAGCATCAATGTGATGGTGTATGAATTCCCCTCATACTCAAATTTTATACGTCTGTGTAAGGTGGAAGGAACTCATCCCATAGCCCTGGATCCAAGGTGGCCTAACAATATGTTTATTGGAATTCTCCCTCAAGGACATAGAAGAGTTCGGGTAAGGTACGTGGCCCTACACGAATGTTAAGGATCACGGTGCCTAGGGTAAAAGTAATAGCATCATTGAATGAACGCAACATGGTGGGATTAGCACACATGCAAAATTAGGAGGGATATTCATCTTGTTGGAAGGCTTTGGAAGAGACAATGTTTAGGCAAGTGCCCCGTCGATCATAACACGACGTACCTGGATGTCCCAGATGTAAGCCGAGATGAAAAGAGCGGGGTCAGGATCTTCTGCACCAAAGATGACAATTTCTTCTTCAGAAAAGCGACAAAGGTGGCTTGGCTTGTCGAGGGACGAGAGGTGGTTGTGGAGGTAGGTTGTTTGGTGAGAGAAGCAACATGGTTGGGTGTGAAGATGGAGGCAATGGGCAAGGTTTCATTAGGTAGGACCTCTATCCCTTGAAGGATCTCAATTAGAGCTTGTCGATGCGATTCAGATGTTTGAATGAGATCATAGAGTGTCATTTTTACAGGAGATTGGTGAAGTTGTTTGATTATAGTGTGATGGGTAACTCCATTTAAGGCTGGATAGGCCGGTTCACGAATAACCACTTTAGGTGGTGGTGCGATCGGGATGGCGGCAAAAGAAAGAGAGGCCGTAGGTGTGCTTTCTTTAGCTTTTCCATTGTTTTTCTGACCTCAAGTAGCAATGCTAATCATGTTGATCTCATGAATGTGAGATGAGGAAGATGATAGGGATAAGTCATTGTTATCGAGAGGTGGGGTTGCAATGATGATAGATTTTGGTGAGGCGGGGACAAAGGTATACGAGAAGGGATCGAAGCTAAGGGATTTTCCTTAGTAAGTTATCTTTATGAGATTTTCTATTCGAGATAGGAAACTAGCGAAGGATGGCTTTCAAAGATTTACATGCTTCTACATTATGTCCTGGTGTGCGGTGGTAGGTGCATATTTTAGATTCATCATAACCTATAGGTTGAGGTTTAGATGGATCATAGGGTCTGAGTGGGGGTAGGGAAATGGTCGCATCCTCTACCAAAGTATATCAAGGATCTTGGAGTAAGATTCTTTGAGCGGAGTCAAATGAAGATGAGGCTATTGATTGAGTTTGTGAGATTCTTGATTGTTTTGGTAATGGTTGGGTATGAGTGGTTTGTACGGGTGGTGGTTTAGGCAAGGGATTTTGATGATTAGGTTTAACTAGGTGTGGCTTCTTCTTCTCAAAAGTCATGTTTAGATGTTTAGATGATGAGGCCGCATATGATGTGGTGGGAGGAAACAACCACGGGAAAGAGTAGCGAAACAAACAAGTCCTTCGATGATCGAGTTTTCTTAGGGTTGGTAGGTAGGCAAGATACTTGGGGTGATGATGTTGAGATGCCTGTGGATTTCTGTATGGGTGCAGAAGGTGCTGGTCGTGTTAAAGAAGATGTGGGAGGCATGGTGTATTGAGGCAAGGTGGAGGGGTGAGGCCCCAATATAGAAGGTAGGTGTGACGACGAGGGTTGAAGTCATACTTGTTGTACTGGTGTGATCGGGGATGAGGGTTTTAGTTGTGGTGGAGGCATAGATTGGACTCGAGGAGATTGGGTCTGTCTCCTAGGTGGATTGACGACTTTATTTTTGGATAAGTCTAACCATTTAGGTGGGTGCGTCAGGCTGGGTATTGGTGAAGTCCCAGCGTAGGGAAGGTTTGGTTAGGTTGATAGAGGTTGATGAGGTATTTAGTGGAGATGAGGGGGGTGGAGGTGAGGACATAGGCATTTTGAGATTTTGTAAAAACTTCAGGTATATGGTAGAGGTGTCTGGATTAGTTATTTGCATTTGAGTAGAGCATGGTGTTCTCAAATGTTCCCATAAGAGTCATCTATCTTACGGGGATGACAATCATCATGTATGGATGGGCATTTTGATATGGGAGAGAAGTGAGTTGTGATTCCGGTCCACTTTGGGGGTGTGATATAGGCGGCGAATGAGGTGCTTTTTCAATGAGTGTTAAGGGGGTCAAATAGTCATTAGAAAGATTTAGGCGATGAAGAACCCGATAGGGAGGAGGGTATGTTCTAGAGGATCTGTCATGATTGAGGAATTTGGTGATGTAGGCTCGAGGGGTTTCTCTTAAGGATGACCGAAAAGTGGTGATCCTTCTTCTTTTGCAGCAAGAGTGGTGGAAGGAGATGTTTGGGAAATAGATAAGTTGGATAACATCTGCTCATAGTCTTACAAGTATGTGGTGTAAGAAGGCTCTTCTGTGAGAAGAGGACTCTGGGTGGTTGGTTCCTTTATGGGTAAAGGAATAGTGGGGTTTTCCTCTTGTCACGATGAAGGAGAAGGGGCGAGACTCCTACGTCGGTGAAGAGGTTCGATTCAGAATTTCTTCGATGGAAGCCCTTGGTTGGGAGTTGAAAACCGCATGGATCTCATGCACACTCTTCTCCTCGGCTAAGGTTTCTTGGTTTGTGTTACTATTAGATGAATGGTTTGGAAATGGTTTGTTGAATATTTTTAAATTTCGATTAGCAGGGGCATTAGGATTATCGAGGGTTATATCCCCTGCATCAACCATTTCCTGCACTATGTTTTTCAACATCTTGCAGTTTTCATGGCTGTGTCCCTTCATGCGATGGAAGTTATAGAAGTCATTTTCTTTATACCAAGAAGGTATAGCACGGGTGGAATCAAACCCGAGTGAGGTTTAACAGGAGGCAAGGTGATAGCTCCTGCTTTAAGCAATTTGTCCAAGATCACATAATAAGTTTCTCCCAAGGGAGTGTACTTGGTGGGCTCGGATTTATACTTATAGGTGGATTTTGGCTAGATATAAGATGGTGTTTGAGATTTGACCTTCACCATGTGTATAGCTCCTTTTGATTTTGAAGCAGCCAATGCGTGAGAGTTGGTGGTGTTGGGTTTGTTAGTGGAGTCCTAGGTTCAGAAATTTGAGTTTTTGTTGTGTAACTTCAATTTCTCCTCCTCTGAGCCCGAATCTCTAGTTTTTGAGCCATAGTAAAGGCCTCATTAAAGGTGAGGAAAGTTTGAATTTGGAGGGTGGGAGAAATTTGTTTAGCGCGAGCCCATGTAAAGAGTTCGATGAGCTTGTCCCGAGGTAAGGCATAAGTAAGTTGGTTGATGAGGCCCCACCATCGTCCAACAAAATCGTGATAGATTCGTCTTGGTTGTCGGATGGCATAAAGATCGGTAATGGATAATTTCTTGGCGATATTGATGGAGAAATGATCCAAGAAATATTAGCTAACTGGTTAAAGGAGAAGATTGAGTGTTGGGATAAAGCATTGTACCACTCCAAGGCAGGTCCTGATAAGGACATGGGGAAGGTACGGAGTAGTAAGGCATCGTCATGAGCAATCAGATAGCAAGCATGTCTAAACAATCGCAAGTGTTGTTGAGGGTCCTCCTTACTATTAAAGTGAGTAAATTTTGGTAATTCCCATTAAGGAGGATATGTATGAAGGGGGATAGAAGAATGAATAGGCTCCCGAAAAACTTGCTCGTATGTCAGGGTGTTACGGCTTCCTGAAACAGAAGCCTCAAGATTTTGCATCTTGTCCATCATTTGTTTGATTAAATCATTGGTTGGGTTAGATGATGGTGTTGTCGTAAACGAAGGAGGATTGGGCTAAGAGCCGCTACTAGACAATGGTGGGGCTAAATGTTGATAAGGTATTGATGATGAATGTGTTGGGGTGGCTGAATAAGGGTGTCCTATATAAGATGTTGAGGCCACTAGATGCGTTTGCGGAAATGAAAAGGTGGGCGGAGCCTAAGAGGGAAAGCTTGTGTGGATAGGTGGTAGAGAACAAGTTATGAAAGAGGAAATCTACGAGAGGGATGAGGTAGGGGTAGTGGATTCGGTAGTGACATGTGGGCCCAGTTAACCAAAGGAAAGCCAATTGGTGCAGTATGGACCATCGAATCCACTGAGCTGGGAGACGGGGCTAAGGATGAAGACGGTGAGGTGGAGTTATTAGGTGGGGAAGGAGCTAAGTGAGTGGCTATACTAATAGGCATACCCAAGAGGAGCTGACCGTCGGGTGTACGGTCAGGGGTATGAGACAAATAATACTGTATGCAGTGCCAATATTAGCATCCAAAAATTTAGCAAAATCTGGATCTCCGATAGAGATCTTGGGAAAAGCATTGGTGTCCGTAGGATTCCCCATAGGATACGAAGGGGGTGACTCAGGAAAAGACACAGAACAAGCATGTGAAACCATGGCTACAGCTTGCTTTTAGGTGATAACAACCATGGACAAGAGGATACAACAGAGAATTATTCAATTAGGAACAGAAAACACAACAAAATGTTGGAATTGGTAGGTTCTTTGGTTTGTCGGGAATCAGAAAAACACAAGAACTGGCGATATCGATCTGCATAATCGATGTCGGTCGACGGCGGTAACCAGCGTCAGTTAGGTAACCAATGTCGGTAGAAGAGGACTGGTGCTGGTCACTGTGAAGGCAAAGAGAGAATGTAAGAGGCTGCTAGTTTGGGGATAACAAGGCTTAGTATACCCACCAAACTGTCTGAAGTGATAACTGAGACAGGGTATAACAGAGAAACAGAACTGAAAGAAAAATAGAAAACAAGCAAGATGCACAAGAAAATCAAGAGACTAACCCTAGGATTAGTTTTAATCACTTTTGGGCTTTGCTTTAGACACAAGATGATGTCATTCCTAAACAAAAGACCTAAGGGAGATGTCAAGTTTGTTTTGGCTTGTGAGGCTACTTGAATTAGGTGGAGGAATACTATGGAAAGGGGGATGTTTGAGATGTTGTGTATATTATGATGTGATTTGGTATGTGTTGTGTAGTGAGAGTAAGATTAATTTCTCGTCAATACCGTGGATATTACCCCCATGTGTACGACACATTACTTAATCTACGTTCACTAGAATAAAAATAGCAAGCAAGAATCGATGCACATGTTTTAAACCCAAATTGAAAATGATATTCAATGAAGAAAAGAAAGAGAAGAGGTCAAGAAGATGACTTTCACTAATGTAAAGATGCGAAAAGACAAATTATTTTACCAAAATGACAAAATATTTTGTGAATATTTAGAAGAAAGAAACGCAGCAAGTGTGCTCCCTATATGAAAAACAAGCGAAGAAAGAAAGAAACTCGAATAGGGTCCCATCGGGTGTGCCAAAATGTTTCACGAGAATTTTGTTCTAGAATAGAGTTACTTCTATCCTTTCATTCTCTTGAGAAACAGAGATAAGGGTTGGGGTTAGGAGGAATACCTATTGAGTGTTGGGAAGGTGTGCACGTACCGTCGAGAGATCAGGCCCGATTGTGAAGAGCTCCATTTTGTCTAAGAAGGACTACTGTAAATAAGAATGCAAGACCACCCGATTTTTGGTTAGACAATAAGTGAGGGAACTGCCTTCGGCCCAAGAAATTTTAGACTTCCTTTCGAAGGTGGTCAACTCCCTTTAATACAAATTGATGCAAATGATAATAATGAAGCTATTGTGAACTCACGATTTAGGTATCTCACTAAAAGCAATAGAGACTAAACTACCAATAATAGAATGTCATGTTGTTTGTTTGGTCACTGGTTATTGATATGTTCGGTCGAGTTATAGGGATATACCAAGTGGACATGAGATTGTTTTGAGGTCAATAGGTGCAAGGTTGGTTTTGGTATAAGTCATAGTGACCGATGCCGATCATTGGATAATTCATCACGGTTATAAAGCTGGTATCGGTAGAGAATAACGATATTGGTAGTGGCGGTGGTTTAGGGATTTTTAAATGGAGATTAGTGTAAAGTGGTTATGAGGTTTGGAAGGCTGGTAGATGGTTGAGAGGAGTAGTAGGGTGATAGAGAGACTTAGAGAGTGAGAGAGAGCTATATTTGGGGAAATATAGAGATGGATGACGAAAGGTTAGGTGCGGAGTTGTTGCCGGTAGTAGATCTAGGAGTGTGCTTATAATCTCTATGAATTAAAAGTTCACCAAATAGTGTCTGAGAAGCATACAAGGTGATAAAAGAGACTACTTACTAGTTTATGTGGATGAAGGTCCAAAGAATGCAATGGCGAAGGTAAGGTCCAAGTTGGGATGATCCAAAGAATCGGAAGTGATCGATGAAGCTATCCTCGACTCTCCCAAGGTTTGGATGAGTGTGACAATGCTCTAGTTGCTCGGTTCCGATTTTGGGCTCGATGCTCCTCTTTGCAAACTCTTCTCTCCTTCTCACTTGTCTCTCCCTTGCAAATGGATTTGGATAATTTCATTTTGGTTGGGGAGGTCATTTACTGAGGCCCGATGGTGGTTACCTAACCGACGCGCCGTGCCGTGTAGGGACCGATATCGGTTAGGTCAAAGTTGTCTATTTTTAGTAAAATAGCCAACTTTCCCTCCTTTTCTCCCGAGGGGTCAATTTTGGGCTTGGTCAAGTCATTATTAGGTTTGTTTTGGTGTGGGTGAGGTGTGATGAGTCTTGGGTGTGGGTCTGGACCAAGTTATAGGTCTTAATTAGGTTAGTTTAGGGTTAGGGCTAGGTCATGGTGAGGTGGCGAGGTGAGGTGGCAGGGTTGGAGATGTGGATTTATTAATTATAAGGTAATTAATAAATAATTAAGTGTGTAAGGTTTAGGTGGTGAGGTAGGGTTAGGTTGCGAGATGAGATGCGGGGCATAGGGCATTGTAAGACCCAAATTTGGTGTCTACACCTCATACCACTAGTAATAGAGGTGGTACTCTATCTCTCATCCATAACTTGTCCCTAGCTGCACCCACCAAACCACACCATTGTTAAATCTTGACCATACCTAACATATCACTTACCCAACTAATGTATTCCCAAGACACTTATTATGTATTTCACCCCAAGCCTAATGACCTACCCCTTTCTCCCATCCCACTTTCACACCCCTCAACTCATAGCATATATACCTTTTACCCTACCTATTCTCACCACACTTGCCTTTATACCTCATTAACTATCTTTCCCTCCCACCATAACCCTTTCTTGATCTATTTTTTTCTCAAATGCCGACCAACATCGATTCGATGACCAGAATCGGTCCATCATGACCAACATTTGTCACCTACTATTTGACCGATACAGCTATGCTATGTCGACCAACGTTGGCCACCCTTGTCCGACGTTGGTCTCTCGTCGTGTTCCACACCTGAAACCCCCACCATTTCCCAAAACAACATTGACAAAATACCCTAACTACCTACCCATCCCTACCCAAACCTAACCTAAACTCATCCCCACCCCTATTTAACCTACATGGGACCTCCCCCTTCCCTCATTACCTCAATATTAACCCCAAATTCAAAATCAACCCCCACCCGACATGGTTTTACCCAACCCAATTCCCATACCCTATTTTTCAAAATAAATGCATAGATAGGATGAGATCCTACCTCATCTTAGTGTCATATATGTGGTGGCATATCTAGCCACCGTTGTACCACTAGCCCACAGATCCATCTCCTTCCTTTGCCATGCCCTAATCCACCCCTCACCTCTAACCAATCACAATCGACCACACCACTCTCATGGACCCATCTACTAGCTCCGCCACCAAATTATAATCTCCACCTCAACCTTGGTACAATTCCCTATCCTTCTCTTTTGAAAAGGTACGAAAGGTCAAATAGGTTCATTTTCTCCAAAGTCACAACACAAAAATGATTCCGTAAAATATGGAATTTTTATTTTATAAACCCAATCGGACTTGACCAATGTCAACCATATTTTTTCCCTAGACAACCGACATCAGTCACCCTATAACCGGCATCGGTCAACCCTTATAACTATTTGGCCTTACTAAGCTTCTTTTCCTATAACCATTAGTGATCACACCCTTTATCATTCCAAACACCTATTGAACCATACCTACAAGCCCAAACTACCCCTACATTTCCTTCATTACATCTTGGGATTTGTTATTTTACCTATACCTCAGCCTTACCCATGCCATGACCTATTTTCCTAAACCTGACCTACTTGGTGTGACCATTGACCTTATGTACTCGTTATACCTTGCATATTTGTTACCTATGTTTTTAGCCTAACCAAACCTTGCCTATCGATGTGCCATTCATCCCGACCAAACCTTTGGTGTACTAGAACATACCTAAAAATTCTTGCACCTGACCTACGTTGTGTTTCTGGACCATATCCTATACCTTGGATACCTCAATCACGCACCCTCATTTGGATAAACATATCAACTTTGGACGATGTAAAGTTAGTAAGATCTTCAATGCACTGCGTGTTGCAATTTATATGTGTGCGTGAATTTGATTGTTATTACCCATGACTTGATTACCTATTACACCGAGTAGACCATCACCCTTTCCCATAGTACTCATACCCTTCCCCACCTATCTTCACCAACTACACATTTATCAAACCACTTACTGATTTCATCTTACACCTCATCAGCACTTGGTTTGAGGGGGATCCCCTTCATCAACACATGGGGCAATCACTTCCTATTTTTTTCAGCATTGCTTACCAATACAAGCTATGTAAAAAAGGGGAAAATGTAGACACAAAAATTAGGTCACACTCCCCTTAGTCCCTTTTCAAATAGCCAACTTAAACATATTCACCTAACCATGACCCTTTTACCCCCACATTAATATTAGTTTAATTATTTATAATTAAAGTAATACTCATCCTCACTTCATTCATTATTTAATTAACTTAATTAAAACTAATTTCCACCTCACCTAGACACCTCATCATAAACATATTCTTATCATGTTTTCCTTTTACTAGGACTCAATATCCACTCACCAAAACTTACTAAGACTTAGTCCTACCTACCTTAATTAACTAAGACTTAGTTCAACCCTAAAATCACATGCCTATTTATCCTCTAACCACATTCATGGTTATCTAAGCACAAAATCCTGTTTTGATCCATGAGAATAGACATAGATTGCCAAGATATGTCATTTTTAGTAAACATAGGATTTCCTACCTTAAATGACGTCGGTAAACCCTACACTGACATCGGTCACCCTAAACGATCGTCGGTTACCATATATTCATTTTGGTAACCTTTTTGGAGAGGTTGGCCAAATTCTCGAGTTTTAGAACAAAGGAGATTTATATGTAAGAAAGAACCAGAGCCCTTTCACACATCCAAACAACCATAGCCAACACCAAGACAGATATGAAGGTCTTTGCATTCATAGTAGCATTCTGGGAAGCACTGCCATAGCACTGAGCACCATTCCACAGATCAACCATCACCATCATCCAACCATCAAATCTACAAACACCAGTAAGTGTATCTCTAACCTACATCATTTCATACTTATTTAGATTACAAAGTTTCTTCATCTTTGTTTATCCAATGAGACCTAGCCACTCTAGGTTTCAATATTTCATGCTCTTTGTTGATGATTTTTCAAGAAAAATGTGGATATACTATCTTTCTATAAAAGACCAAGATTTTGAAACTTTCAAGAAGTTCAAATCCCTTATTGAAACAAAGTCTAGTAGGAAAATAAAAACACTCTGCTCAGATCGAGGGGGAGAATACACCAACAATGAATTCAATGATTTTTTGAAAACACATGACATTTGTCTTTGTTGGTTGTCAAATAAGGACTTTATTGAAAACAACAGTCAGGGGACAGAAAGTCCCTCCTCTTTGATGGGAGAGGTTCCCTTATTTAAAGGAAAAAACCTATTTACAAATGTACAACGTTTAGTTTTAAAGAGGAGATTTGATATCATGAAAGTGTTTGATATTACAGATCATCAATACAAAAGGATAGAAGAATTAAGGAATGGGAAAAGGTAGAATAACACTCTCAAGAAATATAGATAACAAAATAATTCCTTACACATGCCAGAATGGAATCATATAGAACAAAATCATTTGCATTAAAACCACAAGATGTTATTTCATAGACACAAAGTTCCAGAGATGACATCCACAAGAATACAAAGCTTCTTGAAGTAAAATAGACTAATGATTCAATAAATTTTAACAGATAGAAACAGAAAGAGATATCTTCTTGTATTGATGGATTTTACTCCTTTACACTTTCAAAAATAACTAGAGTTCCAGCCCTTGAAAATGGCGTAGAGAGCCCATTATATAGCTTACAAATTGGTTACACTTGGTAACCATTTCTTTTAACTAAAATATTAATTAAGGAAGTGCTCAACACAATTTCCTTAATTAATTTACAATGAGCTCGATTCTAGGAAAAGAAGGAGAAAAGGAGAATCTAGGAGAGAAAACATCTGTTTTTTTGAGGAGGGCCCATCGACTTGAGAATCCATTGCCTGAATCTTTTTAATGCCTTAGCTATCTCCCTGCCTTGTGGGACTGATGTGTTGGCAGTGGCGTGAGACCAAGTGCCTAGACATTTCTCCATGTTCTTATCAAACTCGGTATGTTCCAGGTATTCTTTATTAGCCTCTTCAATGGTAGATTGAAGAGAGAAAATATCGTTTATCTTCTGTTTGGTAATCAATTCTTCTTTGAACATGCCTTCTTTGACAAATGTCCTAAATTGAGTTTTAATCTCTTAAAGAGAGAAAGGAACACCTAAAGTTTCATCATGAAGATGACAATGAATATCCTTAAAGGTAGATGCCACACAAGTCTTGAAAGATTCTCCCTTCTACCAACTATTTCTCAATTCTCCCAAGGCTTCTTCCAAAAATTTTATTTTCCATTCAACACTGAACACCCATGACCCTGACAAGTTGTCCTTGGCATCATCAAAAACTTTACTAGCCAACAATATCTTTTCATCACTGTCCCATCAGGTGAAGATCTATGATGCAACTACTCCAAAGCTTTAGCTCTTTGTCCATAGTTTTAAAAGAGGAGGAGAGCTTTTTATGCAGGTTGACCACCTTCTCATTGGATTTGAAGGCCTCTACAATGAAGTTCAAGCCTGTAATGGTCATGTCATCAACCATGGCTTCCATATCCCTTCCATAAGTGGAATATCTATGTATATCCTTGATACTCTGAACCTCATCCTAACTGAGAATCATAGGAGGTGGAAGGGCAACATCGGAGGAGTAGGATCCAAAACCTTATGTTTAGCCAATATTGACTTGATGAAGTTGGACAGAACTTGATTTTGTTCTTCCAACTATTATACAGCTTTGTTTACCCATTTCCACTCTCTCAATAACCTTTGTTATTGTTTCTTGGAGGTTATGTACCTCACTCTTAGGATTAGATTCTCCCATTGGAATTCTAGAAAGTTCCAGTCAGAGGCTAATAGATATTTCTCTGCCTTATCAACCTTAGGATTTGCAACCTCTAGAAATTGTTGGCCTTGAGCATTTTTCACTATTCTTGAAATTGTTTTAGCTCTCTTTCTTTAGAGGAGGAGGAGTAGTACCTAACAAAGCTGCCACAACATCAAAATTTGGCCCTGTCAAACGAGAAGAAGGTTTTCTCTTCCTGCTATCAACCAAGGGTTGCACCCATGAAAAAGTAGAAGAAGAAGAAGAAGAAGAAGAAGAAGGGACAAGAGGTCCAAGAGAAAGTGAACCCATGGCACTTAAGGTATTCACCACTATTGCCTCTAGTAAAGAGGTGAGTGAGGCATCTGGAGCTTCTTGTGTAGAGGAATCTGTGGTACTAGGAGGTTCAGTGCTAGGCACCTCCTTCTCATCTTCTACTGTAACTTCTAAAGTTCCTGTAGGGTTTGGTACTTCACCATCATCACTTTCACTGAGAACAATAATTTTCTCTGCCCCGAAGGCAATCCTGAATGCTCTAGAAGGGGTTCTTCCTCAATTGGCTCTTGTTTAACCTCTTTTATCTTCTTTTGGTACACTTGAGTAGAAGAAGAGGGAGTAGATGATTCAAGTTCTTTAATTGAGGAAGGAGGGGTTTGTATAGGTACCTTTGTGTTGGGTGTATGCATTTCCTTCCTAGGAGTTGAAGTATCTCTAGAAGAAGATCCGATCTGATTCTTTTTAAGATCTTGAACCTTCCAATCAAACCAAACTTTGGTTCTTACAAGGACAAGGGTCACAATATCAACCAAGTCATCTTTCTCCTTCTTGTACCAATCCAGATCTTCCAAAGGAGTATGTTTGACTAATGTCTCATATTCAAAAGACTGCATCTTCATCCATCCTAGAACCCTTCAGAATTCGATAGAGATTGAGCTCTTTGATCGCCATTCAGAGAGATTCTTCCATAGTGCCTCCACCTTGCTTCAAAATCATCTACACAATCAGCCCAGTAATCCTCAGTATCTGGCCTGTGATGATAATTTATTCTGAGGTTCTGCTCAATGAACTTCTTCAAATCAAAACAAGTCCTAGGCTTGAAAAAGTGGACAGTGATGGGAGCAAGGGCCCTTTCTATATTTTGGGCATCCAAGGCTGTTTTACATGTATAGTTTCCCAAAGAAATAGGGAAGCACAGACCAGAGATTTTCTTGTCCTTGCAGGTTCTATGTAATTTATCCAATTGCCTACACACTTCAATTAGAGCCATCTTGTCATTACAAAACATGGGGAGCTTGAGAGGTGTGTTTTCATAACCAACCAACCTGATATATGAAAACCTCTTGAATTGAATGAAGAAAGCTCCATACTTAGCTATCAGGTTCATGGCTTCATCAAAAAACCTCCTGGTAATATCACCTTCTAAAATCCTTATAATATACAAGGTACAAACATCATTAACTCTTCTAAAATTGTGGTTGCTAGTTTCAAGGGTGAATTGAGGGCAATATGCATAAATGGGCTCATCCTTTTGGCCCTCCATGTATGTGAATCCAAACCACTGCCGGATGTTGCTAAGGAATACATGAGATAAGAAGTCATATAGAACTTCTTAGTCTGCTACACATTAGACAATTTCTCAGTCAAATTCATGCAAATGATTTCTACCCAATTTATGTTCTGATTACCTTCACAGATGATGTTGATGAAAGGGCACATCCAGAAGTGAAATTCATTAGTAGAGGGAAATCCCATGACATGAGCTAGAAAAATGATGAAATTAGATAGCTCTTCATTGAAATCAGCCCTAAATAATGCCTTGGAAAGTCGAGACGCTCCCTTCTTAGGGTTCTTCAACCATGATTTTGCTATTCTTGCCTTATATTTTTCACTGTCTTGCTTGAATAGGGTCTGAGCTTGAGCTTGAGTGAGAATGATGGAGTCTTCAGTTTCTAGAATGTGTAGGGCAGCAGTAAATGGTAGCAATATCTAGTTTGGCAATCAGCTCCCCATGCACATTAGTCAATTCTTTGGTGTCTGAGTTAAAATGAGCTCCATAGGCGAGCACAATGTTGACACATTGTAAAGAGATAGGAAAACCAGCCACATAAGAAAGTCTCGTTGTCGTTGATCATTTGTGCCATGGGGGAAGGATTAGGGCAATTCAATCTGTTCCAAAAATCCCCAAAATCCAGGTGCCGAACCTCACTATCCCCAATATTGGGAACAAAGGACTCAAGAGGTGATACATGTTCTTAGCCTTGGAATTTGATCTTCATGTTTGCAATGCATAGAGGAAAAACCTTCAAGGATCAAATTCACAATGAAAAATGCAAAGAGAGTAGGAGCATGAGCAAATGACCTTAATTATAGGAATTCGAGAAAATGATGGCAAGTGAGAAATGTGTCAAATGCATAGAGAATAGTCCCATTAAATAGCTGTTTAGGAGAGAGAAGGTCATTAAATGCACATTAAATTCATATTGCACTAACTTAAAAAGATAAGAATCGGAAGAGTGGAAAAAACTGGCTTGGATGGTCTTTGGTACATTTGGGACATTAGGGATGTGAAGACACAATCTGACTGATGCAGGAGACACAGGTAAAGGGGGCCAAATGAGCACGAGTGGTTCAAAAACTTGGAAATGCAAGGGATGCGAAGACGTGATTCGACCAATGTGCGCGATGCAAGAAAAGCAAGGATAGAAGGCACATGAACTTTTGGGACAGATGGGACAAAAATATGTGAAGGACCTAAGGTGGGTGATGTATGAGATCAGGGACAAAGAGCCCGAGTGAACTTGGCACAAATGGGCTAAAAAGTTTTGATAGAACTGAAAGTTAAAGAATTTTGGGTAATGCGGCTGATTGGGGAACAAAAGGCCTGGCAGAACTTGGGACATGAGGGAAAAAAATGTTTGACAGACCCGCAAATCACCAAAATAACTCCAAAAAACTTGAATTTTACTATCTCCTCAACTTTTCATTTCACTAGAACATCACTAAAGGGTTTCAATTCAAAAATTTTAATTTTTGACTTTCAAAAGAGGGGAAATTTTGAGAGGACAATAGTCTTCAAATGGATCCTCCTTACACACCAAAGCAAAATGGTGTTCTTGAATGGATAAATCATACTATCATGGATATGGTGTGATGTATGATTGATGATACAGTTTATCAAAAAGATTTTGGGCTAAAACAAAGCTAAAATGATAGTTTATTTACTAAATAGAGTTCCCACTGTAGCTCTTGATGGAGTAACACCATAGGAAGCATGGTCAAGGCATAAGCCATCTATTTCACACCTTAGAGTTTTTGGATGTAAAGAAAGTATGCAAATTCCTAAGAAACAAAGAACTAAGCTTGATATGAAATCAGAAAAACTTATCTTCTTGGGATACAGTGATGAAGCACTTGGCTACAGACTTATGGATCTAAAAACAAGGAGGGTATACACTAGTCGGGATGTTGAGTTCTTTGAGAAGAAAGAAGTAGATGCTCCTTCCATACACTCACATGATGAAAAAATCATCCCTACAATGAAAATAGAGGATGGTAATCACTTTGATAATGACAAGAATGATGGTAAAATTCAACCTCCTACAGAACCACAAAAAGTATGCCCAAATGGTATACAAGTATAATGAGAGATGTAAAATTGGATTGTATCCCCGAAACATCTACCACTGGAATGAGGACTGATAGTATGGCTCAAAATGAGGTCAATTTGGCCTTAATGGGTAAATTTGTTGAAACTATTAAGGCTTCCTCGGTTTGAAGCCCTACAATTAAACCTTGGAAAGATGTTATGGATGTATAATATAAGTCACTTATGAAAAATAATACATGGAAACTTACAGATCTTCCACCAGGGAAAAATTTGATTGGATGCAGATGGATCTTCAAAATGAAGTACAAAGCAGACGGAAAATTGATAAACATAAGGCTAGACTAGTTACTAAGGGATATGCTCAAAAAGAAGGCATTGATTATGAGGAGACTTTTTCTCCCATAGCTAAGATAAAAACTTTCAGGTTAATATTTTCTCTAGCTGCACAATTTGGTTGGAAAATACACCAAATGGATGTGAAAAGTGCCTTTCTTAATGGTGATTTATAGGAAGAAGTTTACATGACTCAACCAGAAGGTTTTTTCAGACTAGGTAAAGAGGAAAAAGTATAGAAACTCAAAAAATCACTATATGGTCTAAAGCATTCTCCCAGGGCATGGTACATAAAAATTTACGAGCATCTCATTCAACATGGATTCAACATGGATTCAACATGAGTCCATATAATCCTAATCTCTATCTCAAAAAATAAGGGGGGGAGGGAATAATGATCGTTGTAGTATAGGTCGATGATCTAGTCATCACTTGAGGATTAGTGAGGATGATTGAGTCAACAAAGAAAGATCCAACATGATCAATCGGCATGACCAATCTCGGGATTTTGCATTATTGTCTTGGACTTGAAGTTTGGCAAAGAGAAAATCATATATTTGTGTCACAATTAAAATACGCCAAGATAATGCTCGAGAAATTTAATATGATGGATTGTAAGCCATTTTCCACACCTATGGAGACAAGACTTTAACTTTCTCAAATAGATCCATCACCACAAGTAAATGCAACTCTCTATTGGTAGTTGATTGGGAGTCTCATCTACTTGACTTACACTAGGTCAAATATCAGCTATGCAGTTATATTTCACGGTTCATGCAAGAACCAAGGGTTTCTCACTAGAAAGCAACAAAGTAGATACTGAGGTACATCAAAGGAACTATGGACTATGGCCTAGAATACAAGAATAATAATAAATTCTTCTTGACAGGATATTCAAATTCATGATCATGTAGGAAACATAGATGATAGGAAATCCACTTTAGGATTTGTATTCTTTTTGGATCTAGACCGATATCATGGGGGAGTAAGAATAAGACTTGTGTTTCAAGGTCCTCCACGAATCATAATATTGTGTAGCAGGTGGAGTTGTCTATGAAGTGATATGGCTCCGACATATACTTGAAGGATTGGGAATACCACAGAAAGATCCAACTATCCTACATGTTGATAACGAAGGAGTAGTAAAACTTGTTCGAAATCTAGTTTTTCATGAGCGCACCAAACACATTGAGGTGCAGGTACATTTCATTCATGAACATGTTTAGAACAACAACATCTAGCTCCAATATTGCCCAATAGATATGCAACATGTAGATGTCTTCAAAAAGTCACTTGCTCAAGGTAAATTTGAGGGTTTTAGAGAATTTCTCTCATGTTCACTTGAGACCATGCTGAATTAAGGGGGAACATTAGGAATAAAACTTATCTTAATTCATCATTAGTTGATATTTGAATAAATGTAATAAGTTAAAGTATTTAATTAAATACTTTAAACTTATGTCAATAGGTATTAGTTATCCTTAGTTTTTAGTTAACTAAGTGATAGTGTTCTCATCCCAATGTTTGTGGGATCATGTTCTATCTTGCATATTTTGTTCCCGGATGATTTCCATGAGGGGAAATAGGGGATATGATATTTCTACATATTTTCTTAGATTAGATGATTTGTTTCCATATATTGTGGATGAGATAGAAGCTATCCAATATCTATAAATATTTTAGCTCTCTCATTTGTCTAGTAATGCTTGATTTTGATATTAATAAAATACACAAGAACTATCTTGTTTTTGTGTAAATATTATGTGTCAAATATTATTTTCAAGTATTCATTGTCAAGAAAATCTTGACAAAAATTAGTAAGCTTGTCTAATTGTTCTTGATCAACATTGGTATCTTCATCATATGATTGTTCACTATCATATGTTTCAATTTCTTCGAGGTGAACATTCCTTGAGTTATCAAAGGGATTATTAGTTTCAGACATTGATGTAGAAATTCTACGGGTAAATGGAGGAAGATCTATGATAGTGTAAATTAACTTGTAGTAATTAATATGTTGTTCACTAATTCACAACCATTCAATCATCAACCAAGGGACGTACAATTTTAATAATTTCAAAGTTGTTGTATGAACATTTATAAATAATTCAAGAGGTTTGGAAATAAATTACCGTCACTACAATACTTGAAATAACAATGCATGAAAGTACAATGCTTGAAACAAAACTCATAACTGAAATCAAATAGCTTCTAACACTATGGCTAAAAAAACAAAGCTTATAAATTCATAATGTAGATAAGAAGATAAATTACTTTCTAACCTACTCATGTAGTAAACAATGGAGGGATTTAGCAAACCACAAGTGGGCCTTTCCTTGGGTGCTAATCCCTCCTAAGGATTGTAACTAAAAGCTATTGAATAGAACTCAAATTCTTTATTGAATTGGCATGAAGATTACATTTAGGAGAAAAGAAACTTCATTTCGAGTATCATCTATTATCTAATTCTCTAGCTAGATCTCTAAATCTATTTCCAACATTAATCTCTTTTTCTTATACTCCTCAATTACAAAAAAATGTGAGAAGAAGAGTTCAACTAGGAGTTCAAATAGACTAAGTAAAAGATCTTCAATGAAACAAGTGGAAGATCTTAAACAAACAACAAGAGTTTAAACACATGCAATGAAACTAACTAATAGTTTTCCAGATATCAAATACATAACTCAAGTAACCATCAAGTTCCTGAAATCATGTATTTAACTGATCAATCAGTTCTTCAGTGAGTTGTAATGAGTAGTTAGATCTATTGTTGAGTTATCTTCAATTCTCATGTTCTAGTTTGTAACTTCCTCTTCCATGACATGTACAGACTTGGAGTGTCGTCCTTCACATTTCCAATAGATCTTCATAATCATGGCTCCTTTTCTATAGGTGATCTTCTTTAGCTGTGGATGGGTTGTTGCGTACAAGTATTTTGTCTATAGATGATTCAATTTTGTTGTGGACGAGTTACTATGGATGGGTCCTTTGCTGTATACATGTTTCTACATATAACAAGTTTCTTGCAAACAAGAGTGAAATCACAAAAAGCATCATTCAAAAAACTTATTGAAACCATAAGAATAAATGCATACTCAAAATACCACAAAATAAATATAATTAGTTATAACTATATTAATCAATATTCATGCCATGAGTTTAGGTTATGATGATAATGTTCAACAATATTTGGGAAATACAAGGACATAGCTTCACTAAATTAACAAAAGTACAGATGATGAGGTGTTTATAAAAGGGAATTTACATGACTCATCACACCCCCAAGCTTAATTTCTTAAATGTCCTCATTTAAGTGGTTCAATTCTATCGTTGTTGAAAAGAGCATAAATGCCTAAAGTCAAATGGTGTCACTATCCCTTCCTCTTCTGTGAAGAAGTAACCACCATTCATCCTTAACCTCTACATAAATCTATTTTGTATCACTTCATTTAGTGGTCTGTCACTTGTCCATGCTGGTATTGGAAAGTGGAAGATTGGGGATGATAGCCAATGGGAAGCTAGGTACCTACACATTTGGTAGAAATGTCAATGTATGCATTCACTCTTCTTAGAGTTGGCATGATATTAGGATAATAATGCATTTATTTCTTTTGTATCTCAGGAGACATCTCATTCCAAATATGCATCTTATATGCTTGTACTATCTATATTCCATGGTCCTTTATCATGTCCCTGACTTC
This sequence comes from Taxus wallichiana var. yunnanensis, assembly GCA_018340775.1. Taxonomy (NCBI): domain Eukaryota; kingdom Viridiplantae; phylum Streptophyta; class Pinopsida; order Cupressales; family Taxaceae; genus Taxus; species Taxus wallichiana. The sequence goes on along the minus strand of CM031240.1, from coordinate 143,222,840 downwards.
TTCATGTGTTTCTTTCCTCATTTTCCATACTCTCCTTCTGATTTCCTTCTTCTTCATATACTTTGCATACTTGTTCTATAACTTCTCTAGTTTTTGTAGCTTCATCCCTGACCATTAGTGGTTGCACCTTCTCCAAATGCATGTATTCCTCCATTTTTCTTTCTCTATCCAACTCATTCACAAAATAAGAACAAAGTGATTTAACTGAACATCTCCAATGTATAGGACTGGAATCCAATCCCTGTCATACTCAAGAGCATAATTGTACATGTAGAGTTCACATAATAGGAGTTGAATTTCATGAGTGCTCTTTAGATATAACCTAAAGAAGATCCTAGTTGCACTTATATCATATGGTATCTCAGAATTGATACAAGTGAGTTTGAGTTACAGCATATTTTTCTTTAATAAGATAACATAAACATTGGAGGAGGCTTGCATTTTATTATTTCATGGGACACCTAAAGGGTAACTTCTTGCTTCTTCTTTTTCTCTTTCTCACTTTCCTTTTAACCTATTAACATAGGTTTAAAATTGATTCACCCAATAATCAGCAAGATTGTTTGTGTTTCCATTTCCCTACAAACTAGTTTGATAGGATCTCTTATAACTTCTTTGATGAAAATTTGTGGCTGCAATGGGGCTACATTAAATTTTTGCATGCTAGTATGTGGTGTTTGTTCGAAAAATAGTGGTGTCTACCCCAAAACTTGATCAATTACATCTTCCTCAACCATAAGTTTGTGTTCTTGTACTTGTTCAAATTCTACAAACATATTCCTTTCCTTAATTCCTTATATCAAGTGCTCAATGACTTCCTCAATAGAACGAGACATGTGTTCATGTTCAATTTGTTCACCAATTTCTTCTTTTTTCTTCCTTAGTGCCTTCTGATACATGAATTGTCTAGTAAGTTTCCTTGCCAATTTTTTCTCCCATATTCTCCTCATGACCTTGAATTTTAGAAAGTGTATCATCCGTATGAGATGCCTATGCATGCTCCTTAATGGACTCTCTAGAGTATTGTTGTCTAGTTTCTTCACCAACTTCTTCCTCTATTTCCATCGGGCCCTGCATTACACACACAATCTTCACATCTTGAGCTTATTCTTCTAGTCCCTCCATGATCTCCATGGGCTCAATGTTCTCCTCTGTAACTTCCACATCATTATCAAGTGATATGGTTTATGATTTTGTTGGCTTGGAGGTTTTTGGTATTTTAATTTTTAGTCAATGAGAGCGCCTTAGTGGTGTAAGAGTGGAATTGGAAGTCTTCCTTTACCCTTAGAGTAAGATGATTCGGGAGGAGAGAATTCCAAGAGGGTTTTAGCAATAAAATTTCTTTTAGGGAGACAAGAACATGATTATCTTCAACATGTGGTAAAATTTTAAAGGTAGAGAGTTCATCAAGTTGTTGTTCGTTTAGGAGGTTGATGGTAAATTATTTATGATGGGATCATATGTACTTGTCTATTGATCCAATTTTCTCATTTGATTCAAACTAATGATTTTAATTACTAAAAAAGCTAAAATTTTTGGAAAATAGAGGTTTTAAGGTACCTCAAATGCGTGATATGGATGAACGGGCACAAAATTAATTGATCCTCGTAGTGACCGAATAGCCTACAAATAAGAATGACTAAAAATGGGATGGATTAGATAATATATGTGGGGATTTCAAAAATACAGCCCAAGATATTTTACCTTCCTTTCATGGATGTCAACCCCTGTTTGATAAGAGAAAGTGAAGTAAATGATAGATAATCTGAATACATGCAGAAAATGAAGGAATACAAAATATGAAAGTGATAAAGATTGATCTAAGTACCAAATTAATTAATTAAAATTCAAATTAAATTAGACCTGACTGGTCGAAGGTGAACCAGACTACACAAAGGCAAGTCGACAAAGGACTCATGTAACATTCCCATTTTAAGACTTTAGAATCAAGATAATTATTTGTTAGTAATGTTCACTGCTCTAAATAAATTAATACTTAGAACAAACATTCCATGCCCATCAAATTCAATAGATAAACATATGCAGCTATAATGACTTGGTAATTCACCGATCTATTCATTCCATAACTCGGTAAGATACGATCTATTTATGTTATCTTATGTCTTGAGTACATATTGTATATTTTGTATACTTTTTCATCCTACCCTACACCAGTCGAGGGATCTGTTTAAAGAACATATTTGAATATCTCATTACCAATCTTCATCCGATATCATGTTGTTTTAAACTTGGTGACATAGGACAACACAACCAACAGTTTGTGATACTTTGGCCAAAGATTTATAACATATTGTGTATGTCACTATTCCTAGATGACATACTCATCATTTTGGAATACATCCTTCACCCCACTCTTCTATTATCTGTTAGGATAAATTTTATTATCCTATTATTAATTATGCATAGTTAGATTATTTAATTAATTTTATTAATTAAATAATAAATATACTGTTGTATGGTTAATCAACCATATTTGTTTGTATTCAGATTGTTATATTGTTTTAAACAATATATTTGTCTTTTTCTAATTCCTGCTTCCCGGATGTTATTGGAAGCTTATTCATTTTGGCATTTGGTTGCACCTGTGCAACTTATTCTCCTGTGTGTATTTGGCTGTGCAATATCTATAAATATTGCAGCCCATTCTCTGTAATTTTTTACTGATTGAGATTAATAAAATATCACAGGCTTCCGTCCCTGTTTCTCAATCGACATTTGGTACCAGAGTGAAATTCTGGCCCTGTGAAGGTGTGGAAGAGAGAGCAGCAGAGAAAGAGGAGATTGGAGACGTATTTGCAGCATTCGAGAGCCTGTGCAGCCTCGTGCAAACTCCCAGCCCCATCCCTGCCTCCCCCACATCCGCCTGTTCCTTCCAGGTACTTGGAAGGCAATTTTTTTTTTTGCAGACCGTGCACTCAAAGACTGTGCAAAATTCTAGAGGTATTGAATTTTAAAAAAAAATTTCCAATCAGGGTTTTGTTTTACTGTATTTGGAGATTGTTTTGCTTGTTTGGAGGACTGTCTGTGCACCTGCAGAGAATACACAGAGCAAAGAAAATAAAAAAAAGAGAAGAGGCGTTTTTCTTGATCTAGCGCCTGTACAAGAAAAAAAAAGGCGTTTTTTAGAGCATACGTGCCCTTTGCTGTCCCCCACGGCCTGCATAACAAAAAACGTTGTTTTTGGAGCAAAAAAACACACTTTTCTCTCTTGCCCGCGCCATTCTTTATCTTCCAGCTGACTGCACAAGCAATAAACAATAAAAATGCCCCAAAGATTGAAAAAACGCCCAAAGATTGAAAAAATGCCCCCAAAGATTCAAAAACGCCCAAAGATTGAAAAAACGCCCCAAAGATTAAAAAAAACGCAGCCAGTGCAAAAATACAAAGAAAAATACATGCTAGATAAGGCGTCCAAAGCAAAAAAGCGCCCAGCAAATAAAAACACGGCTACCGTACATGAATCAAAGGTGAAAAGAAGAAAAATGCCGCCATAGAAGAATACAAAGGCATGGAGGTTAAAAGAAACACTTCAGATCCGTATTTGGAGCAATAAAATAACCCTAAACCACCTCTCACCAGCTGCTGCCACGTGGATCCTTCATCTAGGGCGCATTTTCTAAGGTAAGCCATTTTTTCACATACTTTAAATACAAGTTTGCTCATCTCTACATCAAGCACCCTTAAGTGGCCAAGTTTGATAGAGGGAAAGCCTTAGAAGTGGGAGGTGCATGGTTCAAATCCCACCCCCAACTTCACATTTTGCATTTGGCGGAATTTTTGGCGGAACTGCTAAATTTAGCAGGTTTTTTTAATTTAGTTACAGCTAACTAAATTTAGCGGAGGAATCCCTAACTTAGGGTAAATTTTTTTTTCTCCTATGTGGTCTGTTTTCTCATTCTAGACATTTTTTGCAAAAGGAGACCCACCTAAAAATTGCATTTTCAGCTATTTTTTTGCAATTTTTAGCATTTTGGGTTCAGGAGGTCACCAGGACCCCGAAATTGTAAATTTTTGCCTGTCATTCAAATTGTATTGTATATTGTACTAATTTGCAGGTTGCCATAGTCAACTACAAAACTTTGTAACTGCTCAAAAACTGGTAGAATTGTAATCAAAAATAGTAAATTTGGTTCTGTAACACTCACGAGATCCTAGATCTCATTCGCAGCGTTCGGTATATACAGTGCCTCTGGGAAGCGCTTACGGGTAAATCTGTCACGACTACTACTGCACTTAACGCCTAATATAGCTGCAACAATGTTGTCTGGGCATCGTCCCTATAAATCGACGGGGAGTAATAAGGTCACAGTGCACACACTATGAACCATCCCATCCGTCTGTGAACGATTGCAAGACATAAATCCGGACTGAGAAATTATCCGAGTATATAGTGAAGTTACGCGTGCGTATGAGGATATTTCTTTGAGCCGGTGTCAATAATCACACAGACCCCATCAGTACTGTCTTGGTACCATGTATCGAATTCTTTCACGTACGTTAACGCCTCTTTCACGTACCGCCGGGTATATAGAAAGGGCGAGCTTCTTCCACGAACCGAAGGGTATATCGGAAGGGCGCGTATATAGAAAGGTTTGGTATATCGGACTGACGGTATATAGATTGGAGACCTTATACTTGGAGTGATAAGAGCTAAACCCCGTCGGTGATCTCTCGCAAAATGGGCACCAATGCCCCCAAATTTTTCTTCCCGGATTCACAATTGCTCGAGGAAGCAACTATGTCATGGAAGAAAAAATAAAAACACAACTTGAGTTTGAAGAAATCTGGCCTGTTGTGACTGGTACTCTAACCAGATCACCAACGGATGCAACACAACAACGACAATTTGATAGAGCAGATCAGAAAGCAAAACTCATCATTTTGTTTGGAGTATCCGACGATGTGCAAGTCCACATTCAAGATGCCACATCAGCAAAAGAAGCTTGGGATAAGCTGAGCACAATATATGAGGCCAAGAACAAGAATGTCATACTTAATTTGTAGAGTCAGTTACATACGTTGAAATTCAAACAGAATGAGAAAATTGAAGCCTTCCTAAGAAGAGTTGCAGAGTTGAGGGCTTCACTTCTAGCCCTAGGAGAAGAGGTCAAAGATGAGTCTCTCGTTCCCATTGTTCTGAGAGCTCTCCCTTCTTCTTACCGAATTTTTGTCACAACTCTAAACTTGTCAGATACGACAATTAGTTTTGACAAGTTAGTAAACCTACTGCAACAAGAGGAAGCAATGTACAACAAGGATGATGAAGAGGAGTAGGCACTATCTTCACATCAAAAATGGAAAGGAAAAGGTAAAGGAAAACCTAAATCCTATCAAAGTCCCAACATCGAATCGAGATCATGGGGGACAATCAATAGAAGAAGCGATGTCCCATTTGCAAAAGAGGACATGACTTGCAAGAATGTTGGTTTAACACATATAAGAAAGGTTCATCAAGCAATTCTGGACCACAACAACAACAAACTTACAAGGGACATTCAAACAATTATCACGGGCGTAAAAAAAGCGGAACTGGAAAAGAAGACCCCACCAGCAAGGTAATATTGCTGAGCAACAAGATCAGTCAGACAATGAAGACTTCTTGTTCACTGCTCGATCAAGTGAACCATCCACATCATCTAGTGACGTCTGGTATGTTGATTCGGGAGCCACTCGACACATGACCGGCCACAGAGACTAGTTTATTTCAATGAGGGACACGCCATCGAAAAATCATGTTTCGTTGGGAGATGATTCTTCATATACAATACAGGGGATTGGAAACATTTCTCTACCCCTTGGTTCATGCAAATGCAGAATATCAGATGTTCTATATGTCCCTGGGTTGACAAAGAATCTTCTTTCAGTCAGTCAACTCCTAGATCACAACCTGAAAATTGACTTTGATAGTCAATCCGGCAAGAAAATGTGTCTGATTCGAGATAAATCTAGAGGCTCAAAATAATTGCAAAAGCCTCAAATGTGGGATGAATGTTTCAACTTGATTTTATTCACAAAATGATCAAGCACTCGTGGCTAAAAATTCCACCTCAAAGCACTCGGTTGTGGCATAGGAGATTTGGTCATGTAAGTTTCAAATATCTCGACACACTTCACCGGTGTAATATGGTACATGGGCTACCATCTCTTCGAAGGATACATACAATGTCCTCACTTGCTAGCAGGAAAACAACACAGAGTTTCATTCCAAACAAGTACTTTTTGAGCTCATGGAAAACTTGACTGGTTCATACCGATATGTGGTCCGATGCAGCAAGTCATTCAGGGTTCCAGACTTCATGCTCAGTGTTGATGACTATTCACGCAAAATGTGGATTTTCTGTCTTCACAAGAAAAGTGAAGCCTTTGAAACGTTCAAAAAGTTCAAAGTGGCATTGAGAAAGAAACTGGTCGTCACATCGTAACTCTCCATTCGAGATCGAGGGGGAATTCACCAATGATGAGTTCGAAACTATCTACAAACTCACGGATTCGTCGACAAATGCCTCCTCCACACACACCACAAAGCAAATGGCGTTGTTGAGAGAAGAAATCGTACTATCATGGAAATGGTGCGATGCATGATCAATGATTCCGACTTGCAAAGACATTTTGGGCGTATAACAAAAAACAATAGTGTATTTGTTAAACAGAGCACCCACAACTGCTCTTGATGGAATTACACCACAAGAAGCATGGTCAAAGAGGAAACCATCCATTGCACACCTCAGAGTATTCGGATGCAAAGCAAGCATGCACATACCCAAACAGAATAGAAAGAAATTGGACATGAAGTCACAAAATCTCATCTTCATTGGATACAGTGAAGAGACTCTTGGGTACAGACTGATGGATCCTAAGACCAGAAAAGTCTACACAAGCAGAGATGTTGAGTTTTTTGAGAAGAAGGAAGTAGAGACTCCTCCTCCGGACTCGCAAGATGTAGATTTTTCACCAGTTGTAAAAACTGAAGCAAATGTTCCCTCAGAAGATGAAAGTGATGATGGGGATGATGGTGTTGATCAGATAGGACCACAACCCATGGGAACAGCTCAACGTATGCCTAAATGGTGTACAAGTACATTACGAGATGCAAGATTGGATGCTCCACCGATACATCCACCCTCGGACCACGGACTCACGAAAGCAAGAGAAGAAGTTGACTTTGCTTTGATGAGTAGAGTTATTGAAACAGATGAGCCATCTACAGTCCAGAAGCCCTACAGTCAAAAGCTTGGAAAGATGCCATGGATTCTGAATATCAATCAGTGATGAAGAATAACACTTGGCAGCTTGTCGATCTTCCACCAGGGAAGAAACCCATTGGTTGCAGATGGATATTCAAAACTAAGTACAAAGCAGATGGGATAGTGGACAAGTGTAAAGAAAGACTTGTAGCAAAGGGGTATGCACAGAAAGAAGGCATTGACTATGAGGAGACATTTTCTCCCACAGCTAAGATCAAAACGATCAGGATGATCTTTGCTCTAGCTGCTCAGTTTGGATGGAAAGTTCACCAAATGGACGTAAAAAGTGCCTTCCTGAATGGAGATTTGCAAGAAGAAGTCTACATGACTCAACCTGAGGGATATGTTGTACCTGGTCAAGAAGAAAAGGTATGCAGACTCAGGAAATCTCTGTATGGCCTCAAACAGGCACCCCGGGCATGGTACATCAAGATTGATGAGCATCTCGTACAACATGGATTTGTTAGAAATCCATACGATCCCAATCTCTACCTCAAAAAGCAAGGGGGGGAGATGGTGATTGTTGTAGTTTATGTCGATGATCTAGTCATCACTGGCAGTTCAGTGAAGATGATTGATGAAACGAAGAAAGATCTTAAGCGATCATTCGACATGACTAGATCTCGGGCTTATGCATTACTATCTTGGACTGGAAGTATGGCAGAAAGATAATCACATCTTTGTTTCTCAGATGAAATATACCAAGACAACGCTGGAGAAGTTTAGGATGATGGATTGCACACCAATTGCTACACCTATGGAGAACAGATTACGTTATCTCATTCGAGATCCATCTCCCGAGGTATGTGTCACTCTCTATCGGCAAATGATTGGGAGTCTCATTTACTGACCTACACTAGACCAAATATCAGCTTTGCAATGGTTATCTATCCAGTTCATGCAAGAACCCAAAGTTTGTCATTGGAAAGCAGCAAAGCGCATTTTAAGATATCTCAAAGGATCAAAGGATCTTGGTCTAGAATACAAGAAGAATGAAAACTTCTTCTTGATCGGATATTCGGATTCGAGATCATGCGCAGTAACATTGATGATAGAAAATCCACTGGATTTGTATTCTTTATGGGATCTGACCAATATCATGGGGAAGTAAGAAACAACACTTTGTTTCTCGCTTCTTCCACATAAGCCGAGTATCATTCTGCAGAGAAGCTTCGTCTCAAGAAGATTTGGCTACGCGCATACCTAGAAGGACTTGGAATACCACAGACAAACCGACCACCATGTATGTTGACAACGAAGGTGTTCTCAAACTTGTTCGCAATCCAGTTTTTCACGAGAGAACAAAGCACATTGAAGTTCAGGTTCATTTCATACGTGAACATGTGTTGAAGCACAACATCCAGCTTCAATTTTGTCCAACAGCTGAACAACGAGCAGATATTTTCACAAAGTCACTTGCACGTGACAAGTTCGAGTTGTTCAGGGCATTTCTCTCCTCATCTCTTCAGACAATGCACAATTAAGGGGGGGAATGTTAGGATAAATTTTATTATCCTATTATTAATTATGCATAGTAGGATTATTTAATTAATTTTATTAATTAAATAATAAATATACTGTTGTATGGTTAATCAACCATATTTGTTTGTATTCAGATTGTTATATTGTTTTAAACAATATATTTGTCTTTTTCTAATTCCTGCTTCCCGGATGTTATTGGAAGCTTATTCATTTTGGCATTTGGTTGCACCTGTGCAACTTATTCTCCTGTGTGTATTTGGCTGTGCAATATCTATAAATATTGCAGCCCATTCTCTGTAATTTTTTACTGATTGAGATTAATAAAATATCACAGGCTTCCGTCCCTGTTTCTCAATCGACATTATCATGATTTCTCTTTATCGATCGCCATCACCACTTGTTCCAAGTTTTACCCTACCCCTAGATAGAAATATAACCTATTATAGGAAGACGCTCACAAAGGCTTAAGGTAGATGGGCATACTCATTTGACCTAAGCCATCCGAATGTGCAAATGTACCCTGAGCCTTTAGAAGATAATTCCTATCCTAAATATTCTCCTATCCAAACCCGATGTGTGTAGATCTAGATGATCAATGTGGAAGGGTGATGCCACATGTCAACTACAATGTTGTATTCTTGAGAATACCTAAGCCTTCTCGAAAGTATAGCCCTATAGTTGGCGTGTGCCAACATCCTACAGAAACTACCTCATCGAGATGTACATACCCCGAGGAGATTGTTAATACATTATTAGTTTGGATTAAAACCTGATTACAAAAACCTTGCCAAACCCTAATCCAACACTCAATAAGTTCTTCCTAAATTTGCTTCATTTAGCCCACTAAGAACTTCGTTATTTTCATAGTCACTTTTAATAATTGATCACATAGTTAAAATGTCAATTAACCGTAATTGTGCAATGTAGTATTATAATATGTCTTATTTAAAAAGTACAATAACTTTTTAGAAAGTTCAATTCCAGAATATATCCAATATAAGGTAGACTTCATACAAAATGAAGTCTAATAAATTATAGTCATACTTGCAAACCTTTTTGGTTTATAATCCATTAAGAAAGAGAAAGAGTCTTTCTCTACATGTTACGTGTTAGGGTTTATCCTACCCAATGTCCACATTTTCTTAATGTATGTTCATCACACGTTACATTACTATGTTATATAGTTTGGATAACAAATATCATATACTACAACTTAACAAGCTGCATCACAAGTAGGGAGATTGAACTAAATCCCTCTATCCAACTTATGAAAAGATAACCAATTAACATAAAAATAATATAAATAATATCAACAAGATAGAATCCATCTCATCCATACAAGTACAAAATAATTTACACAACCAATGCAGGTAAACTCTCAACTTTCAATTTATCTCATAACTTATACATTTATAAGACTTATGCATTTAGGTATACTACATAACAACCGTCTTCATTATAAAAGAATACTACATTTCTTTTTTCAATACAATCTCAAGAATGAATTAGAATTCTTCACAAGGAATCAGATTTAATTCAGCTAATGCATCATATAATTTTTCCTTCTTTTATCACTTACGAATTCCATCTCAGTAAAAATTACTAGACGGAGTCAGTTTAATGAATTGAGCATGATAAGCCTTAAAACAGGTGCATTCCAATAATTGTTCCATTAAAACAAATCTGCTTTAATGAGATAATTATTACATCATAAATATCAATATAAGTAATAGAAAATGGAAAAGAAGTACATTTAACCAATTGAATTTACTTCCAAGAGAAGAACGAAATATAATCTACTATATCTACCTTACAAAATTAAAGTTTAATTGATCCTATCAATTATATTTTAGCAAACAACAAATCATATCATCTCATTGTTCCCAATTCTATCATAATAGAATACAACATTTATCTTTGCTTTAACCAAAATAAGGGTTTAAAGCATGGTTCTCATTAGGATGATTCATCTAACTCCTAAGCAAAAGAAAAATAAGAACCATTACAAACTATGCTCAAACACAAGACATCCGAAAAACTGAAACATATTCATAACATGAATTAATGGTTTCATTTAAAGGAAAACTACCTTAAAATTCAACATTTAAGATATTCATCATAATAGAATCCCATTTCAATCCAAGAAGGAATAGGGAATCAAACAGTCTACCTGCAAGTCTAAATCTACTTCCACATGTTAGAAGTTAACATTTAAAGATTAGAAACCAACGTTCACAAATCAAGGTAGACTTATACAAGAGTTAATCTCCACTCAAGTCCATCCAAGGAGGATCCATAAAAAGATAGAGTGTAAGAGACAAAACTTACTCATCACAAACCAAACAAAGAAAAGCCTTGTCAAACAAACAGTCTACCAAACAAGCTTACATTTTCAGTTCAATAAAACCGAATAATCTAAACTCTTCCTACATCATTTCTACAAATGATTTGAATAAGGAAGACCAAACAAATCATAAAGAAATCTCCATTTCATAAGAGAATCAAAACAGAAAAGTTCAACCAATGAACTTATCCCAACAATAGAAAGAAAGGGATCTTAATTAGAAAATGATCCAATCAATAATTCATTTTATTGTACTAACAAATGAATTTCTGCTTTTAATTCAAACATAGAAATTCATAAGCTAGTTCCCGGAGAGAGAAAAAATCAACTCACAGTAAGAAGAAAGCACACTGCCATTTTCCTTACAATTCTTTACCTTCAATAAACACGAGTTTCAATTCTAATCTCAAAATGAAATACGCATAACAGTCCTAAAAACAACATTCTGTTCCAAAGGATTCACATTCCTTTCTTTTAAAAGATACAAGGTTTATTTACTATATCCAACAAGAAATAGAAAAACAAACCGATCAGTAAGCTATACATGTTCAGAGTATCAACGAACTCAAGACTGAAATCCCATTGTCAGGTTTCAATATTGCATTACAAAAGAGTAATTAGTTCTTGATTCAATAAGCACTAAATACAAAAACAATATGAACATAGACAAAGTAATCCCACGATAACAATTCATAGCACTAAAGTAATAAACTCTTCTTTTAAATGAAACCCAGAGCTTATTTTAAAAGATCTGAAGACGCAGTTTCCACAAAATAGAGGGGAAAGAATACCCCGATAAAACACCATTTCCATCTCAGAAAAGATGAAACAATTCTCAAAAAAGAATTACCAAATCCATTCATCAAACAAAGACATTTTCAGTTAAGATCTCAAGAGTTTACTCAACAACTCAACCAACTATTCTCCCAGTTTTCTTTAAGCAATAGTTTAACAAAAGAGTTATAAGTTTTAAAATTTTAATATAAATAAAACTCAACTCAAAATACCCGAATAGAGTCGAACAAAAAGTTTCAAAAAAATTTCAAGTCTACAAAATTCTCTAATCACAGGTTCAGGGCAACACGAAGTTTGCATTCCAGTTTATATTTTAAACAAGAAGTCCTAATACCAGCTCAAAACAAAACATGAGTTTAGAACTATACAAGAACAAAATACGAGTACAGTGTAAAACACAAACCTCCATTAATAGTCCATATTTTCACAAGAATAAAACACGGGTATAGAGCCACATACAAGCTTCAACAATAGTCCCGAGTTACCCAAGATTCCCAAACATAGGTTAGAGCATCAAGAACCTCCATCACTAGCTTTCATCAAACACGAAACCAAGAACAAGATCCAAACCAAATACAAGCTTGATTACAAGCTCAAGCAAAACACAAACTCCAACAAGATCAAATGGAACTCAAGGTTCCCATATAGCTCAGAATCCACATAATGCAATGAAGGTCTGTTCCAACCTAAGAACCTTGAATACAAATTTTAGAAATGGAAAAGAGAGCTACTAATACAAGATTCGCATGCATGTATCACTATTAAACTATCACAAAGACAGTTTCAAAACAAACGTTATTTTTGGCATGGATTCATATCCAAGATAACAGAGATTGTAAAAACCCAACAAACAAGTAACTAGATAAAACATGCAAGCCCAAAATCTCAAAAGAGTAGAATCATTTTAACGAAACATTTATAAGAAAGCAAGATATCTTAAAGATTAGAGCCTATCATGTCTAGGTGCTTCTACAAATCGAAGGAGATCTCCAGCTGAGCTTGCAACTTCTCCTCTTCTCCACGAAATATCAAACAACCATATTATTTTTCCACGATGCCTCTTATACATCCCATGAACTGAAAATAGGTCTATGACTTCAAAAATAGCCATTAAGTGTAGTTCAATCTGCTGGTTCAAAACAGAGAGCATGCAGAGCAAAAAAATTGTGAAACATGCAAAGTGAAACAACCCTAGACAAACCCACTTGCATGCCTACCAAGACGGTTTGTGCACAAAAATGAAAACAATAAGTTTCATTAATTCCAATTTTCCCACCTATCCTTCCTTGTCACTGCCTTCCAAGTCTGGCGATTGCCAAATCAAAATTAACATGAAATTCCATTTTAGTGATACTTCCACATAAGCCTCCGCCAAGTCACTAGCCCCTACCAAAACTGGCAGTACCCTATGCATTAAAAACCTTATCAATAACATAAATGCCATAGGAACCGTCACCCTTAATGCATGTGACCACCTAATTCCCCTTTCATACCCATTAGTTTAGGATAGATCAAATTGCTTAGGTTAGATCTTAGGTAGTTTATAATGCATACCTTAGGATATAACCCTAACAACAAATTTCCACCATAGGTCTTAACACATAGCCTTAGGTAGTTTCCACATAGGTTAGATTAATTCACAACATAATAGTTTTAGGAATTAGGATAGATCATCATAAAACCTTAAAGTATTAGGTTCTAGGTTAATTTTAATAGCCTTTGCAACCTTTCCATATCCTTTAGCATAGAGCTTAGGTTAGGATGCCAATCAACCAACAAAGTAGAATAGGAAGCTTTAGGTTAGAATAAGAATTCTATTAAGTTACATAGCTTAGGATTTTGTAGGATAATCCTTTTAGGATCTCGAATCCTTCATATACCGTTAATAGGATGTATTTTCTTGCTCATTAGCAATGTCCTGCCATGATCAATCTCCAAGGACCCAAACACAACATTCAACTAAATGGAAATACATTCACACAAAAATCAAAGAACTTGTAACAACAAAGTTCACAATATGTCTCTTAATTCATGGAATGTCAATTTACCAATCATTCAAAAGAGCAGATTTAAAACATTCCTTATTGATCCAAGGATGAGTCGATTAATAGATAAGTTTACAAATCTTAAACCAAATTGCAATTCATCTAAAATAAGTGAAAAATGGATTCAAGGAAGTTATTCCAATTCATCAAAGGATCTTAAGAACAGAAATGATTTGTCCATATCAAGCATGATCTACAACAATCAAAAGAACATATATTTATAAGGAAAATCACATGTCGACACTTGAAAAGAAAAAGAGGAAAATAACAACTATCAAGGGTGTTACAACCTAGGTGAGTGAATCGACAACAATGTAAATATATAGACTTGCATAGATATGAATGTGAACTGGATACATCAAAATCCTATAGATGCTTTGAAATGACCCTAGAAGGGAATCTAAGGCAAAAGAAACTAGAGGGTGACAAAAATAGAGGTTTAGGTAGATTGGTTGATGAATAGGACTTGTATGTTAATGATGACAAAAGTGGGGAAACAACGAATAGAGTGCATACATGATTGATTCAAAGGCAACAGAAGAATGATGAAAAATATGGAGCCCGAGAGGAATGGCATAATCAAAACACAAATAGAGAAAGGATCTAGAGACAACAAATTTAGTGATAATGTGATGGTTCAACGAAAACATGGGTCAGTGATGATGACTGGAGTAGAGTAGAATGAAGCTGAAGGAAAATGGGTGGGATGGATGACCAAGTAAAGAAACTGGTAGAACAAGATGATAATGGAGTCTTGACTATTGTTGAACTTGCAAGATGTTAGATCTAACAAGATAGTAGTAGAAATAACATAAGATAACAAAAAAATCAATATAAACCTCCTGAAGTCATGTGAGTGATGAAAACAAGCTTCAAAGGACTATAAACGAGTTGACCAAGGCTAAAAAGATGCTCGGTTCCAAGATGGATTTGTAGAATGCAATAAAGTTAAGTGTTTTTCCTGCATGTGTGTTTAGGTGTCTTTTTGGAAAGAGAAGAACTTAGTCTTATAGGGTTGACGACAACCGGGTAGGGTCACCACGACAATGGGGAAACTTTCCCCAATAAGGTTGATTTTTTGATTTAGGGTTTTTAAGGATGGGAAAAGTTGATCGGGGATCATTTTTATATCAAAAGTTCCCTAAACCTTCCTAAATTGTGTCGATGAAAATATCATTTCAAAAGATTTCCAAATATTGCAAAATGTGAAAAATGCAGGACATCGGGAGCTCTATTTATGTCTGGTCAAAGTTCACTCAATGAGAAAGTCAACTCTGGTCAATTGGTCAATTTTGGACCAATGACACTGTGACACATGGTGAAAAGGAAAAGGGATTCATTTTTTTGGTTTTCAACCTCTGGTCTTTGACAACTGTAAAAGTTGGTGGTCACGACAAGAGGTTTAAATTTTTTAACGAAGGGGAGCTCACCACCCACTGTGTGGACTATGGTATTATCGCTGACATGGTGGGTTAACAAACCACTACATGGCTTGCCACCATGAATAGAATGTGATTTATTTGACTATGAAGGGTCGACATCGAGCTATTAGTTGAGTCATGCAAATACCGAGTTACATTTTAGCTCGTCGAGTTATCCACATGATTGAGCTCATCTATATTGTATGGGGTCTATATTATCCCATTAATCTCCAACTTGCCATGTAGTGGCATGATCAAATTACCAATTTCTTAGCCCACATAAACCTCCAACCCCATATCTATTTTCCAAGTCCACGTGGTGAAGGAGATGAAGCAGTGGTAGGGGGCATGCAAATGCCATGCGTGGAGATCCACATGAGAAGGGGGTGGGGGTGGTTATGCCCCAAGTGGTCCTTTGACCACTTTAAACCTACGTGGAAAGGCTTATTAAATCCTAAAACAATTACTCCACCGCCAAATGTGGGATCTAATCCCATTTATAATGCAAGATGCTCCCTACAAGATTTTATCCATTTTCGATGCAATATGCCACCATGGGAATTAATCCCATTTTTCATGTATGGGCTAGGCTAAAATTAGCCTTAGGATAATTTGTAAATGCATTTTTAAGGGCCCTATTTTTGTATAAATAGGGAACCCATTTCATTGTAAAAACACATTAGCCCAAGAAGCTTATTATTTTGTTAAGCTTAATTGTGGGATGTGGGAGAATTAGTAATAGGGAAATTTTAATATAGTTTTGTAAACTATATTAAAATCCTAAAATTACTATAGACAAATATTGTTTATTGGCCTATTATTTAAGGCAATATTAGATGGAATATTTATAATTGGGAGTAAATGCAAACTACCCAATAGGCCCATTGAGCCACACTAATCACTTGCAAAGCCTGGATTGTTGACCAGAGTGTTGGAGGGTGCATTGATAGCGTTGGGAAGGCCGATCAAAGCTGAAGGATATTATGCATTAGGAAGGTGAAGAATGATTCGAATGATCATTGGAAGTCTTCGAAGAACTGGAGTACTAAGAGGAAACTGAAATTCCATTAGGTTTTCTTGTGAAACTACTATTATATTACCGTTATCCAAAATGTGCCCCTGCTCATTTTGGATGGCTAACTCCTTGTGTTCTTGCCTCTCTTGTGCCTCAGTCTCCATTTTTTGATTTTTAGGCACTCAAATCTTTTTGGAAATGGCACCATTGGATAGAGCTCTCTCTCAGCTTTCCAGAAAGGTAAAGTTTTCCTCCTAACTCATATTTTTCAAGTTATGGCTCGGCGGAGTTTTTGTGGGAAATTTTCCCCTTGGAAGCCCGCAGCCAATAGGAAGCTACCACGTGTCCCAAGAGGTGGTGGAGTGTAGGGATTTTCAAAAAATTTCCAAATGCAAAAAAGAGGTAAAATTCGAATTTTTTTCCCGCCGATCCGTTTTGGGCCTTTTTTTGCCCTAAATCTTTGAACGGCCATAACTTTCGATCCAGAGCTCAGATTTTCATGTTCTTTATATCAATGAAAAGATGGTAAAATTATCTACATGATTCCATGGTCAAGTTTAAATTTTGGTTTATTTTGAAGGAGAAAATCAAAAACACTTCTAGTACGCGCCATGGATAGAGCGACGCTTTCAACAACCAATTTTAATGCAAAATGGGTCGCATTCTTCTCAGCATAGTCAAAAATGTTGGGTGATGGGTCTGTCAGGTCACCCATGTTTTTTTTAATGCATTTTGGTCAATGAGGAATGGCTCCCATGTTTTTCACATTTTCTCTCCCGGGTTCGACCCATTCACCGTAAAAGCCGATTTGGCTCATTTTTCAAAGGGGAACATTTTTTTGCACGAAAGCTTCTATTTTGGAAAGTATCGACCTTCCAGGGATTGTAACAGGTTTTTCTACCTCTTTAGTGTTAGAATACAAGGATTTTGATGTTGAAAATCACAATGCAGGCTCTGTGAATGCTTTCAGTCCTTTGTATGTGTTGTTTGCTTCATTTCAAACCCTTTTTACACTTATCAACTGCGTATGATGTTTTATGTTGCAATTTCTTATTTGTGTCAATTTTCATGAGCAAGAAGTGCTCACCACTCCTTTGGTGTATCACCCTTATCAGTTTAGTTTTAATTTTTACATTTCTTATCCCTGTCTCCTTACAAATTAGGATAAAATTAAGATCTGAACCTCTGCTGGTTGTACAAATAATAGATCTAATCAAAGAAGTTTGAGGAACCAACCTCTAATCTAGAGATTCCTCTCTCATCTTGCAAGTCCCACACTTGGAGAGAGGTTTCAATGTTGTGTAATCACACTGGATGCCCTAAACATCAACTTAGAACCTTGATTTGCATCCAGGGGTGCTGCTGATTTGCAACAACAGTTTTGGCAAGCCCGGTGGGACCTTAGAGGTCTCATTTTTATTGCAAAAATTTGATGTGCATCTGCTACAATTTTCTTACTTCAAAAGAGCTATAAATTACACATCTGGCGACTCCAAGGGGAAGAATCAGCTGGTTTTAGTAGTGTAGACCTGAAAACTCATGAGAAGTATCACTACAAGGTCAAGAGCTGGAGAAGAAAAGATGATGTTTGAATATCTACATTATCTCCAAGAGTAAGGCAAAGTGGGAGGAGAATCCAAAGGTCTATATCTCAACTCCTCTACCGTAGGCCTTTCATTCAATCAACAAGGGTTCTAAGGCCAATTAGAATGGCACAAAACAACCCCTATGTCAATTTCACTAGCAGCAGCCCACTTGCTCTCAATGCACAACATCCAATTCCAATTGCAGCCTTGAAGAACATTCCATACTTCACTGGAGAGAATCAGACTACTCCAGGTGATCATGTTAAAGACATTTCCAACCTTTGTGTAATTCATGAAATCAATGAGATGCAAGTGGCTGTCAAATTGCTAGCATCTTCATTCAAGGGGAAAGCATTGCAATGGTTTAGAAGTCTTGCCTCAGGTTCTATTCAGAATTGGAACCAACTATGTATAGCACTTCATGAGCAATTTGGAGAGAAGGGAGACAACTTGTCTCTTTTGGAGCAGCTGACAACCATCAAGAGAGCTCCCAATGAGCAGCTGACTGATTTCAACTTCAGATTTCAAAGGACTTGGGAGAGAATTCTAGTGGCAGTCAGGCCAACAATAGAAGGTGCTTTTCTCTACTACCTCAAAGCTCTAAATTCTGATATTTCTATGTTGATTCAGTCCATGGGAGGCATAACTATCCCTATGGCTTATAGCATTTCCATTAGGGCTGAAAATTGTTTGATCCAAGCTGGAAAACTAGCCCCTAGACCTCCCATGCCATTGTTTCCAAGTTTAGAGAGCCCAAACACTAATCAAGCACCTAATTTGGCTCCTTCTCCCATTCCTAGAAATCAGAGTTCAAATGAAGCTTCTACTTCATCTCCAAGTGCCCCAAATGAGCTTCAAGAAGTCATGAAGCAATTGTAAAATTTAGGCAATGAGCTGGTTACTCTCAAAAGGCAACAAGCCCAAGGTTTTAGACCTTCTTATCAGCCCCAAGCTTAGCCTAACAGCAGCCATACCAACCACAAAGACCACCCAATCCAGCTGCAAATCGATATCAAGCAAGGCCTCCCGCCAATGCACCATTTCAGCCCTATAATCCAAATGCTATATCTGCCTCAAAGGCATTGGTGCCAACACAAAACAACGTTGCTCGGGAGTATGATTGGTGTTTTCCATGCAATGAACCCCACAACCAATCTATGTGTTTCAACGGTGCCTTGAATCAAACATTAATGGTGACAACTATTGGTGTGGAGGATGAGGGCAGATCGAAGGAAACAACCAACAACAAGAAACATTCCAGCAACAATCAGCTCCAAATGACACCACACTTGTGAATTGCGGGCGAGAGGATTTTGTGGCATAAATCAAACAGTCTCTCAAGGTGTTACACCAACACAAGGTCAAAAAGAAGGAATTTGGGTGAAGAACAAACCATTACCTCCAACCAATCCACAACCTTTTATGGCTCCACAAATGGTTGGCAAACAAAATCTAGTTGTAAATGCACAAGGGCAACCAAGAATAGCTCCTAGACCAATTCAAATACCGGTTGTTGCTACCCACATGCAAGGGTTGAATATGCAAACCAAGGGACAAAAAGAGATCCTTCATCACCATTCAAGATTATCATTGATAAGATGAAGAAGACAAATGTAAATATATCAATGTGGGAATCCCTATCTATCCCAGGCCAAAGAGATTTGCTACAAGCTGCCATGAAGGACTGGCCAACTTTGAATCAGCAAGTTTAGATGCAAGAGAAAGTGCTCACAAATGCTGCCCAGCCTGAAGGGAATCATGGAGGACAGCAAGGTAAAATGTTGAAGCCCCCTCCTTTCTATGTTTCATTAATAATTGGAAATCAGTTAGTGCACAATTGCATGATAGATTCCGGGGCAAGTAGCTCAGTGATGCCTAAACAAATAGCTGATCAGCTAGGGCTCTAGTATGAAACCATATCCAAAGGGGTAGTGCAGCTGGATGGGACAACAATAACAACAGTTGGAGTGATTAGAAACTTGAGTCTTACCTT
This sequence comes from Taxus wallichiana var. yunnanensis, assembly GCA_018340775.1. Classification (NCBI taxonomy): domain Eukaryota; kingdom Viridiplantae; phylum Streptophyta; class Pinopsida; order Cupressales; family Taxaceae; genus Taxus; species Taxus wallichiana. The sequence continues at coordinate 143,202,894 of CM031240.1, read as the reverse complement.
GCATGCATGTCCAAATTTTGTTGTTTTACAAGATGTATCAATTATAGACCTTCCACCACTCTTTGCCCTATACTTGTCAAGGGACTTCACAGCCAAGATTGGAGGATATTTGTCTGACTGATTGGTCACACATGCTATTCGAATGAGGTATGGAACCAAAGCTACAATTAGGTCTGAACCTATTGCAAACTTCCACATTGAGCCCTACACTCCAAGTCAGATCAATGCCAATTGTTTAGCATTTGATCAAGAAGATCACCAAGCAATCGATGAAGCTGACACCAAGGTTGGAAGCATCCCGGATCTAACTCCTGATGAATGGGCAAACAAGGTACATGCTTTTGATCCTTATCAAGAAGTAGAAGAATCTGAGCTAGGGGTCTATTGCATACATGAAGAAGATCAGCCCATCCCTAGCATCACCAAGCCAAACTATAAGGATGAAAATGAGGTATGGCAGCTATTTTTTGATGGATCAAGGAGTAGACAAGGTGCAGGAGGTGGAGCCATGCTTGTTTCACCTCAAGGAGTAAAGTACTATTCAGCTTTTAGATTTCAGTTTGCATGCTCCAATAACACTGTTGAATATGAAGCCTTGGTGCAAGGGATGTATTGGGCAATAAAGAGAGGAATAAAGAACTTGCAAGTCTTTGGTGATAGTGGATTGATTGTAAATCAGGTCAAGGGACAACATGCTGCCAAGAATGATCTACTCAATTGCTACAAGAACAGGTATGGGACCTCATGGAATATTTTGAGGGTTTTGGCATCAAATCCATTCCTAGGAAAGAGAACCAAGCTGCTGACAGGCTTGCAGTAGTAGGGGCAGCCTTTGACATTGTGGAAAGCATTCAACAAGACAAGGTACAACCAAACATCCACGTGATTGTGAGGCCTTCAGTTTGGATAACAATGTAAGTTGGCAAGTGTTTGAGAATGGCCAAAAATCATCCATTTCTTGCAAGAAGAAGCTGAGTTATCAGCTAAGAATCAAGAAAAATTGGAACAGCAGTATGGTGACCAAGTGGTACAAATGAGAACTAGTAAGCTACCCAAGGGACTTATCACTTTGGAGTCCATTTTTAATCCCAATGATTAGTTTAGGAAGGAGAAAGCAAACATTCAGGTCAAGAGAGAGGATTCAGTATCCATCTTGGTGGAAGAGAACAAACCATTGCAAATTGGAAAGATGACAACTAAACAAGAAAGGTATTAGTTTGTGCAGCTATGTCAAGAGTTCCCCGATGTGTTTGCTTGGAGCTATGAAGAATTAAAAGGTTTCAATCCCAACTTAGCTCAAAGATACCATTAAATTGATCCAAATACTAAGCCTCATCGAGCAAAAACAAAGACCAATCAATCCACATATGAAGCCTCTCATGAGGAAAGAATTGAACAAGCTAATTGAGTCAAGGATCATATTCCCAATCAAGCATTCTAGTTGGGTTGCCAACTTGGTTCCAGTCAGAAACAATAGTGGAGAGATCAGATTGTGTGTTGACTTCAGAGACTTGAATAGAGCATCTCTCAAGGACCATTACCCACTCCCTTCCATGGAGCAAATCTTGCAAGTTGTGGCTGGCTCCGAGAGGTTTTCACTACTTGATGGCTACTTGGGCTACAATTAGATTATGGTGAAGGAAGAAGATCAGTTCAAGACAGCCTTCACAACCAAATGGGGAACTTATGCATACAGAAAATGCCATTTGGGCTATCCAACGCTGGAGCTACCTTCCAAAGAGCAATGGACATGGCGTTCAAAGGTTTGATTAACAACGTGGTGCTGATATACCTTGATGATATCACTATTTTTTCAAAGAATGCAGCAGACCACCTCTCTCATTTGAGACAAGTCTTCCAAAGGTGCAGGAGATTTGGAGTGTCTTTGAATCCTAAGAAGTGTATCTTCCTAGCACATGAAGGAAAGCTCCTTGGCCATATTGTCTCCAAAGAAGGATTATCAATTGATGCAGAGAGGGTTGAAGCCATAAGAGCACTACCATTGCCAAGCCACAAGAAGGCCCTTCAGAGTTTCTTGGGGAGAATAAACTTTGTTCGGAGGTTTGTCCCAGATTTTACAGCCCTTGTCAAACCTATCATCAAAATGTTAAAGAAAAGCATGGCTTTCAAGTGGATAGCAGAAGGCAAGGAGAGTTTTGAAGCAATCAAAGAAGCCATCTCTCAAGCACCAACCCTCATCAACCCGGACTTCTCCAAGGATTTCATCCTCTATGCATTTGGAGGTAATGATACTATTTCTGCCATTTTGGTACAGCAGAACAAGGACAATGATGAGTAGCCAATTGCTTTCTTTAGCCAGAGCCTAGATGACTATTAGGTGAGGTATTATTTTATTGAGAAGCATGTACTTGCAGTAAATCGAAGCTTGAAGAAATTCAAGTATTTAGTCTCAAACAACAAGGTCCAGTTGCTGGTCTCTCATGTTGGGGTTAAAGGCTTCCTCCTCAACAAGGATTTGAATGAGAAAAGGGTAGGTTGGATCACTCGTGTCATGGAGTATGACATTGAGATCAAGGTCACCAAGCTGGTAAGAAGAAAAGGATTGTGTGAGTAGCTGATTTTGGGAAGCAAAAAGAAGTATGCAATGAAGAAGAGGCTATTTTGACAGTTCAAGACAGCCATGAGCCAAGTGGCACTCAAGAAGAAAATAATGCCGTCCCCACTCCTTGCTGGACCCAAGGTATAATACACTTCCTAAGCACAGGCCTATGCCCTCCAGAGATGAACAAGACCCAAAGAAGACACTTCATGTTAGCGAATAAGAGATAAAATATGCGGAATAATCTCTTACGAATCGCAACAAGAGAAACTAATATGCGAAAAATATTACAGATCTCAAATAAAAGTGCAGAATAAATAACACAACATAGAGAGACAATATTTAACGTGGTTCACCCAATTTGGGCTACGTCCACCAAGAATCACTTGCTCCATTTTATTACAAGCCTTCACTCTCTCAATATAATACCTGATCCGTTTAGAGCTATGCTCAACAAACTCTGAGAATTCAAACTGAATTCAAAACACATCTGTAATACATTTGCTTGTACATCTATCATATGCATAAGACCATATAAATAGAAAATCGCTGCAGCTTTTGATACAAAACCATGGGTATCAAAACCAAGGGCAAAAAACGTGGGTATCAAAACAATGGGCAAAAGACCGAAAAAACCATGGGCCCAAAAACAGCCCATAACGGTTACCCATTACCCATGGGTTAATAAACCACCCATGAAAATTTGCTTCAGGGGCTTCACCCCGAACCCCCCTGACCCACTCACCGGCGAGCGGGACCACCGTAAAAATACCCGAGTGTAACACATGGAAGGTGTACCATACTCTAACATGAAAATAGGCTCCACAAACATAACAATCTCCCACTTGGAGACTAGTTTCCACTGAGCAAGCTTCTCAACCCTTCACTGTCATCCGCAAAGGCCAACCAAAGCTGAACATAGCTTTAGTTTATCCCTTGTGACCACCTTGGTCATCATGTCTGCAGGATTCTGACTGGTATGAATCTTCTCCAACTTTAACTTATCTTCCTCCAAAGCTGTCCCGATGAAGTGATATCTCAACCGTATATGCTTCGTCCCCGGAGTGGAAAGCGAGTTCTTAGCTAGGTGTATAGCACTCGACTATCACTATGTAGCTTACATTCCTCCCCGCTTATGCCCCAATTCCTCAAGCAATTGTTGTAACCAAATCATCTCTTTGCTTGCCTCTGTGGCAGCAACATACTCACCTCCATGGTTGACAAAGCCACTAGCTTCACGTAGTAGTGAAATCCAGCCACTCGCTGTCCCACCTACAGTGTAAATATAACCTGTCGTGCTCCTCCTGTTGTCTACATCTCCAGCCATATCTGAATCTACATAACCATGTAAAGTGGTGTCTGATCCACTGTAGCACAAAACTGTCCCCATGGTCCCTCTCAAATACCGAAGGATCCACTTTACTGCTTGCCAATGCTCTTTACCTGGATCACTCATAAATCTACTCACAGCTCCCACTGCATGGGAAATATCAGGCCTAGTGCACACCATAGCATACATCAAACTACCAACTGCTGATGAGTAAGGTACCTTGGACATCTGGTTTCTTTCCTGCTCTGTCATGGGACACTGCTCCTTTGATAACTTGAAATGGCCTGCCAAAGGAGTCCCAACCGGTTTAGCATCCTGCATGTTAAACCTATCCAATACCTTCTTAATGTACTCTTCCTGAGATAAAGTCAACTTCCGTTCCTTTCTATCCCGAGTTATCCTCATACCAAGGATTTGTCTGGCTGCCCCCAAATCCTTCATATCAAAGGATTCACTTAGTTGTTTCTTGAGTACTTTTATTTCCTGCATGTTTTTACCTGCAACCAACATGTCATCAACATACAAACACAGAGATAATATAACTTCCATCCTCAAATTTCTTTGTATACACACAATGGTCAGAATGACATCTGATATAACCTTGCTCCATCATGAAGCTATCAAACTTCTTATACCATTGACGTGGAGCTTGTTTCAGGCCATACAAGCTCTTCTTCAGTTTGCACACCATCTCCTCTTTACCTTTGACTTCATATCCTTCTAGATGCTGCATATATAGCTCCTCCAAATCACCATGGAGAAATGTAGTCTTTACATCCAACTGTTCTAAGTGCAAGTTTTCTCTACCAATATTCCAAGAATAGTTCTAATAGAAGTCATTTTTACTACGGGAGAAAAAAACTCATCAAAATCTATACCTTGTTTCTATGCAAACCCCTTGACCACCAACCGGACCTTATATCTTTTCTTTCCTCCTTCTTCATCTTTAACTCTGTACACCCACTTGTTTTGCAATGCTCTTTTGCCTTCTGGTAGCTTCACCAATACCCAAGTCTGGTTCTCCATGAGAGACTTATGCTCCTCATCCATGGCTTGCTCCCACTTCTTCTCGAAATGGCATCTACCCGCATCGCTTCATCAAAGCTCTCTGGCTCTCCACTATCAGTGAGTAATAAATAATAAAGAGAAGGAGAAAAACATTCAGGTTCTTTTCTTACCCTAGAAGACCTCCTCACTGTAGGAGTTTGGGGTTCCTGTTGAGTAGGTTCCTAAACTGATTCATGGGTCACTTTCCCATCTAGAAGATCCTCTACCACTGCATATTCTTTCTTGGATTCTTCCCTGTTTTCCTGCAATTGTTGCTTATACATGACTTTCTCATTAAAGACCACATCCCTAGACCGAATGATTTTCTTGTCTTTAATACTCCAACATTTAAATCCAAATTCATCACCACCATAACCAATAAAAGTGCATTTTTTTGATTTAGCCTCTAGCTTGGTCCTATCATCCTTGTCAATATGAACAAACACCTCACATCCAAAGACTCTAAGAAATGAGTAATCAACTTTCTTACCGTACCAAGCCTCCTCAGGTATGCCTCCATTTAAGGCACTTGAGGGTCCTCTGTTTATCAAGTACACAGCTATGCTCACCGCTTCTGCCCAAAAAGAAAGAGGCAGTCCTGCATGTAACCTCATGCTCCTAGCATGTTCCATTATTGTTCTGTTCATCCTTTCTGATACCCCATTCTGCTACGGAGTTCCTGGAACCATGTTTTGCTGCGCGCTTCCATTCTTAGAACAGTAATCATTAAATTCATTGTTGCAATACTCCCCTCCATTATCTGACCTGAGACATTTTAGCTTAAGACCTGTTTCATTTTCTACCAAGGCTTTCCATTTAACAAAAGTGTCAAATACATCAGATTTATTTCTAATACAATAAACTTAAACTTTCCTTGTTGCATCATCAATAAAAGTAACATAATAACTTGAACCCCCAAGAGATGATACTTGAGCTGGCCCCCACACATCAGAATGCACCAACTCTAACTTACTCTCTTTCTTTGTAGGTCCAACCTTGAGAAACATTACTCGCTTTTGTTTCCCATATATGCAGTTCTTATAGAAATCCAAACCTATTTCTGTATATCCAAGTAAATTCTTCTTTATGATGTCCATGCCCTTATGACTCATATGACCAAGCCTATAGTGCCATAATGTTGTATTTGCATCTGAAGCCACAAGATTACAATCATTAGTACTATCAGTGGTTAAATACAAGGTTCCAACCTTCTTACCTCTTGCCACCACAAGAGCACCCTTGGTAACCTTCCAAGAGTTAGATGTAAATATCACAGTACAACTATCACTTCCCAATTGCCCACCGATATCAAATTTCTCCTTAATGTAGGCACATGTCTGACATCCTTCAATAGCCATGTATTCCCATTCTACATCTTAACTTGAATAGAAACTTTTCCAACTATACTGCAAGGCTCATCATCACCAAGAAAAACATGCCCAAAATCCCCTTGAACATAATCAACAAAATAATGCCTATGTGGAGTAGCATGAAAAGAAGCCCTTGAATCTAAAACCCAAGATTCAATAATATTATGCAAAGAAAGAATCAAAGCATCCTGGCATACATTACCCGATGCCACATTTGCCTCCTTGTTTTCTTCCTGTTGTTTCTTCTTATCCCGAAGCTCCCAACAATCCTTCTTTGCATGCCCAGGCTTTCCACAATTCTAGCATACAATCTTGTTCTTGGATTTTGACCTTGCCCGATCTTTTGATTTTCCACGGTTTCCTCTATTCTTCTGTCTCCCTCTAGTTTCCACTGTCAAAGCATTCCCTGAAGTAGAAGATTCCCAGAGCTTTTTCTTCACATTTCCTCACTTAGAATCACCCCTACAACATCCTCAAACTTCAACTTTGAGTTAGCTAGAACCGAGTTGCTTACCGCCATTACTAGGCTATTCCAACTCTCAGGTAAAGAGCACAAAATTAATAAAGCCCTAACTTCTTCATCAAATTCTATTATAACCGAAGCTAGCATATTCACAACCGTATTGAAATCATTTAAATGATATGCTACTAAACTATTCTCAGACATCTTCATATTAAACAAATTTTTCATTAAAAATATCTTGTTAGAGGTAGAGGGTTTTTCATACAACTTCCCTAATGCATCCATTAGATCTTTTGTAGTCTTTTCCTTTGAAACATTAAATAATACCGAAGATGCAAGACACATCCAGATCGTTCCAAGTGCCTTCCGATCCAACAAATCCCATTCCGCATCTGTCATACTCGAGGGTTTGTTCACCTTCTCAGACAACGGAGTATAAAGATCCTTCTGATAAAGGTAATCTTCCATCTGCATCTTCCAAAGATTGAAATTTTGCCCATTGAATTTATCAACCCTAGATATTCCTTCATCTGCCATAGCTCCCACTCAAGCTAAAAACTTTCCCTGCGATTCAACACTTCAGAAATAGACCCGTGCTCGATACCAATTGTTACGGAACAAGAGATAAAATATGTGGAATAATCTCTTACAGAATCGCAACAGAGAAACTAATATGCAAAAATATTACGATCTCAAATAAAAGTGCGAAATAAATAACACAACACAGAGAGACAATATTTAACGTGGTTCACCCAATTTGGGCTACGTCCACCAAGAATCACTTGCTCAGATTTTATTACAAGCCTTCACTCTCTTAATACAATACCTAGATCCGTTTGGAGCTATGCTCAACAAACTCTACAGAATTCAAACCCGAATTCAAAACACATATGTAATACATTTGCTTGTACATCTATCATATGCATAAGACCATATAAATAGACAACTGCTTAAGCAGTTTGATACAAAACCATGGGTATCAAAACCAAGGGCAAAAACCGTGGGTATCAAAACAATGGGCAAAAGACCGAAAAAACCATGGGCCCAAAAACAGCCCATAACGGTTACCCATTACCCATGGGACCACCATAAAAATACCCGAGTGTAACACATGGAAGGTGTACCATACTCTAACATGAAAATAGGCTCCACAAACATAACACTTCAGATTATAGGCTGTCCCATATGCCATTGTTGATGGAGTGCTGCTGAGATGCATTAGCACAAATCAGATTCATAGGGTGTTGGAAGAGTTCCATGGTGGACCAGCTGGTGGTCATTTTGCACCGAGAGTGACAGCTCTAAAAATTATGAAGGCTGGTTATTATTGGCCCAAGATTTTTAGTGATTGCTTTGCATGGATCAAGAGGTGTAAGAATTGTGCATTCTTCACAGGAAAAGAGAGACTTGCTGCCCTTCCATTGCATCCAATCTCAGTTGACCAGCCATTCATGCAATGGGGTTTGGACTTCATTGGAGTCATTAATCCCAATTCAAGCCAAGGGCACAAATGGATTTTGACAGCCACAGACTACTTCACCAAGTGGACTGAAGTAGTAGCACTCAAAGAGGCAAATGAGTCTAGCATCTTAGACTTCTATGAGGGCATAGTAACCAGATTTGGCATACCTGCTACAATAATCTCAGATAATGCATTGGCATTCATTGGATCCAAGGTGATTGAGTGGGCTGTCAAGAACGAGATCTACCTAAGTACTTCATCAAACTATTACCCTCAAGGTAATGGCCAGGATGAGTCTACAAACAAGAACTTGTTGAGGATCATTATGAGGACTCTTGATGAGAATCATAGGTCTTGGCATACCAAAATGAAATCAGCCTTATGGGCTGATAGGATAACTCCCAAGAGATCCACAGGTAACTCTCCATTCAAGCTTGTCTATGGAAGAGAAGCAATCTTGCCCATGTCTCTTGAGTTGCCAACATTGGAACTCATGAAACAGTTAGAGCTGTTGGAATTTGAGCCCATGGAGGTGAGATATGCAGAGTTGATGGAGCTTCAAGAGATCAGAGATCAGGCATCCCAAGCAATGGAGAAGGATCAAGCTTTGATCAAGAAGACCTTTGACAGGAAGGCCAAGAGTAGATCTTTCCAGGTTGGAGATCTAGTGTTAAAATGGGATGCAAATAGAGAAAAACCGGGAAGGCATTCAAAATTTGATGCCATTTGGAGTGGCCCATACATGGTCACAAAGTGCAAGAACAACAATGCTTTCCAATTGTCTTCATTGGATGGTGAAGAACTGCAGATTCCAGTCAATGGAATCTATCTCAAGCATTGCTTCTAAAGGGAAACTATCCACCTTGTAAATATTATATTAGGTTTCCATTCCTTCAAGTGTTTGTGCACATTGTTTTTTGTAGGTTAGTTTTGCTTTCCCTAAGTGCTTTGGCACAACTTGCTGTCCCTAGAGATGTTTTGTAGTCCTTGCTTCCATCAGGTGATATTCCATCTTCCTCCTTACAAAATTCTAAGTCAGTTGGGGTTCCAAATAGAAAATTTGATGACTCCATGCCCAATGGACTGCTTCAGGCAACTGGTATTTTCATCTAGCAGGCAGATGACCCCTCTGAGTCGCCAAAATTGTTATCCAAAATGTGCCCCTGCTCATTTTGGATGGCTAACTCCTTGTGTTCTTGCCTCTCTTGTGCCTCAGTCTCCATTTTTGATTTTCAGGAACTCAAATCTTTCTGGAAATGACACCATTGGATAGAGATCTCTCTCAGCTTTCCAGAAAGGTAAAGTTTTCCTCCTAACTCCTCATATTTTTCAAGTTATGGCTCAGCGGAGTTTTTGTGGGAAATTTTCCCCTTGGAAGCCCATAGCCAATAGGAAGCTGCCACATGTCCTAGGAGGTGGCAAAGCGTGGGGATTTTCGAAAAAAAATTCCAAATGCAAAAAAGAGGTAAAATTCAAAATTTTTTCCCGCCGATCCATTTTGGGCTTATTTTTTCCCTAAATCTTGAACGGCCATAACTTTTGATCCAGAGTCGGATTTTCACGTTCTTTATATCAATGGAAAGATGGTAAAATTATCTACATGATTACATGGTCAATTTTGAATATTTTTTTAGTTTGGATGGATAAAATCAAAAACGCTTCTGGTACGTGCCCATAGATAGAACTGACGTTTCAACAATCAATTTTAATGCAACATGGGTCACATTCTTCTCCAGCATGGTCAAAAATGTCAAGGGATGGGTCTTTCAGGTCACCCATGCTGTTTTTAATGCATTTTGGTCAATGAGGAATGGCTCCTATGTTTTTTCACATTTTCTCTCTCTGGGTTCGACCCATGCACCACATTTGTAAAAGCGATTTGGCTCATTTTTCAAAGGGGAACATTTTTTTGCACAAAAAGCTTCGCTTTCACTTTCAACAAGTGATTTTGGCAAGTATCGACCTTTCTGGATTGAACAGTTTTTTTGCCTCTTTGGTGTTGGAATATAAGGATTTTGATGTTGAAAATCACAATGCAGGCTCTGTGAATACTTTCAGTCCTTTGTATGTGTTGTTTGCTTCATTTCAAACCCTTGTTTACAACTTATCAACCTATGCATAATTTTTTATGTTGCAATTTCTGATTTGTGTCAATTTGCATGAGCAAGAAGTGCTCACCACTCCTTTGTGTATCACCCTTATCAGTTTAGTTTTAATTTTTACATTTCTTATCCCCGTATCCTTGCAAATTAGGATAAAATTAGGATCTCGAACCTCTGCGCAGTTGTGTAAATAATAGATCTAATCGAGAGGAGTTTGAGGAACCACCTCTAACTGGAGATTCCTCTCATCTCTGCAAGTCCCACACTTGGAGAGAGGTTTCAATGTTGTGCAATCACACTTTGGATGCCCTAAACATCAACTTAGAATCTTGATTTACATCCGTGGGTGCTGCTGATTTGTAACAACAACTATTAACTTACAAGTTTTAACTAGTGGAACGGTTTAAAAGAACCCGAGATGTAGGTAATTTCTGAACTCCATAATCAATCATTGTGCAATAGTCTTTATTATCTTGCATTAATTTTAAATTGATTAATTAAAAGGATCAAATTTTCAGCAAATTTTTAAATCCTATAAGGGTCCGAGATCGGTAGATTAAAAATTGATTATTTTCGATCAAAAGTGCTTTAAATCTTGTAGGTAGGAAGAGGTTGTTTAGGGATGTGTCATGGGTAGCTAGGGGATAAAGATACGAAAGATAAAAGATAGAAAAAGCATAGGGATGTAGATTTAGAATAAAAGCATCCTAAAGGGAAAGTCCATTAGGGATAATGGATATTAAATAATTAATTAATTAATGAAGATTAATTAATCAATGTTAATTAATGATGATTAAATTTGATGGGATAATAAGTGGGAATTTAATTAAATGAAGGAGATGAATTACATTAATGGGTTCTAGCTAGGACCATGGTGAGATACACGCATGTGGGAAAACAAGGGTAGAGATACCAAATTTAGGTGTCTACATTTTCCCCTTTTATCAAGTGGTTTGCGCTAGCAAGCCATGAGAAAAAAATGATGAGAAACAAAGAGTATGATTAGGATTGATGAAAGGTTGTTGTTTAACTCCCCCTCAAATGAGGGATCGATAATGCAATAGAAAATAGATGACACATTTGGAAAAGGTAGATGATGAAGGGTAGGTGGGTGAAGAAAAATGGGTAAAAGGATAAGGAAAGGTAAGATTCCCCAAGAAAAAGGATCACAATAAAAATAAAAACTATGGCGGTGACTCTAATATCACATGGGTAGTGGACACAAAGTTGTCTCAATGGAGATGACAGAAATTCTTTATGGGCCAATGAGTGGGTGAAAATCACTGTGAAATGGAGAGAATCCAATGGGAAACCTCTCAAATGGATGTAATTCGGGATTGCGAATGGGTTATAGGAAAACATCAAGCCATGCAAAACTAAATGGGAAATCCTTCGTATATAAGGAATCGAGTGAAAAGGGTATGCATCTGCAAGGGATGGGGATGAAACTATCATTGCCCCAACAAAGGGCATATAAATGGCCAAAAAGGAAAAATATGAAAAAGTACTTGAAATAAAATTCTCCAAGAGGGAGTAAATATGGCCACAAAGGTGGAATTTGAGAATGTAGATAATGAGATGGTGCCCTAGAAAAGGAGAAAAATGGATGAGGAGAGAGATATTGGTGCTCCTACAAAGGGCATGACAATAACTAAGGAGGTGAAATATGAGTAATGGTGTCCCAAAGGGAACACAAGGATGATGACAAGAGTGGACTTAAGATGTGGTAGACCAGATGAGATTTGATGAGATAGATAAGATGTAATTGGATGATAGATGTAAATAATGTGTTCAAAGGTTACAAACGATGTTATGCCATATCAAGGAATGCATGAGAACAAAATTACTCTAATCACAAAGGTGGAGGTAAACAAGAGGGGGATCTAGGTAACGCAAGGCACATGCAACCAAAACATGATGTTAGCATATAACCAACAATAGTTATTTATACCAAAGATCATGAGAGAAAGGTATGGAAAGAACTCATAAACCTAATGTCAACATGACAAAGGTATTTTTGATGTAAGTTGACGCGGAAAAAGGGTTCTCGATGAGTGGTGTTACCTAAAACTATGCCTTAGCTCTAAAAATGGGGAAGAGAAAGTTGATCAATGTGGGAAGCTTTCTTATAATGTTGATAAAATGAAATTATGATCAATGCGAGGAGCCTTTGATGACATAATATAAAAGAGTAACCATCCTTCGAGGGTATGGTCTACTTTATACATATATGATATAGATGGAAAGAATGATATACATGATAGCCATCCTTTAAGGGATCAATCTATTTATTTGATTTTGATTTGATTTGAGTTATATTTTTCTCGAATGAACAACTATCCTTCAAGGGATCAATCTATTTTTGATAACTTTGAATTTTGATAAGAGAATCCATGAATTTTGACTTTAACATGGGGAAGAGTTGGGAATAGATAGGTAGACCACTTAGGAGGGGACAATGAATGTACAAGAGACACCCGTGAACCCTTTTCATGGTTTCAAGAGGTAAACAAGGGGTGATGGATGTAATGATCATGGAGTTCTCACCAAGAAGGGAGAACCTATCCATAAGGAAAATGCTATGGGTAGAGCCGTGGTGCCCATATTTAAGGTCATGTTTAGGAAAGTGACGATAGACCACATAGTCAACAAAAATTATACAATGATAGATGGAAGAGGCTAAGATGGAGGAATGATCTAAGGATATGACTAAGTGCTCACTAGTAGACATGCTAACAATAGAATGGTCACAAGTGCAATATGTTAAGCGTTTCAACTTCTAGTTTACCATTGAGGGAGGCTAAATGATAGGATCCCGACCCATATTTATGTGTGACAATGTATGGTCCAATCTAGTTGGGGAAAACATTCCACATTGGCCCCTTTCTAGAGTAGTACAAGGTCACTAATGTAAAATTCCTAATAAAATAAGATGACAACTTACGAAAGATGGGATACAATGAGATCGAGGAGTGAAGATAAAATCTATGCGCTACTTTTAAGGAATCGAAGAACATGCATCTATAATGAGATGAAAATATGGTCCCCAAAAAGAGGGAAAAATATGATCACAATGGTGGACTTTGGATGAAAATATGGTGCTCGGAGAGAGGCACAAATATAGCCACAAAGGTGGGATTTGAAAAATGAGATGATGGATAAATTAGTTGGATAAGATCGAATGACATGGGTTAAATAAAATTAGATGAGAATAACATAATATCAAAAGTGAATTCCCCTAGTGGCAAGGGAACTATTTGATGGATAGGGGGATGAGTTGATGGGTGTAATATGTGAAAGGCTCAATAACAAGGGATAATACTCCCCCAGTGAAATAATATATATCAGATTAGGTAACTTAGATATGGATGAGCCAGTGGATGTTGCAGGAGATTAGATGGAGTTGTTAAAGGGAGTGTCGATGAAAACTTTTGGATTTGGATTAGATAGATGGTCGAGTACCATAAGGGTGTTTGGAAAGGTAAACAATATCAATAAACAAGAGAGGTACCTCTTTAGGAGGGTTGACATATGGAGGAGAGATGATAAGTTACAATGTGAAAGAAGGAGGATACTTCGTAATTTTGATGGATGGGGATGCAGCAATAGGATTTGGATTGGTTACGGTGGATGGAAAAGGATGGATTCTCTGAATGAGGAAGTCATATTTCTCAATAAGATCATGGACAATAGTCTGAAAGGATTTTTAATACTCAACGTCATGACTGGGGTATGATGATAGGCACATATAAGATTGGGATTGAACCATGAAGGTTTCCTACTATGAGGATCAAAAGGTTTGATGGGAGGAAGCATGATGGAGGATATTCAAGTTAATTGTCAAAATATGTTTGCATAAGACCCAACTGAAGTGTCAAGAGGAAGATAAATCTTGTGGGTTTTAATAGGATGTTTGGACTTAGGTGCGAGATGTAGATTGGATGGGTAAATTAGGTGTCTTGAAAGAAGAATCAATTTTGGGAGGAGATTTAGATTTTTTGGATTGGGATTTATTATTACAAGATGTATTAGATGAAGGGTTGGCCTAAAATAGATGAGGGTGTACCTAGGATGGATTTTGTGACATTGGATTGTTGAGGAGAGGTATAAAAATTTCTTATGAGGATGCATGGGAGACTTTTGGGGATTCTTACCAAGAGTCTTAGATTTTGATTGAGAATATTTACCCTTGGTGGGGATGACTATAATCTCAACTGGTGGATCTAAAGATTATGGTGTAAGTTTTGGACTGGTTGATGTAGAAATAGTCGATTTTGTAGAGGGAGAACAAATCCCCTTCATTTTTCATTTTAGGTGGAGGTTTTTGCTTCATAAATGTTGTGAGGGGTATCATTGATATATTTACAAATTGAGAAGATGTGATTAGTGCGGTAGCGGTTATAGATGTGGATATGGTTGATGTTGAAGGGTTAAGTGTAGGATATTGGGATGAGATAGGTGATGTGGCCATAGGAAAATATGTAGGTATATGTGATGAAGACATCAAGGTAGATGTAAGTGGGATTGTTGATGTAGTAGATATGGATGTAGTTGGGATTGACAAGGAGGTGGGTATAATTGGATCATTTAGGGATGTAGTGGTAGGTGTGTTTGATGTAGATGTGGGTATAGTCAAATTCGGTGTGGTTGTGGTAAAGGTAGGGATAGATGTAGATGTGGAACAAGTGGTAGAAGTTAACGTGATAGGTGTGATGATCATGGACATGGTTGATGTGGATGTGGGGGTAGGTATTAAAGGATTCATAGGCACAATGTTTGAGAGAGGGGAAAATGATGAGGTAGATGAGATAAGTAAGGATGGAGATGTTTGATGTATCATATTGATCGCATGAGGATTGAATGTGTAAGATGTGGGAGGTGGGAATTGATTGGTTGGTGGTGGATTAGGAAAGGGTTGTTTGAAGATGGCAAGGGGTGGATATTGCATTGTATGATGTTGGAAAGTAGGAAGGTAATAAGATGGTTGGGATTGGATGGGAAGGTTTGATTGTTGAGGTACATGAGGCATGGGAATGTCAAGAGATTGTGAAGGTTGAATAGGCATGGTAGATGAAGCAGGGATGACATTGATATAAGATGATGGGAGCAGAATAGGATTCATTGGTTGATATGATCGAGAGATGGATTTACGGAAAAAGTAGTCATAGATGGGGCTAGAAGGAGGCCCAAGAATAACCAAGGGTGTTGATGAAATATCGTTCATGGTAGATGTTGGAGGAGTGGTAGTAGTTAATGTGATAGGTATGGGGGTTGTAGTTATGGTTGATGTAAGTATAGGAGAAGTGTCAGATGGTTTTGGTTGTACAACATGAGAAGTGGATGGATAAGGATGTAAAGAAGCTTGGTGTGTTAAATTTGAAGGGGATGTTTGATAGGATGTTTGGGGTTGGATGGAAATATTTGATTGTTGAAGCATATGAGAAGTGTGAATGTTGGTGGATTGGGATAATTGGATGGGAATTCTATTGGTAATACTAGATGAAGTAGGGATAGTGTTGATATGAGATGATGTAGGGGGAATAGGATCCTCTAGCTGAGTGGATTGATAAGATTGAGAGATTTTAGGGGGTCTACGACGTAGGAAGTCATAGATGGGGCTAGAGGGAGGCCCAGAGGTTTCTAAAGAGGTATGAGGTGGAGGTGTGGTTGGTCGAGAGGAAATGGGATGATGGGAGATAGGAGAATTGGTTTCAAAAGGAGGGTTGATTTGAATGATATGGTCTTTACAGGGTTGAGAGATCTAATGTGGAATATCAAGATTACTGGATGAAGTAGTAGTATTGTTAGATATATTATAATGTTGCATTGTCTAATCTTGAAAGGAAGCAATTCCATGTGTGAAATAAGAAAATATTTGTTTATGAAATGTGTTAACAAACAAGTCAAGCAACAAAGTTTTCATTATCTAGATTTAAGAAACTATGAAAAATAAAAATGGGATAGATAACAATGTACCTAGGAAAAGGAAATCTAGATTTGGTTCTAGGTAGTTATGTCCTGGGAGTCCTTGATATACCTAAAGGTATGAGAGACACAAGTTTGTGCAGGATTTCTAATGCGGCGAACACTGCGCGACAATTTTTGTTGAGTGATGAAGTCCTAATCAGTCCACCTAGTAGGATGATCTTTAGAAGTGTGATTTAGATGCATGAGTTTTAGTTGTGTGTGGTAGATTGTGAGTGTTTCATAGGATTCTTAATAAATTAATGAAACAGATAAAAGGTACTAGGCCAAGAAGGAATACCTATTTGTGATGTCGGTTGAAGGTTGTGCGTGCATTCTGATTTCCCGATCCAAGTTGATTGCGAGAGCTTCCTTTTGGCTAGGAGGAACTACCTGAAATACAAAGAAAGACCACAAAACATAGTTAATAGCAAAAGGTTAGTGGATTTCCTAGCGTGAGCTAGATCCAGGAAGTGTGATACTTCCTCAATGGTTGTCAATCCACTGATATATATATATATATATATATATATTAATTTAATAAAATAAACGGACATGCAAACAAACAAGTCTAATGCTAGTACTCTAATTTAGGTATCTCATATTACTATCAATGTTAATCTACTTAAATGATTTGATAATTAAATTGGTGAAGGTCCTAGGTCAGGTTGTAGGCTAGGTAGGGGGTTGGAGGTCACAGGTAGGGTTTGGGTAAGACTTGGTGGAGTTTGGGCTTGATTTGGGTGATTGGAGAGCTTGCTGGTCTGAGGCATCTTTCTAGACACAGAGATCGATGCTGGTCAGGGTGTGATCAATGATGATTTATCTATGACCGATACCGGTTAGGGATAACCGATCTCAGTTTATGTGGGAATGGTAAAATATCATAAATAGTTGTCCAAGTTCTCTTTGTGTCTACACAGAGAGATGGGGAGGTATGTGGAGAGGTTTCCAAAGGGGTATGTGGCTTAGTTTTTTTGGGGTGTTAAGGCTAATTTAGTAAAATATTTATAGGAGATACAAGAATCGATGTCAGTTTAGTGACTAGTGTTGGTGAACGGGAAATTGATGACGGTTAAGGTAATCGGTGTTGGTTGGGGTAATTTGGTGAAAAATGATTAACAGTGGTTTTTGGGATTCTTTGCGTGTTGGCGAGGAAATTTTTCGGTAGGAAAACTTGTGGAATCCTTGCCAATGCTCTGGGAATCTAAGTCCCTCTACTTGATCGGAGCATCTACCGTATATGCATGGGTGAGAAAACATGGATCTCTCGTGGTGGTCTTTTGGCCGTGGATCCAACAGGGACACTCCACCGACCCCGTGAAAAGCTTGTAGATACTTGTAAGTGAGAAATTTTTCTAAAAGTGGGAAAGGGAGTGAGAAAAGAGGTAGGAGAACTAATGTTGCAGGTAGGAAATCAGATTCCTGCACACACTAATTAGAAAATTCATCACATGTATTCATGGGAAGAAATAACCCTATAAATGGCAACAAGATGAGATAAGATCGTGAACTCAAAGTTTCTAAAATCTCCTCATCAAAGAGGCTACAAAATCCTTCTTCTTGTATCGATGCTTAATTAGAAGCTATACATAGTGGAGAAATGGAATAAAAATGGCTAACTCCTTTGCTTTCTCTGAGTACAATGCACTCATGAGTTTTTTAGGTCAATTTCTAGCCCTAACAATGACTTTTAGAGTCCATCATATAGGCCATAAGAAATGGTTACAATCTACTCAAGTAAGAAGGAAAATTTACAACCTATTCTAACTGTTTACGCCCTTTCAAATTCTTGATTCACAGAGAAACACTTATGGCAAAAAGAAACAGTTTTAAAATATTTGGCCGTTACATTATTTTTCCGCTTAAAACACGGACGTTTGATTTTATTTTACATCTTTAACTATGGGTAGCCCACGTGGAAGGAATTTATTAGAATGGGCCTATAGATGCTTTGAATATTTACCTTTTGTTTGGCGGGGCCGTATATCTGACCCTAGACGTGTGGCAAGCTAGCGCTCATTTGGAACCTACCTCTAGATTTTTTCTTTGAAGTTACACCAGGCTGACATGTGGAGAGCTCTGTGAGTTCTTTCATACTTAGCCAATCCGGGGTGTGTTAATGTTTGACTCATGTTGACCCCTAGACATGTGGAGATCCGGCGCTGATTTGAGTTTCGTCTTTGGAAGCACCTTCTGAAATTAAACCAAGCTGACGCGTGTCTCCTTCTGCCGAGGTTAGAATTTTTAATGACCAACTCGTCTCCTTAGCTACATGGTGAGTGGTGCTACTTGAGACTCGAATCTTGGGTTTTACTTTTGAAATGAGGCCGTTGCGACACGTGGAGACCTCTGTTGACCCGCCCATACTTAGCTAATTTTAGCGATCGACTCTATCCCTTTTGGACTTGGGACACATGGAGGACTAGCGCAAGTTTGATGACTACCCCTGGCTTTGAATCTTGAAATTGTCTTGATGAGGCACATGGATCCATCCACCGAGCCTTCCATACTTAAATAAATTTAGCTTTTTTTAACTTCATTTTGTACCTGGGACACGTGGAAGGCCTGCGCCTAATTGAAGATTGCCCCTTGGGCCCTGCCCCTAGAGTTACGTCGTTTGGACATGTGGAGGATTCCACTAGACCTTGAAGTATGACCAAACCGAATCCAATCGAGAGAGACCCCGTATTATCCATGGATGCTAAGGAAAAATTTAATAGGGAAGATTTGCCCGTATTCTTAATTGTGGAAAAAAATGTAGAGAAGAAGAAGAATCCACAATTTTACGCCCAATTTTCAAATTTATTTTGCGAGTTGAGGAATTGAAAACAATGCACGGTTTGATGATCCATGGGCATAGAAAAATCAACAATAAAATTTTCATGCATTCAAACAAGAAAATGGGAAATTTATTGAAACAAGCAGATTGTGGATTTGAAACAACTCTAGGGCATGGAATTTTCTATCTCTTCGGATTTTCCACTTGGCTTAAATACTTTAGAAGGGTGAGATCTTGAAATCTCAAATTTAACTTGGAAAACAAAAATGGTTTTGGGAGACAACAACTCGGCTCTAGCTTGGGACATGGCATGGAATGAGCGTGGTGAAGACATGATATGAGGATCTAGAATCTCAATTTTTAAACCTATAATTCATTGACGATTGCCTTATCCATTGGGTGTAACATTCCCATTTTAAGACTTTAGAAACAAGGGAATTTTTTTTACACAATGTTCTCTGTTCTAAATAAAACATCATTTAGAAAACACATTCCATACTAATCAATCTCATAATAGATAACCATATGCAATTGTAATGACTCGGTAAGTTACCGATATCTTATTCCATGACTCGGTTACAAACTAATCTCTCATGTTTGTTATAAAGTATAGAATACTTTATGTATATAATGTATACTTGGTTTTCCTAGCCTATTATGGGTACTAAGTGATCTGTTTAAATAACCTATCTGAATATTTATCACCAATATTCATCTGACATCATGTTTCTTTAAACTAGGTGACATAGGACAATGTAACCAGTAGCTTGTGATACTTTGGCCAAAGATTTTCAACATATTGTTCATGTTACTATTCCTAGACTGCATACTCATCATTTTGGAATACGTCGTTCACCACACTCTTCAAGTATATCTAGAATGGTCTTTACTGACTTCTATCCGTCCACTTGCCCAAGGTTTGACCCTAGCCCAGGTTAGCAACATAATTTGTAATAGGAAGACGCCCACGATGACTTAGGGTATATGGTCATACTCGATCGACCTAAGTCAACTGAATATGCCAAGGTACCTTGAGTCAAAGAGAGCTACTCCCTATTCTAAACATGCTACTATCTTGACGTAGAGAGAAACTAAGATCAAGTCCAGATGTGTGTAGATCTAGATGAACAAATATGAAAGGGTATTGCCACATGTCAACTACAACACTATATCCTCAAGAAGCCCTTGGACTTCTCAAAGGTACAGTCCTATAGTTGGCGTGTGCCAACATCCGTTAGAACTGATTCATCATGATGTACATACCCTTGGTGGTCATTAAATTCATAATTAAATTAGATTAAGATTTATATTGCAGCAACCATGCCTAACCCTAATTCCAACATTCATTAAGTTCTTTATCCATAATTAATCTAATTTGATATTAAGAACTTCATTAACTCATGCTTGCATTGATGTTCATTAACATGGCCTAACAAGTAGTTATCCCCAAAAACAGGGCAGCAAACATCAAATGGTTAATTTTTAATGCAACCTAGTTGTCCAAAGAAGGTGTATCATCCACCTAGATTCAGCTAGTGTTTACTTTTTATAAACGAAGCACAAGGATTAAATATCATAACCACCATTCCTTTTATTTTTCATTCTTATGAGAGAGGAAGAGTCTTCCTCTACATGGTTAGATGTTAGGGTTAACATAACCTTTTTATCATTCATTACTCATATAGTTTAATTGTATGTCCAATGCATATTTCATTATTAAACTATAGTTGTTTAGTTAGAGAATGACATCTTTTGCAATTTAACAAGTTTCATTATAGTAAGGGAGATTGTATTATCCCCTTAATCCAACTTATTAATTGATAACAACAATAGTATACAAACATATATAAATAATATCAACAAGATATCACTACTATTTCCTTCATATAAGGTACAAGAGAATTTACACCACAAATTGGAGTCAGTCTCCAAACCTTTCAATTCATCATGATAAAATATACATTTACAAGACTATGCATTTCAGGCATACTGCATGTCAATCAACATTAAGATCATAAAAGAACATCACTTTTCTTTTCCAATACAACTCAAGAATGAATCGAAATTCTTTACATAAGATCCAATTAAATAAGCCAATGCATCATAAATTTTTTTCCTTATTTTATCACTTACGATGTCCATCTACAAAAATTGCTAGCATGGGTCAGTTCATTGAACTAAGCATGATAAGCACTAAGCATTAAAATGAAGTGCATTCCACTAATTGTTCCATTAAAACAACTCTACTTTAATGAAACAATTAATAAGTATCATACAAATAAGCATAAATGATAACAACCAAAAAAGAAGTGCAAATGATGAGTCGAATTCACTTTTAAGAAAAGAGCATAATATAATCAACAACTGCATTATAACATATAGTTTAATTGATCTAATCAATTACCTTTTAAACAAACAAAAATCTTGCCATCTAATTATTTCATAATTCATTCTGAATCGAAATATCGAGTTTATCTTTACTATGAACAAATAGAGTTAGTTTCAAAGATAAGTACATATTTAGAATGATTCATCCCACAACTTAAACAAAATAAGAATAATCAATACATACTATCCACCATTCACTAATCCTCTGAAAGATAGAAACATGTTCAGAAAGTACTCAACTAATTACCCACATAACTACTTCAGTTCAAGGAAACTAATAAAAGGATTCAACATTAAAGAGACAACAACTAGAACAAGAATCCCAAATCAATCCAAGGAGGGATAGAGAATCAAAACAGTCCACCTACAAGTCTTAACTAACTTCTACATGTTAGAAGATATCATTAAAATATCTGAAACCATACGTTCCAAAAATCAAAGCAAGACTCACACAAGGTTAATCTCTTCTCATGTCCAACCAAGGAGGATTCATAATAAGACAGAGTGCAAAAAGAGAAATCCTTCCAATAACAAATCCAAATGGAGTATGACTCAGTCAAACAAAGCAGTCGGTCAAAACATGATTACATTTTCTCTTCTATAGAACCAACTCAGCTGTTCTCTTTCCACATCATTACAACAAATGACTTAGTACAAAGTAGACTAAACAATCCACAAGGAAATTTCCATCTCAGAAGAGTGGTTTCCCACTATTTCCTACAAGACAGAAAGGATAGAAAGGCTGAACCCAAGAAGTCAAACAAGCCTAAGAGAGTAATCACTCTATAGCCGAGAAGATATTCGAGCTACGAGAGAAGTTTGATCAAATGAACTTATCTCAACAAAAGTTAAAGGATCTCAAATAGAAAAGATCCAATCAGGGTTTCATTTCTTTTGTACTATCAAATGAATTCCCTTTTTTATTTCAAACTCAAAAGTTCTTTTGCTAGTCCCCAAAGGAGAACACAAAATCAAACCCACAGTAAAAAGAA
Organism: Taxus wallichiana var. yunnanensis; assembly: GCA_018340775.1. Lineage (NCBI taxonomy): Eukaryota > Viridiplantae > Streptophyta > Pinopsida > Cupressales > Taxaceae > Taxus > Taxus wallichiana. The sequence continues at coordinate 143,180,434 of CM031240.1, read as the reverse complement.
AGCAACACTTCTAGTTTCCCTTATGAATTCAAACTTTATCGAACAACAATATCAACACTATCCTAGTTCATCTATTCCACGTTGTTAAACACAAGTTTGAATTCATACAATAGAGAGAAGTATACAGTACAGTCCCTAGGCGGAAGTAAAAATTTTGGATGAAACATGATACAGTCCACAAGAGAAATCCATTCTTTTCTCCTTTTTAAAGACCCAGAGTTCCATTCAAGTGAAACTACAGAGAATACAAAACCCAGAGATCAATTAAAAAGGATCAGAAAGAGAGTATGAAAACCCAACATGCATTTAAGTCAAGCAAGGTCTCAACATTACCCTCAAAATTGACTGAAAAAGAATCACAACAATCTACATTCACTGCTCTATTTAGTACATAAAGATTGAGACAAAGAATGTATTCATTCCAATCATCTAACACAAGAAGAAATATGAACACTGCATTTTTTTATAACTTCAAAACCCCATTATCGATTATTTCAATGAGCTCTGAATCATACCAATGAATAAATAACAATACAATATCTAACTAGAGGTTCCATAGCCCCACAACAAGATACAGTTCCATAAAAGGTCCATTAACCTTCAAACAAAACAATCAAGCCTTCAAACAAGACACGAGTTTTCTCAGAGAAGAGGAGAGAAGAATATCCTCCCATACTACACGCCATTACAAGTTCAAAGAAAATGGTACAGTCTGAGACAAAAGTACCACAACCATTCCAAACTCAAGAAGCATCAAGGAGAAGATCTCAAAAGAGATTACCAGATCAACTCAAACCAAAACTATTCTCTCAAGCTTTTTCGAGAAGACAGTCCCATATATGAGTTCTAAGAAACACAAAACCTTGAATACGAGTAAAATCAAAGCTTAGAATACAAGTATAGAACCAAACACAATGCTTCAAATTCAAGTTCAGAACTAACAAGCTTAGAATATGAGTTTAGTACTAAACACAAAGCCACGAAGACAAGTTCAAAGCAGACACAAGTCTCGAGCACACAAAATTCGAACCAACACAAGTTCAGAACAAACACAAAGCTTATCACCAACAAACTTGCGTAGAGAGAGAGAGTTTCCAAATGTAAACATTATCATGCAATGGATTCATATCCAAAAATCACAAAGATTCATACAACCAAGAAAGTAAATAACCAAAAAAACATGCAAACATTTATCTCATGAGAGAATAATTGTTTTAATGAATCATTTAGAAGAAAGAAAGAAATATTAATGGGTAGAGCCTATCATGCCTGATAGTGCTTCTGCCAATTCAAAGGAGACTTCCATCCGAGCTTCCAACTCTTTTTCTCCTCCACAAAATATCAACAACCAAACATCTTTTCTTCCAATGCCTCATATACTTTCCTTGGATTGAAAATAGACTAGAGAAACCAAAAATAGCCACAAAGTAAAAGTCAAACTGCTGGTTCAAAGAACTAGATAGCTCCATGTAGAGAAAAAATTGCAAGGCATGCAAGACCAAACAACCTCCAAAAATCCACCTTCCTTGTTTCCAAGATGGTTTACACGCAAAAACCGAGGTTCATTAATGCAATTACTCCTCAATCCCCATCTATCTCTCCTTGCCACCACCTCCTAAAACTAGTGAATGCTATTTCCACTTCAACATGCATTTCCAACTTTAGTGAAGCCTCCACGTATGCTTCCACTAAAGTTTACTTGCCTTTTCCAAAACTGGTTGTACCTCCCATTCATTCAACCAAATCAAATCAAATAAATTCCATTGGAACCATCACCATAATGCCATGTGACCCTAGGTTCCCTTTCAATAGTTTAGGATAGATTTCCCAAAACTTAGGTTATAACCTTAGGTTTAGTCATAATCATTTCATAAGTTAAAAATACCCTAGCATTTCCTTAGTTATTTCCCCTTATTCCATTTAGCACATCAACTTAGGTTAGGACACCATCCCAACAAAATAGAATATGAAGCTTAGGTTAGATTGTAACCCGAATAAGTAGATATAGCTAGGAAGTAGGTGCATTTACCTAGTTTAGAATATCATTAGGATAATCCCTTAGGTTTAGGATTTAGATTCCCTTCATAGTCGTGAAGCGGATTCATTTCACTTATGCCATTAAATGTCCTGAAGAGATCAATCCCAAAGATCCAAGCACAAACATACAACCAAATGAAGGCATGTTCTTACAAGACCAAAGAATTTGTATCACACAAAATTTCAGTCCGCTATGTCCCTCAAGCTTATGAATTTCAATTTACCATTTAGTCCAGTAAGGAGATTTAAAACATTCCTTAGATCACTGGAATTGATTCAAGGATGAGTCAGTCAAAAGAGATAAGTTTGCAACTCAGCTACAAGAAGTGAAAATGGATTCTTACAAGCCATATCATTTTAGTCTAATGAATCTAAGAGTAGAAATGAGTTATCCATAACAAGCATGATTTTCAACAATTAAGGGAACACACCTCATTCAAGAAAATCGCATGCCAATGCTTGCAATGCAAAAGAGAAATATAACACTTTGATAAAGGTGTTACATTGGGCCTTGTAGAGTCATGGAAAACTTCGAGAAAGAAAGATCGAAAGAAGGAAACACACGAGCACACACTAGAAAGGGGAAACAAAACCACACATATGGTACAGTATGGGACAACCCACTTTCACCGATGATATAATTTCAAGTATTTCTCACTTCAAGGCAATTCTAGTGGCATTCCATCGAGTATGAGAGAAGGAAAATGTTCTCACCACAAGCTTCATGAATCAGGAATGGGCTCAGCCATAATGAATTGAACTTTCCATGGTTGCCTCTAGGTTCTCTTCTCTTGTCCCATAGCAGAATGAAGTTTCCAACCTTGAATTATCTTTCCTTGGTCTTCTAGTTAAAGATATTCTTCACTTTGAACTGATGCTCCTTGATTCCATCAACCACTTGGGTTCTATTTTCTTCCACTTTTCCAAATAGGATCCTCTTATCAATGGAGTCCTTTTACTAGCCATATTTTATTGCCTGTAACAACTTGAGAGCTGACATCTCGATTGTGACAGGGATTTCTGCTTCAACTCCATACATCAGTTGGAATGGTGACATACCTATTGCATTTTTGGGAGTGATCGTATACACCCACAATACATCATATAACCTTTTGTTCCAATTCCTTTGATTCTCATTTACAAGCTTGCAAACAATGGTCACAATGTTCTTATTGTTTGCCTCAACTTTCCCATTTCCTTGGGGATAGTAGTTAGAAGAATGAGATAGGGAGATTCCAAAGCCATAACAAAACTTTGTGACCTCCCTTTAAGAGAAATAGGTAGCATTATCTACTACAATCTTATGTGGCACTCCAAAACGGAATATGATATTCTCCTTAGTGAAGTTGGATATTGTTTCAGTGCTGACTTGTTTGGTTAGAGTTGCTTCCACCCATTTGGTAAAGTAGTCTGTTGCTGTGAGCACATAGGTATGCCCTGCACTTGAGTGAGGATTGAAAACACCAATGAAGTCTATCCCCCATTGTTGAAATGCTTCTTCAATAACCACATACCTGAGTGGAATTGCAGCTAGTTATGGCCTTAAAAAAAATTGTTGGCATGTTTTGCACTTAGAAACCCAATCCTGAGTGTTTGCAAAGATGGAGGGCCAATAATACCTTCCTTGAAGGATCTTGTGTGTAGTTACCTTTGCTGAAAAATGTCCACCACATGCTTGATCATGATATGCTTCAAGAAACTTTTCTTGTTGCTCCTTATCTACACATATGAGGAAACAACCATCCAGACTTCTTTTGTAAAGTGCATGATTCCAGATTACAAATTTGGCTACCTTTAGTTTGAGTGTTCTTATTTTCTTGTAATCAAGATGAGGAGGGAATTCTCCATAAGTGAGGTAATAGGCAATATCAACATACCACTCATCGGTAGTGGTGACTAAGAGCACTTGTGGGTTATCTTCTGAATGAGTTGGGCAAGTACAATATTCTTCTCCATGCCGAGTTTTAAGTATTTCATCTTCAACAATCAACTTGCAAAAGCCATTTCCTCTTACCATATTGGAGGGTCAAATCTCCAAGTCATACTATTGAGTTTTTGCAATCCAATTTCCTCTCTTAGCTCCGGATCTTGCTTTGAGTCAAAATGGATTTGATTGCCGCTAGGGACCAACACCACAAGATGGGAATTGAGAATGTAAAACATAAATTTTTTTCTAGCCTTGACCACGACATAGGCATGTTTCTCCAATTGACTATACTTTAACTCATGCTTCTTCAAAGGAAAACTCGTGAAAGCAATAGGTGCTTCCACACCTTCATCATTTTTCTGAACAAGAACAACAAAGAGTGTATGTTCTGATGCATAACAATACATGATGAACTCTTCGTTGAAACCTGGAGATACAAGAGTTAGAGATTTGGAAATGGATTTCTTGATCTCTTCAAATTTTTCCTTCCTTCATTGTTCCATTTGAAACTTTCTTGTGGTTTCATCATGGAAGTGATGTTCTTTGTCAATTCAGCAAAACTCGGGCACAAAACGATGAAGAAAGTTTATCTTTCCAAAGAAATAATGAAATACTTTCTTGCTTGTGGGTAGGGCTAATGATTGAATGGCTATAATCCTCTCAGGATCAATGTGTGGTCCATGTTTGTTCAAAATTTTCCCCAAGAATTTTCCTTATGTGACTCAAAAAATACACTTCTTTGGATTTAGTGATATGACATGTTTCCTACACCTTACAAGAACTTACTCAAGCGTGTATATGATCTCCCCTCTTCTTTGAGAATATTGTGAGGTCATTGAGATATATGACAATGCAATGTTTCAAATATTTAAAGGCTAAGTCCATTTCCCTTTGGAAAGTAGCTCCTACATTGATTAGGCCAAAAGGCATTCTGTTGTAGGAAAAAGTGCCCCAAGGTGTTGTGAAGGCTATCTTGTTGCAATCCTCTTCTACCACTTTGATTTGATTATACCCTGAGAATCCATCTAGTAATGAGAGCATTTCAGATCCAGTGACTACTTGCAAAATGTGGTCCATGATTGGAAGAGGGTAATTGTACTTTAGGGATGCCTGATTCAGATTTTGAAAATCTACACATATCCTTATTTTTCCATTCTTCTTCCTCACTGGCACAATGTTGGCTACCCACGTTGAATGGTGGATGGGAAAGATTATTCTTACATTGAGCATCTTTATCACCTCCTCCTTGATGGTATCAACAATCTTTGGGTTGTAAGGCCTTTGTTTCTGCCTGAAGAGCTTAGCACCTGCTTTAAAGGAATTGAGTGGTGCATCTCCTTTAGCTGTAAGCATTTGAGTTCATCATAAGAGTAAGCCAAGACATCTGAGTATTTCTTGAGTAAAGCAACAAACGTTCTTTTTCTTCAAAGTAGTAATATTTTCCAATATTGACCATCCTTGGCTCCTCCTCCGGTACCAATGTTTTCTTTATCAAAATCATTTGGGCACCGAGAAGATTGATTTTATTTATCTTGAATGAATCATCATGTTTTTCAAAGAGGTCTTCTAAAGAGACTAGGCCTTTGGGAATTTTGTTCCCTTTCAATTTGATTACTCCCTCATCATTAATCCATTCAATTCCTTCTTTCTCTTCTTTAGGAACTACTTCCCGGTGTGGATTTTCACCTCCTTCAAGAAGAGACTATTGAAATTATCCCTTTGATCCAAAAAGGACAAAATTTGGTTATCATCATTGAAGAATTGCCAATGATTTGCATTGTATGGTATGCTAGGCCTGAATACCATTTCAATAGTCAATTTTTCTTTACCAAAAGAAGGATAAGGTTTCATTAGGGAAGCTAACAATGCAAGAGATTCAGCCTTTTCATTTTGTTCTCTTGGAATAGCTTATATGGAGAATGCATCAAAATATTGAATGCGATCAATATACACTCTATTTCGTAATCTTTGGAGTCTTGGATTCTTCACCTGATATTGTTGGTCAAACTACTTTACTATGACCTCTGCATCAACTCAACATCTCGCTTTATTGATTCTTATGTCCTCTGCTATGCTCATGCCTAAGAGTAGTCCTTCATACTCTGTGGTGTTATTTGTACTATTAAATTGCAGCTTGTAGGCAAATGGGTACAACTCATTGGAAGGAGAGTACAATACAACACTAGCTCCCGAGCCCGCTCTGGAGTGACTACCATCAAATTCCATTTTCCAAATTTGATCTTCCTCTTCCTCCATGAGAAGTGGAAGGTTCTCCTATTTTTCTTATGTGAGGAAGTAGTTTCCTAGCCCACAATCTTGAAAGAGAATGTTAGCTCTTGGATCATCACAATTTCCCACTGTGAATCTCATCTTTCTTACTATTAGCAACTTCTTCATCTCTTATTTTACTAGGCTAGTTCTAGATGACCAATCCATTTTTATTTCTCCACCTAGGTCTCTGTAGAAACTCTTACTCAACAACATACTAAAGGATACTTTGGGATGTCTCTGCTACCAAGTATGGTTAGGAGCACCTTCTTTTCTTGAAAATCAGCTAGTGCTACCTGTGCATCTTTGATTCTTCCTACCAATGGCACTTAATTGGATTCCATTGAGTAGAAAGTGACATTTACAGGTCAAGGTAAGGCCTATAGCATTTGAAACTTTGACCGGCATCACATTGTCGAGGCTCCAAAATATATGATGCAATTATTCAACCGGAAACCTTTGATGAGAAGTGACAGTACAAAGGTTTAACTCTATTGGTGTTGGGGGCACTGAGGACTAGCATGTTTTGGCAAGGTGGTGTGGATGGTGTAGGGAGTAAGCCTTTAGAATTTGGGCTTGAAGAGAAAGGGTTACCCTTAAGAACTAAATTGATGAATCATCAATTTGGATTGGATGTGTTTGTAGGTATTCTATTTCGAGAGAGTTGGACTTTGGTTTTGCTTTCATGTTCTACAAAGTCAAATGGGGAAATGGTGGGTGAGGAAGAGGCTCTTGGAATGGGGGAATATATAAATGGTGGAGGCTTTACTACTTTTGGTGTTGGTTTCTACTTTTCAGATTTAAAATTGGCTTGGAAGGGGATGACGGTGTAGCCTTTGACTAAACTTTAAATGTTTTTGCAAGATTAGCATTTAGAAAAGAGTTATTCTTAGCAAATTTTGAGCTAGGAGAGGAATCACATGACTTGGTATAGTAGCATGCTCTTTGGAAACTGGTGAGTCTAGTTTTTCTTTGGCTAATTCCATGGAAGGTGGTAATGGTGATCCCTACCGATGATTTTATTCTGTAACCTCTCGGAGGACAATCTTCTTATTATTCTTCTTATCATTTGTTGCAATTGTTGGGGCTGAAATCCCTTTCTTAGATTGACCAAGAGTGAAGACAACACATGAGAAACTTTTAAATTCTTCTCCACCTTCATCTTCATCATCTACATATTCAATTAGGTCATTGTGCATATCAACTTCCTCAATCTCAAGATAGTTTTCATAATCTTCCATGTTTTCTTCTTCAAATTCATCAATTTTTGCTTCCTCCTCGGCTCTTTGGTGTCACAGGTTCCATTGATTAGTGGTGCTTCAAGAGCAAGCTGATGAGGAAGTGGAGCAATCCTTGTCCTATCGGGAGAGTTTGGTCTCCTTGAAGCATTCTACATTGTGATCTGAGATAGCCGCTTCTTCAAGGAAACTAAGTCATTTTCCATTTTTTCAAACATCAGATCTGTGATGACAAATTTTGAATTGTAGCCCTTTTGTTTCCCATTGGGGCCTTTCACCTTTCAAGAAAGGATTAGATCGTCATCAATTTCTATTGCAAAGTCTTGGGCTAGCCTCAATGTTCTTGGTTGGGCTCTTCTAAGGAAGAAACCTACTTCTGATGGCAGAGCATTGATGAAAAACATCTTCAAATTATTTTTGGGAGGTGCCACATCTTCAGGGATCCTTCTTATCACTCTATCATATCTTGCTACAAAGTCCCTCATTGACTTAGAGGCTTCTTTCTTCATTTGTACCAATTGGACCACAAGATTCTGAAAATATTTTGTGCTCTTGAACCTGTGCTTGAATGCACTTCTTATATCTTCCCAACAGGGGACAGACCTTGGGGGTAGCATGTAAAACCATTCGAAGCCTTTTCTTGAAATGAATCCACAAAGATTCAGATTGATACATCTTGGTCTTCACCACCCAACACACCACAAACAATGATAAATGTAGCTACATGCTCTTAAGACAGGTTGAGAACCATCCCCTTTTAATTTTGGGAAGTTTTTTCTCGAGCCTCTCAGTAGCTCATGGAGTGGTTGAGCAAGAGCCAGTGGACCAGTGTTTCCTCCCCATGGTACATTAGGCCTACGAGATTTGTGATCACATTCACGCTCATGATCTTGGTCCCCCATTCTGTGTCTATTTCTATCTTCTAGTCTTGCTTCATAAGGTTGCGGCTTTTCTTTCTTTGCTCTTTGTCTCCTCCCTCGGCTTGAAGTCTCTGGATCTCTTTGGGTTGAGCTCTTATTTCTTCATCGGCTCTTGATTCTATTTCTCTAGATTCTTCTTCAGTCTTTACATTGGTGAAATCTTCAAGGTCCTCGTTGATGTATGGGAATTCACCATATAAAGGATTGGAAACATTCAGGTTCCCAACGTGGCCGGTTACTTGAAAAGGAGGCCTCTGGATTCCGAGTAGCCCTTATCTCCTTTGAAGTTCCTAAAAAATGGGATCATTTTTTCCTCCTTGTCTCTGTTGCTAGGTGTATCCTCTATCTGTTAGCTTGAAAATCTATTCTCTTCTTTGCAAAGTATCGAATTTGTCTTTACCTCTCCAATTCTACAACACATTCTTCTTGAATGTGGAAGAGAAATTTAGGTCTTTTAACGGGAGGGTTTCTCATAGTGGACATGATTTGAATCCATGTGACTCATATAGCCATTCAAATTCAAGAAATTTTCACTCTCCTTATATATATATATATATATATATATATATATATATTTTATATATATATATATTGAATTTTGAATTTTCTAACCTTGTGGTCACATTCGGTATAGATGCTACTAAATTTGCCTTGATTGGGTGCCAAAATGTTGTTGAGGAAATTTTTCAAGCAGGAAAACTTGTGGACTCCTTTCCAACACTATGGGATTCTAAGTCCCTCTACTTGACTGGTGCATCTACCATATATGCATGCATGATAAAACATGGATTTTTGCGGTGGCCTTTCAAATCGTGGGATCTAGTAGGGGCACTTCACTAACCTGCGGTAAAGCTTGCAGATAATTGCAAAAGAGAAATTTGTCCTAAAGTGGGAAAGGGAGTGAGAAAAGAGATAGGATAACTAATGTTATAGGTAGTAAATTAGATTCCTACACACACTAATTAGAATATTCATCACATGCATTCATGGGAAGAAACAACCCTGTAAATGGTAATAAGACAAGACAAGATCATGAACTCAAAGTTTCTAAAATATCCTCATCAAAGAGGCTATGAAATCCCTCTTCTTATATTGATGCTTAATCAAAAGCTAGACATAGTGGAGAAATGGAGGAAATTGAAAAAGGGTGAAAATGGAAGAAAAATGGCAAACTCCTTTGCTTTCTCTGAGTACAATGCACTTGTGAGTTTTTAGGTCAATCACCATCCCTAACAATGACTTTTAGAGTCCATCATATAGCCCATAAGAAATGGTTACAATCTACTTGGGTGAGAAAGAAACATTCTGAACCTATTCTAACAGTTTACACCCTTTCAATTTCTTGATTCATAGAGAAACGCTTATGGCGGAAAGAAATAGTTTTTAAAATATTCGTCTGTTACATTATTTTTCCAGTTTAAACATGGGTCATTTGATTTTATTTTACAAATTTAAATCTTGGCCACCCATGTGGAAGGAATTGATTAGAACGAGCCCACGATTCTTTGAATGTTTACGTTGTGTTTGGTGGGGCCGTATATCTGACCCTGGATGCGTGGTGAGATAGCGCTCATTTGGAACTTACCTCTAGATTTTGTCTTTGAAGTTCCACCATGATGACACATGGAGAGATCTGTTAGTTCTTTCATACTTAGCTGATTTGGGGTCTATTTCTATTTGACTCATGTTGAACCCTAGACATGTGGAGATCCGACACTAATTTGAGTTTCTTCTTTGGAAGCACCTTCAAATTACATTAAGTCGACACGTGTCTCCTTCCGCCAAGGTTAGAATTTTCAATGGCCAACTCTGTCTCCTTAGCTACGTGGTGAGATGGCGTGCCAGGAGACTTAATCTTGGGTTTTACTTTTGAAATGATGTCGTTATTGCAAGTGGAGACCTCCGCCAACCCACCCATACTTAGCCAATTTTAGCGATCGGCTCTATCCCTTTAGGACCTGGGACACGTGGAGAATGGGTGCAAGTTTGAGGACTACCCTTGACTTTGAATCTTGAAACTACACCGATGAGGCACGTGGAGCCATCCGCTGAGCCTTCCATACTTAAACAATTTTAGCCTGTTTTACCTTCATTTTATACCTAGGACACGTGGAAGTCTTGTGCCTAATTAAAGTTTTCCCCTTAGGCCCCGCCACCGGAGTTGTGTAATTTGGACACGTGGAGGCTTCCGATGGACCTTGAAATATGACCAAACCACATCCAATTAGAGAGACCCATGTATTATCTGTGGATGTTGAGGAAAAATTTAACGGGAAGATTTTCCCGTCGTTCCCAACTATGGAAAAAAATGCGAGAAGAAGAAGGCTCCACCATTTTGTGCCCGATTTTCAAATTTCTTTCGTGAGACGAGGAATTGAAAAAAATACAAGTTTTGATGATCCAGGGGCATATAAATAATGACAATTTCATTCAAATGAGGACAACAATAAAATTTTCACGCATCCAAATCGGAAAACGGAAATTTATCAAAACAAGCAGAGTGGGGATTTGAAACAACTCTACGACATGGAATTTTCTATCTCTTCAGATTTTCAACTTGGCTTAAATACTTTAGGAGGGTGAGAGATCAAAATATCAAATTTAACTTGGAAAAAACGGTTTTCGGGAGACAACACCGTGATTGCACAGAGAATGAAGGGGGACTGGTTGGGTTTGTGATAAGGTGATAAAAACTTAGAAATGTGTAAAAGGTTAGGAATAAAGATCCGGAAGGTTGTGGTGGCTGGATAGGGATATGGGATGGAAAGTGGGGATGGTGGAATATAGGGAATAACAAGTTCTAATAACAAGAGGATAAAGAACCTAATGAGTAAGTACAAAAATGATACAAAATCAAATGCACTTACTTGTTCCTGCAAGATTGGTGGGTGAAGGAAGGTGATGGTTGATCTGTGAACCTGGTGGTCAGTGCCATGACAAAGTGCTTCCTAGAGTGTCACTATGAATGCCAATGCCTTCAAATCAGTCCTAGTACTTGCTTGGGCCTTTGGCTGGATGTATTATGTCATCTTGATCTGAGAAAACTTTGGTTCATGCTTGAATTCAGATATCTCTCCCAAAACTTGAAGTGACCAACCTGGGAAAAAGGTTTCCAAATTGTATATATGGTGATGATGACGGTCAAGGTGACCGGCATCGGTTAAGGGTTAACCAATGTTGGTTAAGGCAGGATATCCTAGGTTTACCAAAAATAGTAGATCTTGGCTATTTTTGGCATGCTCTGCTTATTGGCCTAGGTCTCAAGTGATGGTTAACACTTAGATAAGTGGGCATGTTGTTGGAGAAGGAATAGAAATTTAATGCTAGGGTTAGACTAAGTCCCAGGTGGTTAGGATAAGTGGAGATTGAGTCTTAGTTAATTAATAGGCTAAGAATAAGTCCATGGTGAGGTGTCTAGGTGATGTGTAAATTAACCTAATTAAAGTAATTAGATTAATAAATAATGTGAGGATGGGCATTAATTCAATTGTAAATAATTAAATTAATATGAATGTGAGGTAAAGGGGTCATGGTTAGGTGAACACGTTATGTTAACTGATTAAAGGGGACCAAGGGGAGTGTGACCCAAATTTGGTGTCTACATTGAGATGCAACAAGTTAAACCTTTACTTAAGCTATGTGACCAGTGTAGGATGCCAAAAGAAAGGTTAATTTTAAACCAAATCCAAATGTGATATTTTGATGACGACACACACAAGGAAAGGAAAATTGAGATGCAAAAGGAGAAAATAGGGAAAAATGAGGAATACCTAGATAACGCTTTTCCTTTTTATCTGATCTTCAAGAAGACACAAATGAAGAGAAATCCAAGCAACCGAACCAAACATGAGCAAGTAAAAGTGATGCCTTGTACTGCAGTGTTAGTAGAAGAAAAAAGTAAGTAGAAAATAACAAGAAATACAAGGAATCACGAAAAGGGTGGTCCTACCAGGTGTGCCGGAATGTTGTTATTATTTTATCATTAGATTCAAATTAAGGTACCTCAAATGTGTGGTATGGATGAATGGGCGCAAAAGTAATTGATCCTCACTCAGAATCGAATAGCTTATAAATAAGAATGACTAAAAAGGGGATGGATTAGATAATATATGTGGGGGCTACTAAAATTTGGTTCCAAGAAGTGTTACCTTTGTTTCATGGGTGTCAACTCGATGAGGGTCATCAATCCTTGCCATTAATAATGTCAATTCGGATTGATATCCAAAGGTTGTATGCATTAAGAGAAGAAGATATTGGAAAATAGGTCCCTTAAACACAATCAGAACTTTCATAAATTGAAAGCACACATTTGGAAATTTAAATGCACACTTGCGTAAATGTAAACAAACTTGCATAAATTGAAAATTTTAAATTGGAAATACGTAAAATTAAATGAAACACTGCAGTTTACAACAAATTGAATGTTACAATACAAAGAGAAGAATAACACAACAAGATGATAATTATAGAAAAATAAATTGATGTAGCCTATAATTTACCGGATAACACCCTAGTCATGTCGCACCGCACATCACTCGGCCTAGATCAATGCTTACTTGAAGCATGCAAAGGTACCAAGTCCTCTTTTTAGGATTGTTGTAACAAGATGTTAGCATGATGAAGGAAGCAACATATAGACCCATCTTGGTGAGAAAACTTGTCTTGTGGAAAATTGGTGAGTTTCAAGCCAATGCTATAGAATCTAAGTCCCTCTACTTGAATGGTGCAGCTTCCATAGGTGCATTCAAAAAGGTGGATTTCAATGGTGGCCTTTCGAGTAGAGATTCAACAGGGGCACTCCACTGACCTTCTATGGAAAAGATAGCAATGTCTCGCTAGGGAAGAAAATTTTTCTTGGAAATGGGAAGAGGAGTGGGAATAGAGGTAGGAGAAAAATAATGTTGTGAGTAGAATATCATATGCTCGATTACACATTAATTAGAAATTTTGTTTACATGCATTTATAGTTAGAAGAAGAAAATCCGCGAGAGAAGCTACAAGACCAAATAAAACTCATTGGTCACAAAGTACTAATTAATTCCTCAATTAAAGAGGCAAAAATTCCTTCTTTTATTATTGAATCGGAGAAGAATTTGTACAGAGCTTTGAGAATAGAGGAAATTCTAAGGAGAAGGGAAAATAGAAGTATGGCATTTTCTCTGTTTTTCCAAGTACAGAGCACTCCGGTCTTTTTGAAATCAATCACCAGCTTAGAATAACGCCGAGAAGCCATTATATTCTTCGCAAGAAACTATTAAAACTTCACAAATCCTCAATGCCTTTTCAAATACCTCTATTGTGAAAAAACCACCCATGGCGGGTTAAAAACTAGATCTTGCAAAGTAATCGTTACATTTGATTTTCCAGCTTTAAATATAGAGCATTTGATTTTCTCCTCTAACTCAAATTTGGCCATCCACATGGCAGAAGGGATTGGAGCAAGCATTCACGGGGAAGCCTTTTGCATTTTGTGATTTTTGTGAGATTTGGCAATTTGGAACAAATTGGCCCAGCCTCGCTTTGACTTTTCAACTTAGACATGTGGCACATTCTTATTGGAAATGGGATCGTGGCCCTTTTCTCAACATTTTAACCTTTTTTGGAAAAAGGCTCAAAACTCAATTTCCTCCACCGGCCCACTGCTCCGATTTGACTGGGACACATGGCACGTTCTGGTTGGCAACGGGGTCGCGGCTCTTTTCTAAACATTTTAACCTTTTTGGAAAGGCTCAAAAACTCAATTTCCTCCGTCGGCCTGCTATTCTAATTTGAATAGGACACGTGGCACATTCTGGTTGGAGATGGGGTCGCGGATCTTTTCTAAACATTTTAACCTTTTTTGGAAAAGGCTCAAAAACTCAAAGTTCTTTGTTGTTCCACTCTCCCGCTTTGAATTTTCAATGACAGGCTTCACCTTTGACTTTATCCCTGCCGACTTCAACTTTGAATTTTTCTCTTTAAATCCTAATCGGGTCATGGGTCACTTTTTAACTTTTCACCTTTTTTGTAAAGAGGCTCAAAAAAACAAATTTTTCCGCTGACCCGCTATTCCAATTTGACTAGGACACATGGCATGTTCTGGTTGGAGACGGGGTCATGGCTCTTTTCTAAACATTTTAACCTTTTTTGGAAAAAGGCTCAAAAACTCAATTTCCTCCACCGGCCCACTCTCATGCTTTTGAATTTTTCAGCCAATTCATATTTTTGGTTCCAAGTGTCCTAATTGAGCTTGTGTATCCTGGGACAACTAATCGCTTTTTCCATAATGAACCAAAATCGCAACTTCAAAATTTCCGGGGGTCCGCAAGGTAAATTTACCAATTTTTGCCAAAAGTGACCAAAAGTGTTAAGTTCACCAAAAATCTTGTTCCTCCCCATCCAATAGGATCTGATCATGTACCTACATTCATTGGGGTAAAAATTTGACTTGGAAAAGATGCTCATCATCCCGACTGTGGAAAATACACAGAGGAAGAAAAATTCATCGTTTTGAGTCCAATTTTCAAATTTATTTCACGAACTAGAGGCATGGAGGCAGAATAATGATTTAACAACCCAGGACATAGAACAAGTAAACAATTTCAATCAAAAATGGAGGTTGCAAAGAGGATATTACGTGCACAGACTGGGAAATGGAGGATTTCCAAAAGCGAGAAAACAGAGGTTTAAACAACTCTAATGCACGACTTTTGATAATTTCTTGAATCTCTAACTTGGTTTAAACACTAAGGAAGAGCATGAGCTTAAATTTTTTTAATTTGGCTATGAAAACATATAGTTTTCGGGAGACAAGAACCCATAACTAATCCATCATTCTACAATGCATGCTACATTCAGATCTATGAAAGAACAAGCTTTAAACAATAATCATGATTGAATCAATAATATGCACTACTCAATTATACATAGGAATGACACTCAAGCTTCTTATAGTAATGTCAATCTATAAATGCGTGCATGGATCTCGATACAATAATTCAATCATATGAGTATATCTCTATACCTTCATACATCTATCTCTCTTTGACACACACATACTACTATGTACTTCACATCATATATATAGGGTGGGGACTTTCCTTCACTTCTTATCTATTCCAAAAATAGGCCGCATACTATTAATAGCCACATGTCGTTTATAGGCATAACAACACATGCAAGTGTGCTATCTACCAGACTCTTATAGTTAATCAAGTGACAATCCTATTCTTAGCTCATCTCCATGCAAAACGCTTGATATGATCCTCTAAAGATAGGAAATGCATGACACACACATATTTGCATCCTTGGTGTGTTCCACATGCTATCTTCTAAAAATAGGTCGTCATGTCATTGTTGTCTCAACAATGGGTATCGTCAAAAATTTAAGTAAAGAATAGAAGAATGGAAAGAATAAGAATGAAAGAATGTAGATAAATAAACAATTTTTCTGAGGCTATGAGGCAACATCCTCTCGTATCGGTTTGAAGTATTAAATCTAGATGCTCCTCCTTTATTTCAGCCTCCAAGGCATGTCATTCAACGAGTGCTTGTTTTTCTTTGTCCTGGAATTTCCATAGTAATGGCTTCCAACTCATCCTTCGTAATCTCCCCTTTTTCATTTTGCGATTGCGAGAACCAACACAATCCTATACATTTATGTCATTCTTCCTTCTAAGATCCATCATCTACGTAATTAGCTTCCCAAGCTCTTCTAAATGAGTCTTATGCAGCTCTTGTGCTACGCTGTGGCCTCAAGCGCTTCTACTTAACTATTGAAAATCTTTCACGTGCAACCTAATGTCTCATCCTTCATTACTTTTTGGACCTCATTGTTTTCTTCTAGGGTCTTTACATTGATATGCACATCTGGAGCTATGCAGATGTTCAAATCCTAGTCTGCTTTCTTCAATACTTCTTGTAGCACTTGCAGCAACCCTTCATAGGATGCAATCTTTCATATCACTTAGGATTTCTCTCATTTTGATTCTTGCTCTGACTTCCTTGGTGTTGTCATGCACAGAGGTTCATCTTCAAGTACCAAGTCCACCAAATTTCATACATAGTGTATCGCTGAAGGAAACGTTTGTGGTACCTTGGCCTCCAAGTGTGGCCTAGCTCTGATGACATTATCCCCAATCTCCTCTATGATGCTGATAAATACTTAGTTCTTCTTCTATGTGAAGTCCTTCTCTTATGTTATGTGCGCTATCTCTGCATCCTTTATCTTTGGCTCCTCATGAAGCACTCGATTGTTGCAGCTTTATCCATGTTCCTTCTAGTAACTTCAATAAACCTTTACCAATGCGTTGTTGACCTACTCATATGACATGATAGTGTAGACACCCCAATTTCACATCTATCCTAAATCAATTAATTCCCCTTCCTCATTTCCCACAAAAATACACTTTGAATTAATCAAATATAATTTGATTAATTATCCATTTCAAAATCCAAAAAATAATCTAATCCTCATCACATGTCATTATTCTCCATGTTTTTCCACTATTGAATTAAAAATTCAAATTCAAATCCTCACCCACCCTTCGTGGTCCCCACTCACCTAAAATCCTCCACTTATGAATTAAAAATATAATTCAAATCCTCACCCATTCTTCGTGGCCCCCACTCACCTAATCTTGCACACATTTTCAAACCACTCACCTAATCTTGCCCACATTTTCAAACCACTCACTTAATCTTGCCCACATTTTCAAACCATGATTACTTAAATTAATCTAAGTTAATCACTCCCTCAGGGTATAAATACAACCTTACCCCTCCCCTCTAAACACACGGAGAATAAAATTTCATGCCATATCTAAGTTCTTGCATCCTTTGAGCAAATAACATCCTTTTGCCTCGTCCTAATGCCAAAATAGCCTCATAATCCTTTTTCCCATCTAGTGCAAAGTAAGAGGATCGTTGTTGCAGGAAGGTCTTGCTCCGTCTTGAAGAAAAGGACCTACATATCACAAAATCAGGGCTCAATCAAAGTTTCCTAGCCCATTCTGAGGTTTGCTACAGAACGTGAAGGAGGAGGTATGATTATTGGTATTTTATTTCCTTGTTAGTAGTGTATTTTTCATAGCTTACATTCTGGCACGCCCGGTTACTTTCGATCTATTACCATTAATTTCTCAATTAGTGGTTTTATCTGTTCTTTGTTTATTATTGTTCATTATTATTTCTTTTTCTGTTCCTTATGGTCTTCTTTGGTTAACCTTCACGCTTTGGGTAGTGTTTTTGTTGTGTGGTGTCTTGTGGTGTATCTGCAGGTTATAGCAACAATGAAACTCTGAAGCTCATTCTGTCTTTAATCTCCTCGGTGCTTGGTTTTTAGTTCCTAGTTTTGATTTTTCTATTTACTCATCATCTGTCGAAACACATGCACTAGCCATTAGTTTATCATCTTACTATCATGGGACAACCAATCCGGAAAATGCATTTATTTATTTACTTTTGCTAAAATAACTGCTTTGTAGGAAGTTAATCATTTTTATTTTCTTTTATTTTAATCAATCATTTTGTGATCTAACTCTTTCTTTTTGTTTATTTTTCTTTTTTAACCTTTATGTCAAAATTTTAGCTTCTCAGGTGAAGTATAGAAGTCAGAAAATTAAAAACACCAACTCCCCGGACGTTTTTCTCACGTTTAAAATTTTCATTCGAGCGTTCGTAGCCCATTTTCTGGAAGCCATAACTTTTGCTCCCGAACTCGGAATGACTTCATTTTTTTTTTAATGGAAAGGTATTGAAAAGATATATGTAATGAAAAAATAATTTTTAGATTTATACTTACAAAAAAAGTTTGGTTTCATTTCTTCTAACACCTATCTTTTTAACAAAAAAACAACAAAATTATAGTTTTATTTTTTTAATTTTATTTTATTTTTTATTTTTAATTATTTCACATAACAACCTCACACGTATGATTTTTCCTCGCACTTCAAAAGTGATCTTGGAAATCAGAAACATGAGGCCACTCGGGCTCTGCACAACAATTTTTTTAATTTTTAATTTTTTGCCTTACATTTCAATTTTCCACGACAACACTTCTAGATAACGTTTTCACCCTCTTCTTTCATCGTTTTTCTTTTTTGTGAAAATAATCATTATCACTATTTTGCAATCATGATTAATTGCAATAATTATTAATATTTAAAAAAAAAAACTATTCCAATTGTATCCGCGTATGCTCTTTTCTTGCGCCTTCAAGCGATCTAGAAAATCAGAAACGGTCACAATTTTTTAGTTTCTTGTTCTAACATTGCAGGATCCTCTAGCTTTGTTTTTTAACTGTCATTTTAATAATTACTTTCCTTTGTCATGTTCTTAATATTTGTTTGGTCGTTGGTTGTGTATGCTCTTTTCCTTCGCCTTTGAGTGATCCGCAAATCAAAAACAATCACGATCACTTTTCTAACATTTCATTTGCAGGATAACTACTAATTTGTTTTCTGTAGAACTGCGTTGCTGGAATATTGTCAAAAACAAAAACAAAAACAAAAACAACAAAAATCCCGTAAAAATACCACCATTCAAAGACAATTGCTGAAACCAAAAAAAAAAAAAATACGCTCAGGTACGTAATTATTTTCTGCTAGTGATTTATTTTAAATTGGAAAGAACCCTACGTTTAATCACTTCATCATATTGTTTTAGCACATAGATGAGGTGGATTTCATCACCACCAAAGCTACACCGGTGACGTGGACTTGACTACCACACACCAACAACATTTGCATCTGCATTGCACTTTGAGACCTAGTCTCATCACAACGTTCGGTATTTACCTCGCCGCTGCTCTTCACTTACAGGTAATGTTGTCGTGCAGTGCATGCGAGTCACACCTAAATAGCTGTAACAACGAAGCCTAGGCATCGTCCCTGTAAATCTTCGGGAGTTATAAGGACACCATACACATTCATCCCTCCATCACCTTCCACCTTTTCACAAAACCTCGCTTCGGACGTAGTGATTCACTCGAAACAGCAGTAAGAATTGGTGAGTCTCCTCCAGTGCTCTAAGGGTTCCCCGTACCAATTCTATCCCCATACAAAATTAGGTATATCGACTAGGGTATATCGAGAACGCATCTTCTTGGAGTAATAAGAGCCTGCATCCACCATTTCACAGCATACTTGTATTATTGCATGAAACAATGATCATTCCTGAAGAAGTTACCTCATAAGCCAAAACAATTTGATACACATGACTGCTTGTTGTTTGTAAACAAAATAGTTTAGCATTGTTTTTATCATAAAACTTGGCTAATATCAATGTGTTTATTGTAAAATTCAAATCCTAATCGTGTTCCACAACACCATTTCTCGACCGATTCAATACCAAGCAAAACATTCAAACAATCCCACAATGAAGATCAAAACGTCACACTGATTTCATTAGCCTACTTCAGCCAATAACAACTCCACTATAGCTTGTTTTCAGCTATATCCAATAGATATTGAGTGACTTGCATTCACTCCTTATCTCATCAATTGTCAGAACATCCTTTATAGCTTGTTTCAAGCTATATCAAAATGACATTGGGTGACTTGTTTGAGTTCACTCATTATTTCATCAGCTGTCAAGATTAACAAAATCTCATCCGACATAAATCCCTTCAAATCTCATTTTGAGTTTGTAACTGTGTTGAGTCGCTTGTTTGAGTTACTCTTCCTATCAAAAATCTAGAGCTTGTTTAAGTTAAACCAATCAACATAGTCATCATAGCTTGTTTGAGCTATATCTCACTTGTATTGAGTACCTTGTTTGAGTGTACTCCTTACATTTTCATCTGCTAAGCTTGTTTAATCCAAACCAATCAAGATATTCGTCATAGCTTGTTTGAGTTATATCCCACTTGTATCCCGAGTAGCTTTTTTTAAGCTTTCTCCTTATAGCCTTACTTGTTAAAACTCGATTGAGCCAAAATAAAAATCACAATCAATAGGTTGATTTCTTCATCGCACCTTTCTTCATTCTCCCTCTCTTTCAAACATGAAGAATTCACGAAAAACATCACACAATGAGCTATTAGAACAAATTAATAAGATGACAACACAACTCTCTCATATGGCTACCCAAATTAGTGAGCGATCACCCAAAAGCCGATCATACAACCTCACGAAGAAATCAGTTCACGTAAAGTCCAACGTCAGTTTACCCCCTTTGGAGAAAGTCTCTCTAGTGTTTCTCATCAACTAAAAGAGGCTAAACTGATAAGATATCCAATTACAAAACCCTTTGTCAAAGGGGAAGCTAAGCCATGTTGGTACAAACCTAACACATATTATGACTTTCATCGCATTGATGGTCATCACATAGATAAATGTGTATGATTTAAGAATTACATCCAAGACTTAATTGACGATGACATCATCTCTGTAGAACTTGATGACAATGCTCTTGCAACCAACGACACATCCAATACCACAAATTTCCATGAAGAGCTGACTACTTTGTCGAAACTCCTATATATACTAAAATTCCACGAGATCATGACGACAACAGTCAAGACTCTCTAATTCCAAACCAATCCATATCTTCTTCAAATTTCCTTCCATTAGTTCAAACATACATTGAACCTGTTTTGGACAACAACATTCTTCCAACATCTACTGAGCACTTGAACTTATTTCAAGACTCTCTTTCAGCCCAAACATATATTGAACCTGTTTTGGGTGACAATATTCTTCCAACATCTAACGAGACCTTGATCTCGTTTCAAGACTCCCTTTCAAACCTTGATATTACTGTAGACACTACAGACGAGGTTCCATCAACAGGTACCATTAAGTTTGATTCTATTCTTCCAATATTGGCTCTTATGCCTAACATCTCTAGCCTTTTTGTCGAAACACAACCACATCAAGTTTGGACACTTGCAACAATGCAACCTGTCATGTCCATCATGCTTTCAACGATCGATCTTGCAGGCATCTCATCACTAATGATTCTCACCTATCAAGACTTCTATGTGCATATATTCTACGAGGTATGTATACCTAGGAATATCTTTATGCCACCTTTTCCATCTTTAATTTTGAATCTATCGTCAAATCAATTAATTCATGGACAAACAGAAGCAAAAAATCAAACAATGCAAACTGAGGCCACTCCCTTCTCCCTTGTTTATGGTGGGGAAGATATTTTACATGTCAAGGTTGAATTCCCATCCTTTAGAATATCCCTCAAAGACGTAATCAATAAAGATTATTATCAACATTCACGCCTTAATGAACTCGAGCTTCTTGATGAAAAACGACTTAATGCCCTAGATCATCTTCAAGTATATCAAAATCAGCTACGACATAGCTACCATAAAAAATTCAAACCTAGAAAATTTAAGGTCAATCATTTCATTCTCAAAGAAAATCGAAAGAACACACCCAAAGAACGAGACAAACAAGACAAATTTGAGCCCAACGAAATCATAGATAAATTTGGCTCTGGAGCCTATAAATTGGCCACTGCAGATGGTCAAGATCTTGATGAACCAATGAATGTAGTTCATTTAAAGAAATTTTATCCTTGAGATGTTCACTATTCCAGGATACAACGTGTACATTGTTCCTTTTGTCTTGCTTATCTCCAAATAATTTAAATTTATTCATTTCCATTGGCAGATATTTTCTTTATCAAAATCACATCTTCATATTTATCATCATGAGACAAGTGCTAATATAAATCCTATTAAGTTTGTGAGCGTCATACTTCTTCCATTTTCAGTTGCTTTCCTCTATGGTCATACCTAGAAGCTTACTGATGGTAATATATTCCCTTCAAATACATTCTCTCTTTCATAACAAAGCTCTAAACTTTGTTACCCAGTTCGTTTGGTTGTCCATCTCAGTCTTCGGTGTTGAACCCTCGCGTCCTACTAGTCGTGTGGGGCTAAGATTGGGGGCAGACGTTTCTTCCCAAATACAAAGCACTATTGTAAAAAAATCCATCAATTCAATAACTTATGAATAATTCATTGTCACATCTTTCGTCCTTCATAGTCTTTGGTGTTGAGCCCACACTTCTTACTGGTAGTGTGAGACTGGGAATGGAGGAAGGTGCCCTTACTCGTCTACATCTTGTCTTCGATGATAAACCCTTGCCTCTTACAAGTGGCATGGGGCAAAGCGTAGAGGGTCATTCTCATAAAAACATAAAAACATTGCAAAATATTCCAAAAAAATAAAATAAAACAAAAAAAAAAGACTAAAAAGAAATTCACTCGCCTATATTTTGCCTTTGGTGATGAGCCCTTACTTCTCACTAGTAGCATGGGGCAAGGCATAGGGAGTCATTTCAAAAATACAAAATCTTATAGTGCTTACAAATTATAGAATCCCCAAACACGTAATTTAGATGCCTAAGTGAAGAGAGAACTATCCCTTAACCTCATATCTTATCAATCAGCAGGCCACATAACTGTCTAAGTCTAGCATGTGACTCATAAAGTGAAAGCCATTTTTGAAACCGGTTCAGTACCATTATGAAGAATGGAGTCACAATTTCCCAAAGGGATTATTGTTAGCATTTGTCTCTATATTCATTATCCACCTCCTGCGTCCTTCTTGATTCTCGGTGATGAGCCCACACATCTTACTAGTTGTGTGGAGTCAAGAATGGAGCTGGAATTCTTTTCATCATATCATCACCACCATATCCTGCCAATGGAAAGAGAATTTGTGTTATTCTGAGCATAAGTTACCACACTGAACACGCTACATACGAATAATATCCTGGTTTATCGCCTCTCAAAAATAAGTCTGCACTCTGGGCCATAAATTGCCACTCACAGTGTAAAAAATCTACCAACATTTGAAAATCGTCAAAAATCCAAAAACATTTGAAAATCGTCAAAAATCTAAAAACATTTGAAAATCGTCAAAAATCTAAAAAACAGTGTAAAAATTCAAAAATCCAAAAACATTTGAAAATCGTCAAAAATCTAAAAACAGTGTAAAAATCTCAAAATCTAAAAATATTTGAAAATCGTCAAATTCCCAAATATAAAAATCCCTCCAAAAAAAAAACATTCAAAAACCTCCAAAAAAATCTAAAAAAATTATAAAATTCAAAAACAAACATTAGAAAATCCAAAAATCCAAAAACAAGAACATTAGAAAATATCCAAAATATAAAAACATTTGCAAAATTTTCAAAAGACCAAAAACATCCACAAAATCATAAAAACTCAATAAGCAACACAATTCATCCTTTGAGCTATTATCCCAAACAAATGGTCCAACCACCTTATGAATACCAATTTTAAACCACTTCTCCTCGCGTGAATCCTCGCTTGGGGAAAATCCGGCTCTCATTGTTTCCTTGTTTGAGGAGACTGACCCAATCCCTTGTACCCCTACTTGGGGGCACATCTAATCAATCATCACTGTGGAACACGTTAGGGACATGTTTATTGGTTCTTGTGTTGCATTATTAGTGGCAAATTATTAATTGCTTTCTTGTATCTTGATATATTACAGGGGGCATCTTGATTTTATGTATCCTGGTGTTCTTTGTAATATTCTTATGTTATCTGATTGCATGTCGTACTGGGGCATCATACTTTCTTGATGGCCTCTGTCTATGCTCTCTTCCATTTGCATATCATACTGGGGCATCAAACCTTTTTGATGGCCCCTGTCTATGCTATCACGCATATTACAGTCTAGTCATCCTGATCTTTTATATCACGATGCATCCTGTTATGTGCTATATTAAAATTAAGATGCTTTTCGTCACGTGAGTATCTTCCTACATGATCAACATCTTACTTTGCACCCCATCCATTCACCCATACTAATGCATTCTCTAGTTTGTGAATCCTACTTGATCACCGTTGCAGTTTGCGAATCCTACTTGACGATCTTTCTCAAGTAGCATTCACTATCCAGCAGCTCCTTCTCCCCCACCATGATCACCATGTATTTGATCCATTCATTCTCACTTCTCATTTTTACTCCTCCGCCGCTTATACCCATATTACCCTTCTCACCATTCATGTCCCCTCTCACCCATTGGTATTCTTTCCTTTCACCCTTTTTCTTCCCGCTTGACAATCTTACTTAATAACCCCTTCTATATGGAATCCTCAGTGGAGTTTTACCCTCTCCCTAAGATCTTCCCGCTGTAGAAGCTTCTTCACCACCTGCCCTCTCATCAAATAACCATCACCACCAAACACATCTTCCAACTCCACCTCTTCTACTTCCCATTCCCGCATCATTACTCTCACCATGTGGGCATCCCAATTAAGGATTCCCCTCACACTCTCCACCCTCCACTGCATATATTCCTTCATCCATTCATGTTACACTCCTTTGTGTCCTTTCTTTCTTATTATCACCTCATCTCATATCATATACCACTTAGGCATACCTCACTCACTCTTTTCTCATCCTTCCCCAAATCCACCTTATGCCTGGTCATCCTACTTACACGCTCTCGTAGTATGGAAAATTCACTTGAGGGTTCCCCTTCAGTCCATTTTGTCATACCCTATTCCCACCAACTCTAACATCATCCTTCTTCTTCCTCAGCTTGGCGATCTTACTTAACCATTCCAGCCGCATGGCAATCTTACTTAATACTTCCACTTAAGGTTGATCTGCCCTGTGGCCTTCCTCCATCCCATCATATTTCCCCCTTCTTATTTCTCCCACCTCTCATCGCGATCATCTTCTTCACCCTACCATTCCACCCCTATCCCCAATATCATTTTGTCTTTCTCTTTGCATATCATCCCTGTCGGTTGGGTGACCCTACGAAACCTCTCCAGCAGTATGACGATCTTACTTAAGAGATTCTCTTAAGCATGACATGTCATCTTACACTCGCCCATCACTCTCCAATCTCACCATCCATATTTCCTCTTCATTCCCCATCATCACATCTTTTTCCCACCACTATCACCCTCCTCTGCTTGGCAATCTTACTTAACCACTCACCCGGCATGGCGATCTCACTTAAGAGTCCCTCTTAAGGATGATCTGTCTCCTTGCCTTTCCCCATCACTACACACCCTTCACCCTTCATTTTTTCTCGGCATTCCCCATTATCACATCCTTTCACCTCCTTTTCGATTCTCACAAACACCACTTCTCGCTTGACCATTTGTCATCTCCAGTTTTGCTCACATGGCAATCTTACTTAACCACTTCCGTCACATGACAATCTTATGTCAGGGTCCTCCCTACACTTAACTTGTCATCGTGAACTTCTCCCCCGCCTCATTCTTCATTCAATTTGTTGATCGCTTCTTCCACCTGGTATCTCCTATTACCCACTTTTTCCTCCTACTATTATCCTTTCTCCACATATCCTCTTACAACATACAACTCATCTCTTCCACCTACAATCACATTCTTTTCCCCATTTTCCCCTTCTTGATCCATCACCCTTCATACCGTTTCTTCCCATTATTTTCATGTCTTCGTTCTTCATCCTCACCTCGCTCATCCTCATCACCCACATCCTCTCCTCGCTTCCACTTAGTCCCAACTCATCCCTCCCATATTCTTCACTCTTTCCACTTACTCTTCTCAAATTCCCCCACATTTCTACCCACACACACATTCACCCTTATTGTTAACACTCCTATATCATTATTTCATCATCATCTTCTCTTCTGCGCTTAATAATTGTCAACGGGTTTTCCTAAAAATTATCAATCCTCATTATGCACGACCTCATTCACTCCTTGGACCTTTGGGAGTTTCCCTTCATTCCTTCCTCTTCTAAGCCCACCACTCATTGTCAAAGGGTTTTCCTAACATCCCTTTGTTGGCGTTACCCTTTCCAAATCCTCATTAGTTTTCTCCTTTTCTTCATTTTTTCTCTCACCCTTCCCCACCACTCATTGTCAAGGGGATTTCTCTAACGTCCCCTCATTGGCATTGCCTCTTCTATCCCCTATTCTCTTTTCTCTCCTATTCTTTTCCCTCACTCCTACCCTTTCTTGTCGCTTCTTACCCATCTCTCCATCTCCTCTTTGCCCTCTTCAATATCTTTACTGTCTTCATCATACATCATTTTCCTATCTTCTCGTCATCGTAGTATCCTAATTTCATGCATCTCCACATCTTTTCTAATCGATGTCATTCCTCCCCTCTTTCTTCTTTGAACATTCCTTATACCATTCCCTTTCCACTTATTACCCCCTTTCTGTATTCCCTTCCTTCTACATCATTTTCTTTGTTATCCTCTTCTCTCTCCCACCCCTCGTCTTATTTTCCTTCCCCTGTATCATCTTCTTCCCCTTTTTCCATCACGTTTCCTCCTTACTTCCCCATCGATAACCTGGCTGTTCAGCGTTGTCCTATCTTTTTTATCATACCACCCTCCATGCATCTCCATACATCTTGCTCCATATTCTTGGTCTTGGTCTTCCTCGCAATGACACGATTCCTTCAATCTTCTCCTTGTATTTGTTCTATCTTCCTTTCCTCTCCCCTAATTTTCACGTTTCTTCTGACCACTTCTCCTTTTCTCTACCACCCCTACCTTTTCGTTCATTCTGTATCTATTTCTCTTCCTTTCTCTCCTCTTTTTCACACTTTCCTCACCCCTCATAGTTTCTTTTTTTTCTCCGTTCTACTTCTTCTTTTGTCCTCTTTCCATTTCCCTCCATTTCACCCCCTACTCCCACCTCGTTTTCTCCTTCTTATTTATCCTTTCCCATTTCCTACTTTTCTTCACTCTCTCATTTATTTCACTTCCACGTATCCCTCTTTACTATCTCTCGTTGCTTCCTTCATTTTGCACATCTCTCTCTTTCATCCCTTCACCCTCTACTCTTTCATTTTCCTCTTTTTGCCTTGTTTGTCCTTCATCATTCCCTTCTTCCCCTATCATCCCTCTCTCTTATTTCTACCTCTTTCATTCCTTTTTCCCCCCCCTATCTCCCTTACTCTTCTCATAATCAACCCCCAATCCTACCCATTCCCTTTTCTCTTTCCCACACACCCTCACACCTAGCATTCAAGGTTGATTGAATCCTTTCTCCATTTGTGTCATGCGGTCATTCCAATCTCTTCCACTCCATTATCATCCTCTTCTTCGCCGCATCCATTTCCCTTCTTTTCGAGAGTTCTCGTTGTCTATTCCATTCTCATCAGTCCTCTCGAGGGGGCATCACCACATCTATTCATAATCACATCTTCTCATGACATTTTTTTCTTGGAGGATACTATGACATCCATCACTCACCACTTTCTATTCTCCCCAACAAACATTCGCTCTGTCTTTTAAAAAAGTAGATTGGATTTTTCCCCCATACTGTCTAATTTCTTTGAAAGGACACTACTTTCATAGTACCCTTCCAAAGAGGGGAAAATGTAGACACCCTAATTTCACATCTATCCTAAATCAATTAATTCCCCTTCCTCATTTCCCACAAAAATACACTTCAAATTAATCAAATATAATTTGATTAATTATCCATTTCAAAATCCAAAAAAATAATCTAATCCTCATCACATGTCATTATTCTCCATGTTTTTCCACTATTGAATTAAAAATTCAAATTCAAATCCTCACCCACCCTTCGTGGTCCCCACTCACCTAAAATCCTCCACTTATGAATTAAAAATATAATTCAAATCCTCACCCATTCTTCGTGGCCCCCACTCACATAATCTTACACACATTTTCAAACAACTCACCTAATCTTGCCCACATTTTCAAACCACTCACTTAATCTTGCCCACATTTTCAAACCATGATTACTTAAATTAATCTAAGTTAATCACTCCTCGTTATAAATACAACCTTACCCCTCCCCTCTAAACACACGGAGAATAAGCTTTCATGCCATATCTAAGTTCTTGCATCCTTTGAGAAAATAACATCCTTTTGCCTCATCCTAATGCCAAAATAGCCTCATAATCTTTTTCCCATCTAGTGCAAAGTAAGAGGATCGTTGTTGCAGGAAGGTTTTGCTCCGTCTTGAAGAAAAGCACCTACATATCACAAAATCGGGCTCAATCCAAGTTTCCTAGCCCATTCTCGAGGTTTGCTACGGAACGCGAAGGAGGAGGTATGATTATTGGTATTTTACTTCCTTGTTAGTAGTGTATTTTTCATAGCTTACGGATAGTAGGCTTTACTATCATGTGTCTAGATTGTGATGCCTTCTTTAGCCATCTAAAAATGCATGACTCTTCACATACATCAAATTGAGGTTCATCCATATGCGTGTGCTTTGACCATGATAGTTGGTTTTGAGTGCACATAGTCGCCATATCCTCATCCATTATCTCTCAGCCAAATAAATCCTTTTGTGCTATTGTGCTCTGGAAGCAGGTGCGAACAATTTTACCTGAGTTCTTTGCATACCCCATGGCTAGTGGAATGTTCTCTCCACTCATCCTCTTCGATATAGGACCCTTGGGAATTATAGCTTCAAGGTGAGAATCCTGTCCTGTTACATCTTGAGAAGTCACATGCGCGGATCTAGAGATTTCCTTTTCTTTTTCTTCTTCATCCTTCATCCTTCATCTCTTCGTCTTTCTTCTCTTCCTAGTGCTATGGCTCATCTTCTTTCTCGAGTGGGGTAGGAGATGCAAACACTCTCTCTCTCTCTTCTTATTCCTCTACTTCTTTATCCAACTTCAACTTTCTTCTCTTCTTTGGTTCAACAGTCTCCTTGTGTGGAGAGAGACGAAGTCATTTTTGTACCATTTTTGGTGTCCCACTTTGAGTCCTTGTGTGTCTGAACACTTTCTTAAACCTCTGTTCCCCCTGCTCAACCTCTGTATCTTCCTCTTCATCTTTTCCTTGAGGTGGAGTGACCATGCACTGTGACTCTTCTTTGTCATAAGGTTGTTGTCTTCTACGCTCCAAGCATCCACTATCTTCACGATCCTCTTCTTCACCCTCTACTTCAAATACATTTGTGGGCCTTTACATCAATATGTTTTCTATTGTGTTCTTACCCTTCGGCAGCCCTAGGAGCGCGAATTTATTCTCCACATACTTATTGTTTTCCATCTTGGGCTTCAGCTAAAGATACACCAATGCTGCCCCTACATTTGCTACAACTAGACTTATTGGCTTAATATTCAACACCTCTGAAATGATCTTGTCGATGTGTTCACTTCTCCTAGGATACACATGTTTTTTCCTCAACGTATGGTAGTAACAGTCTAACTTATCTCCATTGAATACCGCTTAGCACGTGTTTATAAATCTCTCAATGCAGATGATTGGAAATACCTTGCAGTGAATTCATAAGGAAATTTACACCAAGGGATCCAAAATCCATCTCTAATTGGGAAGCACGTGATGCATAAATGCTGATATACAGTAAACTAGACTTGTTTCCTACTATGGTGATGGCAGTCCTTTCGGATGCGCCACTCTTCTCTAAATGCCGCATGGAGCCTATCATACCATTTCTTTGCCCCTTGCTTGATGTCATCTGTCATGACCCTTTTACATAGGTACTTGCTGAACCTTTTAGCTGGTGACTTATTCTCCATGGGATATTCCCATACCTTTTCCTTCGGTCCGTTTGGTACTCCAATTTCGTGAATAGCAGTGATAGTAGAACAGCCCCAAAGTTGATATTCCTTCTTGTGCTCGCCTCCTCGACTATTTTTTCTGTAATGTAGCCTGTAATATTGTAGATTTCTCCTTTTGACATCTTAAGTGTAATGTGTAATCACATAGTATTTACCTATGACCACTACTCCTGATCATTCAACTTTGTAACAAGGTGTGTTACTGCTTGCACAACCGGACAATTCTTTAATTTGTCTATATCCATACCATGTGGACCCTTCAGTACCCCAACTCGTGTGTAATCAGTCTTTAAGATTGTGACTTTATCTATGAGATCATTATTTATGTCCTCTCATATGGCCTTCAAACCTGTAACTAATGAGATAAGCGCAGATGAAATTCTAACTCTACGTCCTACAAAGTAGAAGAAGTCCTCGTGCACTCTGCTCATGAGCCATTGATATAAGGGCTCATAATTCCTAAAATATGGAAGCTCATATAATTGGTAGACCCCAATTCTCTTCAGAAGCTTCTCACCTACATCATCATAAACCGGCATGTCATCCACTCGTATGCTTGTTCATCCTAGCAATGAGCAGGGAATTGAGCTCCTTCTTGTTCTCCATGGTCTTGTGATTGTATTCACTCACTTTTCTCTTTCTGATAGGTGAATCCCATTCCTAGCCAATGATGACTCCTTTTGGATATTTAATTTTTGAAAAAATCACTTTCGGGTGCCATCTCTTCCTCCTTGACGACCACTTTCTTCTTTCCTTTTGCTCCTATGGCATATGCCTTCTTAGGTGCCATTTTTATTCTACAATCCTTTATAAATTCTTTCTTCTCAAATTATACAATGTGTGAAGCAAACCATAGCTCTATTCAATTGTGCCCTAGGTGGAAACTTTGTGCCCTAACTCGTCTCTATCTCCTAGTTTCACTCAAACCCTTCACCACCGGGACGCAAGATTCTTTTCACACATATTTGTTTTACTTGGTTTCACACCCTTCACACATTAACCTGATCACTCGGCTCTTCACACATAGCTATTTTCTAAAATTCTCTTTATTCATAATGGTAAAAATGAATCCACATCCCATCCTTATAATTTTTTTCAAATTTTGATGCATTTATTGCTCCTTCACCTACCAAATATCCTCTCATTCATTGACCAAATTCATTCATTCCGTGCGGTACATCTTTGTGCCCCAACTATAACCTTCTAACGCACCTTCCTACCCTCTAGTCACAGACTTCTCTTCAACGTACGCTCTTGCGCTTCGAGTACCTCGTCCACCGTACCTTCTCCTGGTAGTTATCATGGCCTCCACTTTCCTTGCATTATACTATCCTTTAATTCATCTCCATCCTTGGTCACTTTTGAGAAGCAATATTGTTTTGACTTAAAGCACACCCTTTGTAGCTTATTCCTTTCACCTTTCAATTCTCACATTCTTTTACTTGGATAACTACAACCACCCCACACTAAAGGTATGTGCAGTTCTTTGCACATAAACATTCTTCATATAGTAATTAGCTTCATGCGCGCAAGCACACTTATTACACAAGAAAACAAATAAATTGACAAAGCATAACGACAATGAAGGAAATATAGGATTTAAAACCTAATCTAAATGGAAATGTTGCCTTATTAAAAACACCAAGAAGACTTATTTATAGTAGGGCTTCAACCTACTCCCGTTAAAGTAACTGGGTAGCCATGTTCCATCAAGTGTTTCTAACTGGACAAGCACCTGATTCAAGTATGTAAGTGATGACATACGGCCCCAACCAATGTACTTTGAGCTTTCTTGGAGGCGCAAGATCCTAGATTCATAAAGAAGTACCATTTGTCCAATCTCAAACTTCTTATCCCTTATGTTTCTATCATGCCATGCTTTCTACTTGGCCTTTTCCTTCTTCTGAATCCATCATGTTATGGCTCATTGCTCATCCAGTTGAATCATCTTATCGATACGCTCGTCTAAATCCTGCTCATTAGCTAGACCTCCAGTGCGTGCAATGCGTAAAGAAGGTAACATAAATTCTATAGGGATAATGACTTCCTGCCAAATACCAGCTAAAATTTTGTGGCTTTGTTCTATCTCTTATAAGTTGTTCTATATTCCCAAAGAACAGATGACACTTTTTCATCACAATCATTTCTTCCAACATCACAAATTTTTGTCAAAGTCTAGCTCAAAA
The DNA here is from genome assembly GCA_018340775.1 of Taxus wallichiana var. yunnanensis. Taxonomy (NCBI): domain Eukaryota; kingdom Viridiplantae; phylum Streptophyta; class Pinopsida; order Cupressales; family Taxaceae; genus Taxus; species Taxus wallichiana. The sequence goes on along the minus strand of CM031240.1, from coordinate 143,148,352 downwards.
TATTATTGAAAGCCTTAGTAGTTTCATTTGCCTGAGGATGATAGGGTGTAGTTTTATGGCGTGCAACCATAAACTCATCTAATAGGATCTTGATTGTCTCATTCCCCTATCACTTTTCAAGCTTACAGGACATCCATATCTTGTAAGAACATTCTCCCATAGAAACCTAGCAGATGTAAATGCTGCATAGTCCTTCGTAGGTGTTGCTTCTACCCACTTGTGTGAGATAATCTATGCAAGTAATGATACAACACGACCCATTCCTATGTAGAGCTAGCGAAATAAGTCCTACAAAGTCAATGACCCATTTCTCAAATGGTTTGGCACCAATAATTGGTCTCAAAGGCATCTCATCTCTTTGCCCTGGTTTTCCTGATGCTGACAATGATCACACACCTTACAATATTCTTTACAACCTTTATACAATGTCTCCCACCATAATCCAACAAGTAGGATCTTTCGGGTAGTTGCATCATCTATATAATGGCCTCCTACAATACCACCATGGGATTCTTGCACTCATGCTCTAATACATAATGGCATAATACTTCATCTTTTCCTAACTTGTATAGGTCACCACCGATTAACATAAACGGTGCTAAACATATAACAAGCTATTTATTTACTAATGCCTTCATACCTTTTAGTGCCATACATTGTCATATTAAGACAACAATGTCTTCTTATTCCATGGGCGTGCGTTGTAACCTATATAACTATGCATCTGGAATGGTTTCTTCAATTGTTTGTGCTTCCTCTCCTGAGTTGATTCTAGATAAATGTTCTAGTCCAGAATTGCTTTTCCTTGGTTTCACCACAACTTTGAAATCAAACTCTTGAAATAGGAGTACCCATTTGCATATGCTCCCCTATAAGACGTGCTTATTTACCAACAAACCTTCCTTACAGATTATATGTCCTAACAATATTCCAAATGGTGTAGCAAATATGCACTTCTTGATGTTCAAATAAATACTCAATTGTTTACACTATTCAAACATTAAGCACATATTTTCACAATGATCTTTCACAAGCCCATATACTGTCCAATCGTCTAGATAGAACTATAAGAAGTTTTGAATAAAATCTTTGAATTCCTGAAAACTATTCGCGAGAATATAAAAGGTGCATTTTTCAATCCAAAAGGCATCACAGTGTAGGTAAAACTGCCCCATTCAGTAGTAAATGTTGTCTTTTCTTGATCCTCCTGAGCAATATTAACTTGATGATACCCAAAAAACCCATCTGTGAAGGAATATATTTTGTGCCCTACCACGCGTTCCAGTATTTCCTCAGTGAATGGTTTAGGAAATGGATTGGTGATGCATGCAACATTCAGCTCCCTATAGTCCACACATATTCTAATTCTTCCATCCTTCTTGATACTGATCACCATTGGACTAACCCATTATGACTCATCAAGGGGCTTAATAATTCCATATTTCAACATTTTATCAATTTCCTCTTTTACCTTTTTGTATAAATTGGGGTTCATCCTGTAAGGTTGCTTCCTAACTAGTCATGCACCATCCTTAAGTTTTATCTTCATTTCCCCAAGTGATTTATGCATGCCTTTAAGTTCATGATACCCTCAAGGGAATAAGTCTTGATAATCCCTGAGTAACTCAATGATCTTTTCTACCTCCAAGTCTAACCAGTAGTCTCCAATGATGGCCTCCTTAGGCTCAACCTCTGAACCTATATTCACCTTATTTTTCTTCATGGGTTCGTGATAGGCATGCGTATCCTTGTATGCTTTTTCCAAGAGCTCGTGCACCCTTTGTGAATGTTAAATATCTAGGTTCTCAACTTTCTCATCATCCATGACGTAAACCATATTTCCCTTCTCTTTTTCAAGGTAATTGTGTTCAATTAGTATGGAGTCCATTTCTTCTTTCTTTTCAAAATGTGCTCTAGAATCTGTCTCACCAAATAGTTCCTGAATATGCTCTTCTACTTTTGCACTATCTCCCATAGTTAAGTGCTTGATAAATTTTAATGCCTCTTCTATTAGAGGTTGGGAAGAAAAGTAGTCAAAGGTCTGGATCATTCTTGCAATCAAATTTTCTAGTTCTCAATCTCTCAATGTAGTTCTGCGTATACATACCAGGGAACATGCGCATCCTTGTAGTGTAGAGTACAATCTATGCACCCAAAGTGAAGGTGGTAATGCTTCCTGTCCTACTGTCCAAAGTCTCTCACACTGCTGAATGTCATGTTGAACAAGTTGATCACCATGATAAGTGTAGATCTGCATAGGTGCATTATTCCTTACAAACCTAATAAATAAGGTGATTCCAATCTCTTCCCATTCTATAAGAATATCTCTATGGACTACCCACCAATGCGCTATTGTCCCACACGTGCCACCTATCCGTCGAACCGAACAAAGTCCATTTTTGCACACAACCATGATTTTTAGCTCACGCCCTACTAGTTCATATGTACCATGAGCCCAATTATCACAAGAGAAATAATCATAGTATCACTAATAGAATGAGAATCCTCCCACTTTGTAGGATACCTTCTTTTGATGGCTCATTGACCTCTATGTCCCGAATAGTGCGTACATAAATTTTGTTTTAGTCCTCCTCACTTAGAGGATCAACATATGGCATAGACTTCCCATCTGTTAAAGGTATCGTAACCCTTTCCTCCTTTTTCTCAAAGTCGATACACCCCTTATTAAATCTCAAGTCAACATTATTTGCATAACACCAAGGGTGTCTAAGCAAGAATGGAAAATTATCTCTTCTTCGCAAGTATTAATACTTCAAAATCCCGTGAACTTGGCCCTCTTGTATAGTTATAGATGTATATTTCAAAAATCCTATGGGGGTGGCCTTAGTCTTGTTTTCCATAAACAACACATTAAATGATGGCTGCAATGGAGGCATCCCCATTTGTACCCATGCATATAATGTAAGCACATATTCTTCAGCACCTATATCAATCAATATGTTGCTTAACAACCATCCATCCACAACAACATTTAGAGTAATTTCCTTGTCGTAGTCAATTCTATCAGGGGGAATATTTTCATGCAAAAAATTTCGTTCGGTCCCAATATTTGCACGTGCAATGTTCCCTTTTATCCAAATTCCTAATATTGGAATGATGTTCTCCCGGCGCAACATTTTGCACACTTCTCTTAGATCATCGATATCAGTTTGGACTATCTCTGATGCTTTCTTATGCTCCTTTAAGTATTGTATCTCACCTTGAAGATTCCTTAACACTTCCATGGTATCCTGGTAAACTTCCTTCTGATGAGAAGGATCTAGGTACCTTGCATGCAAAACCTCCTCCTTGGTGATTGTAGGATTTTGGTGTAATGCCTCTCTTGTGTGCATGCCGCTTCAGCTCGTGTAGTAATCTTCACTATCAATGCCTCAAGTCCTTCGTTATCTTGGGCATCCACTGATCTTCTACCGCACGCTGGATTCTAACCATCCCGACACCTTTTTTTCTTTCTTATGCTACTTACTCAGATGCTCATATAAGTTCGGGCACTCTTCATAGCTATGGTTTTGCCTACGTAAAGAACATGCAATATTATAAGGCCATGTGTGCCTATATTGGTCAAGATATCCACACGTATAACATGTTCCATGAGGGAACTCATCTCTTCCTCCACAATGGCCTCATCCTCCATATCCGCCATGATATCCACGTCCTCTTCCATGAATTACTTCAAAATTCCCTTCATTCCCATAGCATGTTTGATTATGATCCTAATCCCGGTGCTCATTCTCACACTTAGAATTATCTATTACACTTGTCATGCTGTCATACCCCAATGTCTATATTATTCTAGATCTCGACCAATCAATCAATGTTCAAAGTCATTAGTTGTGGACCTGCAAATCTTACAAAAATAAAATACATTCTTCCTTATCACGCGATGTAACAAAGGACAGTGACTAGCATCATGACTCAAGTGACAGATCTCACAATCTAATAGATGCGAGCGTATAGATCTATGAGAAAAACTATCCTTGGTGTGACCTTCCACTTCACAATCTGTACACCAAATTATTGAGCGCATTTCATGACCTGAATTTGTTGATAGCTTCTCTAACTACTTTGCCATAGCTACAATTTACACCTCTAAGGATGGAATAATGCTAGTGTCAATGCTCCTATCTACCTCAAAGCATGCAAAGATGCTTCCATTTCTTCACGTGGATCGGTGTATGTTTTATGTGACAACACCCTTCTAAATGGTGTAATCAATCCTCCAAAAACCATTCTTCATGCTAGCTTGCGTGACTATCATAAGATAGCTTAGCTAGAAGTTTCTTAAAATGAGCATCATACTCACGTACACTCTCAATAGTTCCTGCTTGATATCCTTGAGTGTGTTGACACTTTTCTACTCAAACTCGGGGACATAGAAATCTTTCAAGAAAGCATTCTTCAATGCTACATAATCCACACAAGTTTGATTAGGGTCAAACTTCCTGTACTAATTGTGTGCACGTCCCTGTAATGTAGTAGCAAATTGACTTTCCTTACACTCAAGCAGCCATGATCCCTTTAGCGTGCCATAATATCTCACACATGTGCACATGTTTGGTAGCATCCTCTATGCCTCTACACTCTTAAAGATGAAGAGATATCTCCATATAAATATTCTGTGGTTGCTACAAGCCTTGACCACCTGATCTAGAATCTCCCATGTTTCCTCTACCTCAAGAACCACTAGATCCACTAGAACTAGAACCACCTATACCTCTTGATCCTCCACCTGTAGCTGGAATAGGACCTATAGATGTACTTCCCTATGCTCCGACAGTAGTACTATACTAAACCCCTATAGTATATGAGGTAGTTCCACTTCTAGAGGTGAATCCAACATTCTACGCGCTCATATTCTATGCGGATGATGCACCTAGTATTTTCCTCCAAATATCATTGAAGCCATCTATCTTGCCATTGATGTACTTGCTCCCTAACTTACTTCTGCTCTCCTACTTCCCAAGTTAGCTTATTGGTCACTTGTTGTACTAGATACTGGAAAACCAAGCGTAAGGGCTAGGTCACCAGGTGGATTAAGATGCACGCCCGCAGCCCAGGTAGTCTCTATTGGTGTACTTCTATGTGAGGCCGAGGGGGATCTCTGTCATGTTTTCCAAGATGGGGAGTTCACGATGCTCGGCTCCATGTCTTCTACTTGAGATGTAAATCCTTCATGAGACATATCTCTCCTTAATTCCATACTTTCTATAATGGAATGTTGCTTCTCTATCTCCCTCTCACGCACCTCATTATACTTAAACAATCTCTCCTCTCTCTACCTCTCTGCCACTAGGTCTGACATCTTTTACCAAACTGTCCCTGCTCTCACGCGTGGTGAAGTTTAGTTAGCCATTGATTTACTCTCCAGGTTCAAAGTTACCATCAAGATCTTGATCGTCGGTGGAATTCCTTACAAATATACTCCTCTTGGATACCACAAAACTGGAATTCAGCTACCTCACGGGCAAGAGTATGTCAAAATTGAATTCTCCGAGAATATAAATGTTTAGAACACCATAAAACCATGTATCCACAACACAAGTCCAAATCAGATCAGCATCATAAATGGCCTAAAATTCTTCCTGTGTCTAGACAAGTGTGCGATACCTCCAATTCTACTTTGAGATGCATAAGCGGTAAGCCACTCGTATAGTTCTCTTTGGAAAGATGGTGAAAAATATCTCATATAAGCTATAATACATATTCTCGTTCTACCCAAGTGCATGTGTTAAACTCGGATCCACTAGCTGAACCACCATGCATATTCTTCCCCTGGATCATGTAACCACTCCTCAATACTTGCTAGAGTTAACCGATACATCTTCATCGCGAACCATCCTAAAAACAAATGAAAAAGAGGTCCCAATGAATGGAACCAATGATTCAACCTAGAATTTATCGGATAACACCTTATTCGCGGTGGCACATCACTCACCTAGGCGAGTGCTCACCAAAGCGCACAAAGGTGCAAGTCCCTCTTTAAGGTTGTACCAAAATGTTAGCGTGATGAAGGAAGAAACATATAGACCCATAACTAATCCATCATTCTACAATGCATGCTACATTCAGATCTATGAAAGAACAAGCTTTAAACAATAATCATGATTGAATCAATAACATGCACTACTCAATTATACACAGGAATGACACTTAGATTCAGCCAATATCTTCCATCTATTAATAAACACAAAATCTTCTTATAGTAATGTCGATATATACCAATGCGCGCGTGGATCAGATATAGTAATTCAATCATATGCGTATATCTCTATACATTCATACATCTATCTCTCTTCGAAACACACATATTACTATGTACTTCAAGGGTGGGGACTTGCCCTTAACCACTTATCTATTCCAAAAATAGGCTGCATGCTATTAATATCCACATGCCATTTACAGGCATAACCACACATGCAAGTGTGCTATCTATAGACCTCTTATAGTTAATTGAAGTGATAATCCTATTCTTAGCTCATCTCCATGAAAATGATTGATCCAATCCTCTAAGGATAGAAAATGTGTGGCACACACATCACTTGTAATATTGGTGTGTTCCACATGCCATCTTCTAAAAATAGATCTTCATGCTCAAAATAGGCTAAGTAATCTTGAATACTAAACTTTCCCTTTGCGCGCGGGTCCTTCCCCTGTTCCTCTGTGCCCTTGATCCCGACCTTCTCTCCCATGTGGACTTCTTGTGTGATCTCGAGCGAGTATTCTCTGATCAACATAAATAAACACAAATTATTACAAAATAAAAACAAAAATTTATAAATCCATCTTCCTTAGAATGAGTGGCCAACTCATTCCTTGGAAGAAGGATTTAAACCATGCTTTGAGATCTTAACTCAAAACTGTAGAATATTAGAGAGAAAATAATAGATTCATTTCTTGGTGGTAAAATATTTTATATCTCGAGTGTGGAAGGTTGCATTTATAATTTATGCGTCCAACCAACTCCTTATTTTGGGGGATATAATCTAATGTTATAGTTATTCTAATCTTAACAACCAAGATCTCCACAAAATATGGAGAAAGATATATTATTAGAGTCAAAGTTTTATCTCACTTATTTTAGGAAGATTTTCTCCCAAATCTTCTCCTTACTCTTCGGTAACAAGAATCATAATGATTTTATTCTCCTACATTATTGGAAGGAGGTTTTTCCTCAAAATATGATTTTGACCAAATACATTTCCCATATTTTCCATTTGAATTTGCTATTTTTTATTCTAAAACTTTTACGCTTATCTGATGCTCTTTTTTCGTCACACTACGCTTCAAAAAAAGTTAGATTTATATTTATTGGTAAAACTGTTGCAAATATGAATGAGTTTTTGTTAAACACGTTGCTATAAATAAAAACCACTCTCGATTTTTTGTTTGAATTTTCTGTTTTTGTTTATGAAACTTTTAGCGCTTGTTTGATACACTTTTCCTCGATATGCACACTTACTAAAAGTTATATATCTCTTCATTGGTAAAACTTATAACAAATATGAATGAGGTTTTGTTAAGCACATTGCTATGAACAAAAACCTCTTTCATATTTTCCATTTGACTTTTCTCTTTCTATTTATAGAACTTTTAGTGCTTGTTTGATACACTTTTCCTTAGACTACAGACTCACCGAATGTTATATTTCTCTTCATTGGTAAAACTTGTAGAAAATCTAAATGGATTTTATGTTAAAAACATTCTATGAATAAAAACATCTCTCTCGATTTTTCATTTGACTATTTGATTATTCACAGTCCCCATTTGATGTGAATTATGGAGCTAAACTTGCAAGTTTTGAAACTAACTCTACAAGTTCCAGAACTAAACTTGTGAGTTTTGGAACTAACTCTATGAGTTCCGAACTAAACCTCGTAAGTTTTGGAACTAAATCTATGAATTCAGGACTAACTTAAAACAAATATAACTTTTGCATATGATCTCGGATTGAGATGATTATTTTTTTGAACTTGCATAATTTTTTGATAGGAATATGAATATGAAATTAGATTTGAGTTCAAATATACCATACATGATAAATTACACTTTTCCCAATGCTAGCATTATCTTTCTTTTATGACACTGCTGCATACACAAGACTTTGCATCTTTTCCCAAATAATAAATAGGATTAGTCAACAAAATATTTCTAAAGAATGAACAAGATATATATCCTATAATCTATCTTAAGAAAACTATAAGTTCCTAGATTACATTTTAATCCACTTTCAAAAGTAACTTGGAAGGAAAAAATAATGGTAATTTATGGCCTTTTTATTGCCTCATCATTACCGCACACTTAATCTTATGTATGTCCTCATGCATTATATTATTATCTCCTCTTCTTAGAGTCTTCTCTGAATTGAGCTTATGCACATATGCATTCCATATGTAGTTCAAAGAAAAGTTCTTATGGATCTCCTTCAGCAATTTTTAATTTCCTTTCTTTTGCAGCAGGTTCTTGTGTGGATCTCCTTTTACTATTTTTGATTTTCTTTCTTGTATGCAAGAGGTTCTTGTGTGAATCTCTGGATGTTGTTTTTTTTTTTTCTTGTACAACAAGTTCTTGTGAGGATCTCCTTCTGCTGTTTTTGATTTTCTTCTTTGTATAGCGAGGTTCTTGTGTAGATCTCCTTCGCTATTTTTGATTTTTTTCTTGTACAAAAGTTTCTTGTGTGGATCTTCTTCTACTTTTTGATTTTCTTTCTTGTGACAACAGTTCTTGTGTGGATCTCCTTTTTCTATTTTTGATTTATTTTCTTGTACAATAGGTTCTTGTGTGGATCTCCTTTAGCTTATTTTAATCTCTTTTCTTTTATAGAAAGTTCTTGTGTGGATTTACTTCGCTTCTTTGATCTTATTTCTTTTAGATTAGGTTCTTGTGTAGAGCTCCTTCTACTACTTTTTATTTCCTTTCTTATACAATAGGTTATTGTGTGGATATCCTTCTATTGTGTCTCATATCTAAAATCAAAATGCATACCTCATGTTTCTCCTCCTCTCCTGAGCTTAACCTCATACATGTCCTCATGCATGTTGTTTATTCATGGCTGCCCATAAATTAGACTCTAAAATTTTGATTGCAAAGAGGTGCACATTATTTTCATATAAGTAGGGGAGATATGAATTTTATCTTGCCTTCCTTGGATATCTTAAAATTTAATCTAGCTGTAGTAAAAAAACTTACAAGAAAACTTAAAAATAAAATAGTAGAACAAAATAACTTGATCATACCTCTAGTTGTCCTTGTCATCCTATTGTTAACATGGTCAAATAGTGTCAAGAAAGAAGCCACCAGGTAACAGTTGATTTCTTTTGAAGAAGAGCTACCTTTTTTTGTCTTTAATTGGCCATAAGCTAGTTTTCTAATCAAAGTTTTTTTGCCTTTGATTGGCCAACAAGCTAGTTTTCCAATCAAAGCTTTTTGATTTTTTTTGCCTTTGATTGGCCAGCAAGATGGTTTTCCAATCAAAGTTTTTTGATTTTTTTTTCCTTTGATTGGCTAGCAAGCTAATTTTCCAATCAAATCATTTTTCATTTTTGATTGGCGTGAAGCTAGTTTTCCAATTAAAGTTTTTTTGATTTTTTTAATAATTATTTAAATTTTTGTTGAAATGATAACATGAGAAGGATTAAAGAAATTTTTATCCATCATTAGACTATATTCATTAAAGTACAACTTGTGTAAAATAGGAAGCAATGTCTAAGATCTCATAAAAACCTTTTTGCATACTTGGTAACTCCAAGAAGATTTCCAAAAATTATGTAGACAATTTCTAGGTCTTCAAAGCCCAACTTGAATTTGAATCACCATAGTAATCTTCAAAGCCCAAACTAGTGATCTTAGGAGATGGATTGTGTTATGTATCCATGGGTCCCTCCAAACTACTCCTTGGTTGATAATTTTGCTGCACAAAAATTTTCATGCTGGTACCAAGAATAAATTTGGAAATTATTATAGATGTTAGCACAAAAAAATTGTTTGTCTTGATATTCACAATAATTACTTCTTCATGTTATACAAGCATATACAAAAATGAAGAAATTGAAATACATGAAAATAATTTTTCTAATGGATATGGTTCGGGATTAAATTTTATTATGTGATGAAAAATAATTTGGATGGGTGGATTTATTATGAGTGGGTTTTTATTTTGAATCTAATGAAATCCTGAATATGGATGGAGTTAACTAGAAATGCTACCACTTCATTATTACAAACCGGATAAGCCATTTTTGACTAATGTTATGTGTAATAAGATCACTTGAGTTGTTAGTTGATACAAGGGAAATGGTGGTGGTTATCAAGAATGGTATATGATATTTCATCAACTTGGATCTACTTCGGATTCAATATCATATTCTACCATTTCCAGATCTAAATTATTTGTTCATACCATTATACCTTCTTGATCAAACATCACAGGTCATTTTCTTATACATAGAGTTTGTTTGTGGGGAGATAAATATTTACAATCTAATATTTTCCTAATTATAAAAATGAAATTTTAATCTACTTGCGAAAAGAAAAGTCTACGAAACTACTTACCACATGCTTCCTATCACAAAATTTGCTAAAAGGTATTCTCACATGTCACTAGAATATTCTTTTAGATAACTCTGAAACTCTTAATCACCTTGTGTCCCCGGAAACAACGCCAAAATGATGAGGGTTGTCAATCCTCGCCATTAATAATTTCAATCCGGGTTGGTGTCTCGAAGGTTGTATACATTAAGAGAAGAAAATCTTGGAAAATAGCTCCCTTAAACAAAATCCAAACTTGCATAAATTGAAAGCACACTTGTAGAAATACAAACACACTTGCAAGAATAAAACACACTTACATAAATTAAAATTGTTGAATTGGAAATAAGTAAAATCAAATGAAACACCTGCAGGTTTACAATAGATTGAATGCTACAATACAAAGAGAAGAACAACACAAAAAGATGATAATTATAGAAAAATAAATAACCATGTAGTCATTTTTACTCCCATCACAAAAGGAAGGAACCCCATGCACGCCGGCCTATCACCCAACAGAAGCTGAGTGCTCACCTAAGGCACACGCGGGTACCGAGTCTCTCTTTTATGTGATTTTAGTGGGAAGCATCATTTATGATTAGTGTAAGATTTTTTATGAGGGAGGTTGAAACATACAAGGACCAAAGGGCTCAGAATGGCCTCTAGATCCTTGCAGTCACCTTAGACTGAGTACTTTAACAGAATCCAAAACATGCATTATGATAGAAATAACTATACAAGCATTCATACATAGCATGAAAGGAAAGAGAGCTCATATGCAAGAAATGTGCATTAAAATCATTGATATCCATGTCTATTTATAACAGGTAACCTCATTATATTCATTGATTCATTACAGAGTGTCATAGAGAAGCGAGACCGCATGTTTCACATTTTCTAAGATTGTTTCTTTGAATTGTTGACGAAAAAGATAGGGTAAAGGCGTAGGAGGAATACATGTTAAATGTAAGTTGATGGGTTGTTGCACACGTATGAATTTTGAATCCATAGCTGATTATGAGAGCTTACTTTTGGCTAAGAGGAACTACACCTGTAATGAAAGCAAGACCACCGAAAGAATTAAACAATATGGGCAGTGAACTGCCTAGCGTAAGCTAGATCCGGGAAGTATGATACTTCCTAGATGGCTGTCAGTCCACTATTTAAAAAAAATTAGTGTTGAAAACAAGGTAAATCCTATTGCTATTTTAAAATGATTTAGGTATCTCATTTAAAACACAATAATAAATAGATCTAATCTAACAGGCTAAGCTAGAATAGAATCCATAGGTCAAATGGTTGGTTCTAGGTTCTGCAGGTCTAATAAAGGTCTCGGGTAGGTCACAGGTGAGTGAGGGTGAAGTAAAATTAGGTGGATAGGTCTTTGTCCAACGCTGTGTGGGAAAACTTCGAGAGACCGGCATTAGCCGGGGTGATCCGACCATGGTTAGGTATAACCGGCACCAGATTACTATAAGATCTAAGAACGTCCACGAAACGGGGTTTTAGTCTCCTTTGTGATTGCACAAAGGATTTTGGTTGGTCGGGATGAGGTAATGGGTGATTGGAGTAGGGTTTTGGTGAGGTTTTAATGGGTCTATCGAGATGAAAAGTGTTGGAGATGGTCAATAGGGAGAAAGATAAACAATGGATGATAAAATAATGATGAAATGAAATAACCAGGAAAGTATGATGTTGTACTTACTTGGATTTTGTTTTTGAAAATCTGTGTGTGAAGGATGGAGGTGCTGATGATGGGTTTGGAGGCTGCAAGTGATCACCAACTGAAGAAAATCTTCTGCATGGGCTGCATGCACGCTCCTCTTTGCTTAGATAGATCTAAATGTGGCTGGGATGGCTGTGTAGGAGAAGATGCTCAATCTCCTTCCTTGGATGTGAGTTCTTGCTGGAATTGACTCTCTAAAGATGCGTTATCTTTTGAGATCTTGTTCTTTCTCATCAACTTTCTTGCTTCCAACTTCCAGGTTCCAAATTCCAACCTTGAGAATAAAGTTGTTTTGGGGTTAAAAAGGGGGTAACCGATGGTGGTCCGGCTTAACCGGCGACGGTTAGGGGTAACCGACGTCGGTCAAGGTGGGATTTTCTAGGTTTACTAAACTTAGGGAGATCCTCCTAATTTCCTCGATCTTGTGTCATTATCCCGCGGATTAGACTAGGAGCTTCTTGTGAGCATGCAAGAATGTGGTTAGAGGGAATGTAGGCATTGATTTTTAGGGTTTGGGTAAGTCTTAGTTAGTTATGGGAACTTGCTAAGAATAGGTCTTAGGTTGAGTTGGCTTGGTGAGTTGTCTAAGTGAACTGTATGTGTGGATATTACCTAAATTAAGATATTTAAATAATACATATGATGAGGATAATGAATTAACTAAATTAATACTAGTGAGGTGAAGGGGGCATGGCTAAGTGAATGTGATGAAGGGTTCTTATTTTTCTAGGGACCAAAGAGGAGTATGACCTAATTTTACTGTCTACATTTTGCCCCTTTTTGCTACGTAGCTTGTATTGGTAAGCGATGCTAACAAAAATAAGATGTGGTTGGCCCATGTGGGGGTGAAGGTGATCCCCCTCAAACCAAGAACTAATGAAGCGGTAAGAGGGTGAAGCGGTGAGTGGTTTGACAAAAAGTAAATTTGAGGAAAAGGTAAGTGGGTGCGGGGAAGAGGGTGAAAGGTCTACTCAGGTGATTTAGGTAATGGGTCAGGGTCAAAGGTAGCAACAGTCAAAGGCATGCACATGTATAAAGTACAACTGCTACTAGGTTGAAGAGCGGAAAACTCTACATCGTCTAAGGTCAATATGTTTATCCAAACAAGGGTGAAGTGAATTCGGTATCCAAGGTATAGGATAAGGTCGGAAACCCAACATAAGTTAGGTGTAGGAGCGTTTAGGTATGTTTCGTGGTACACCAAAGGTATGGTCGGGATAAATGGTCACGATAATAGGCTAGGTAATGTCATTAAGTCAACAACACAGTAATTGATGCCACAAGGTATAGTGAACACATGAGGTCAAAGGTCACTAGTGATGGTCCAGGTCTAAATATTGAGATCATGGCACGGGTAAGGCCGAGGTAGGGGTAAAATAATGATTCCCTAAAGGAGGACAAATGGAGGTAGTAAATGATGAGGTCAGGAAAGGTAAGGTAATGGGTTGGGTAAAGGTATGGGGTAAAGAGCAAGGTAGAGGGTGGGGTAAAATAATGAGGTGTTAACAATAGATGTGAGGAGGTTGAAGAAGGTGGAGGGCCAGAGGTGAAGGTAAAGTGGTCCAGGTAGGTGTAGGGGAGGTAAAAGAAAGAGGAGGTAAGAAAAATGAGGTAAATGTGAGGGCAATGAGTATGTAGGGTAATTGAAATCAGTTTTAATGAACCGATGATAGTATAGGGAACCGGCGGTAGTAGTATAGGGAAAAAGAACATGAGTGTTCAAGGGTTAACCGATGTCGGTCGGGTCGGGTAGGGTATAAAAAGTGAAAAAACCCACGGTTTGAAAAGTCATTGTGTAATTGAAAAAGGAGAAAAGGAGAAGAAGAGAGAAAAGAGGAAGAGGAAAAAAGAGTACATCAGAGATCTTCTTTGGTGAGCCACATAGGTGAGAGTGGTTGAGTGAGAGGTGGGACATGCAAGATCGGGTGGCACAATTCATGTGGTGAGGATTTGTAACACCCTATACTATTGTTACTTCCTCCCGGGCATTCAAGTGTTGATATATGATTTCTTACGTAAAAAGGATGTGTTCCTTTGATTGTGAAGTCATGCTTGATATAGATTGTATCTTCTTTACATTTGAAGATCTTTGGCTGAGCCAGGATATGCTTGGACTCTTTTATTTCTTTCATTCTTGCACCTGAGTTTAATCTGATTTCGGAATGAATTGTGAATTTACCCGCCTATATGACTCAGCCTTGGATAAGTGGCATTGATCTAAGAGATGTTTTAAGTTTATTCTGGATGAACAAAAATTATAGACCTTACGAGGGTTGCAAGGTCCGAATGTGTGAAATGAGCAATTCAGGAGTTAACTCAGGCTGATCTTGTTAAATGAATTGGTTCCCGATATCGTAATATCAGGAAGGTCTTGATCTTGAGCCAGGTAATAAATTCGAGATACATTTATACTACTAGCTTATTATCGGTCTTTGGAATGAATCCCTTTTGTGAATGTATATTTGTTGGTTCTTATCTTTGAACGATTCTAATTGTTAGACCTAAACTGGATTTATTAAGGTTAATAACCTATGGGTTGGATTAGTGTTAATCTAACCTAGCCCTAAGCTATAAGCTAAATGTTCCTAAGGTTAGCAACCTAGCACTAAGGAAGTTAGACTAAGTATCACCTTATGATCTAACCTATGTTTCTAACCTAACTAATGTTAGTGGGGGAAGGGGACCTATGAAGGGGTGCGAGCCATGGGTGGTAGTTTCTATGGCATTAAATGAAGGGGATAAGCATGAAGGACAAGGATTTAGCTGAGGTTTCAAATGGCCATCGAGGCCGACGTGGCAGAGTCGCCAAATTTGGAAATGGTCTTTGGTTTGCATTTGTCCATCGCCAACTATGGCGGTCGGTGGCAATGGAGATTGAGCGGGAATTTTGGAGTTAATGCAATTAAAGAACTCGGTTTCCGAGCTCGGATTGCTCGGGAAGACATGCAAAATGGAAAACTGGTTGTTTGTTTGGTTTTCCATGCGCTCCGGTTTTCCCTCTGTTTGATCACTGGTTCTTCGAACCAGTCTACTTGGTGTTGCATGGAAACTATGAGAATAACTAGCTCTTTTCTTTGTCGAGGAAAGTTTATAAAGCATGGAAATAACAAATTATTGTTGTTGAAACTAACGTGGAAGAAGAGGAGAAGGCTCGAGCTCTTTCAGAGGTCTTCTTTGGATTTTTAAGTGGCATTACCAGGCATGTTAGGCCCTAACTTTTAAAAATCCTGCTTTCCTTCAAATGATTTCATTAGAACAACTCTATTCAGGTGATTTCAATTCAGTTGGTTGGAAGCATTGTTTTGGTTCTTCTTTTCCTGTGAAATTAGGAATCTCGGATCTTTAGAAGACCTTGAAGGAATAGTTTCTGTATTTAATCTTCCTTGTGGTTTCGCTTCGTTTGAAACTGGCTGTACTTTTATGGTTGCTGAATCTTGTTGGATCTTGCTATAATACTTTAAGTTACTTCTGGTTGGATAACTTGCTGTGTTTATACTATTTGAATGCGACTTTGTAGAAGTCCTCCCTGTGTTGCAATTTTTGGGATATAATCCGTTGAAAGTTTGCAAGGAATATATATACGAAAATGACTCTGTGGAGTCCTTGGAATGTTTCGTATATTTTGGACTTCTGTAGAAGTCATGAATGTGAATACTTATTAGTTAGACTCAGTTGGAGTCCTTGAAAAGTAACTGGTATTATGACTTTTGTTCTTTGTGTTATGAATACTGTTACTTGGCAGTGAATATCGTTGGTACAGACTCAGTTGGAGTTTTTTTTATGTTTCGTATGTTTCATCTTCTGCTTAAGCTTAGTTTCAAATGCTGATGTTTAGTTGAGATTACTTAGGATATTGATTCAGTTGGATTCCTTGATATGTATCTTGAATTACGAATTCTGTAGAAGTTTTGCTGGGAATACTATTGGGATTCTTGAATTGTTGTCGCATGAAATCAACTTCAATCTAAACCTTGTTTATGAGCATTAGTTGTTTGTGATTTGTTGGAGATCTTGATATGTTGTGAGTTGGCTCAACTCTCGATTTAAACCCTTGCTGTGCATGCATATTGTTCAGACTCCTTAACATTCTTGTGTTCCTTTCTGTTCGCTTCTGTGGAAATTAAAGGAAGGGTTTTCTTTACAAATTTTACTCGGTTTGAGACCCTGTTGTATTCCGTAGTAGCTTGGCTTAGGATGAAACTTTGAGGAAAATACTGATATGGAATTTCGCTTCTGTGAAGACCTTGTTGTGATTATTTTTCTTGAAAACGGCTTCCAATATAAGTCATGGCTATATTATCGTAAGGATTTGTTTCAGTTAAATGAAGTTGTGCATGTTTGTGTTAGATTCAGTGTGAATGTCACTATATATGCATATGGAAACATCATTTGTTTTAATGTTATCTAGACTCTTGTTTGACTGTGATAAAGAGGTTATTATTTTTTATTTCGGCTTTCAATTTAAGTCCTTGCTGTGTTAGTAGGGATTAGATTGAGTTGTATGTTGCTGAGTGTTTCGACTCAGTGGGATTGATGTTGTGATTGTGCATGGTTACGTCTTCTGTTATTGTGATTATCTAGTCTTGTGCTTGACTGAGATAAAGAGTTAATAGCTGTGCCTTGAAAAGTGATGGCATTGGATATTTTCTCGTTTGTTGAATAATATGGAAAGCTATGTTAAGTCTATTTGTTGGATTATTTATTACTGCCTTGCCATGAGGGCTATTGTATTGCTCAGTAAGCTACAGGTAATTTTTATACTTGAATTTTTGACGAACTGTAGTTCTTCCTGTGGTCTCGACTGGCTTAGTCGCATGCGTATAATGTGAATGCATTACTCTTGAGAGGACGGTACAGTCATGAGCATGATTGGAAGGGAAATCTGAATGTCTCGGTTTCTTTCTCTTCTGCTGTAAAGTATATGTTGATATATTTATATTTAACTGTTGGAATTGTTTAAACATACTGATGGATTCATGAATTGTTAGGATATTCATGTTTTTGTTGAATGTAATGGTCTATCGGATGTTTGCTATCCTTGGGATTCAGATGGATAGTTGTTTTGGATACATTTGTTCTTCTTGGTCACTAATATTTATGAAGAAATATCTGAAAAGTATCTAGGACTATTTAGTAACTATAATATGAGTTACGCGTTTATAGTCATGTTTGAATTACAAAAGAGCATAGTCTGAAATATGTTTACATGTTTGGTGAAATGATTTCATTTAAACAGGTTGTTCAATGAGAGCAATTGGTGGATTGCATTTGTTTTAAGAGTTAGTGCTTATCATGCTCAGTTCACCAAACTGACCCGTGTTGACAATTTTTGCAGATGGTTGCCGTAAGTGGTAAAGGCACGCAAATCTGATATGATGTTCAGATTGTTTAATTTCATTTTACGATGAACTTCAATTTGATTATCTAAATGTACTACTTGAAGAAAGATGTTCTTTGGCTATTAAGTATTGTATCAAATATGCTGAATGAAATAAATGTATTTGATTAGCCTTGAAAGGAATGAAAAGAGGTATTTGTTACTTATGTGTTTGTATTCGTATCTTGATGGTTTGATCTTCTTCGGTTCGAATGATCTTAAGAGCATTGTTATTATTGTATAACTGGAGACTTTTGTGATTATCTAAGTAAGCTTGCAAGGTTATGTGACTGAATACTTAAGATTGTTTAGTAGTTCTATTATGTTCTATCTAAAGCTAAATTGGAATTTAGATCACTGTCTTTCGGGAAGCTAAGGTTAAAATAAACCTGAGCAGGAAGCTAAACAAGCTGAATAAATTATTACTTCCTAGTCTTGATCTAAGTCAAGACAACGTTTAATTGGACTCTTAATCACTATATCTCGATGCTAATAAGTAAGATATAATTTCAGTTATGAGAACTGATATAAACCTAAAAAGGGTATGGTTAGCAATCTCATGTGAAGATTATGGGTTATTGTCCAATTTCGTTGATTTAGATTTATGTTTTTCTATGAACTCCTTGATAGGACCTCAATCTTATTAAACTTCTCTTGTGTAATGGGTTTTATTAAGAAAGGTAATTCTAAGGTGAGGAACCCAAGGACTGGGAAAGACTACCCTTAAGGGAGCGTCTGATAGTATAATTTTAACTCAACGTAAGTAACACCTTAAACTCGAACAAGTTTTACTCTGGGACTGATTAGGAACGTGGTCATGTTATAAGGCTGCCCCAGGAGACTCGGGGTATCTTGACACACTGGGTTAACTAGGGTTGACCTAGTATGTCAGCATATCCCTAGTCCCCGGGAGCATCCTTATAACGTTGTCATTTTACTAATCCGTTCCTGAGTGAATAACTTGGGTAGGAGAGACTGTCAGAAGTCAGTATAAGACATTCTACATAACAAAGGAATGGGGTGATGGACGTATTCTAGATTGACAAGTATGCCGTCAAGGAATACGAGACATAAGCATATGTTTCAAATCTTTAGCCAAAGTATCGCAAATTTGCGATTGCATTGTCTATGTCACCTAGTCTAAGGGAGGAGATGCCGATGAATAATGGTAACAATTATTTAGATAGGTTCCTTGACGAGCATTTTGAATCCCAGTTTAGGGAATAGAACCGCAAGAGTGATGTGTTAAAATAAAAACGTCGACTCTTGATACTCATGAATAAATCGGTAGATTCTTGAGTCATGGAATGAATAGATCGGAGGTTCTCCAAGTCATTACAGCTGCATATGGTTATCTCTGTTATAAGAATGGTTGTTTTGATTTGTGAGTTCTAAATTATGTATTTAGAACCGGGAAGCATTTATAAAAAATAAATAAAAATTACTTGTTCTAATGTATAAAAATGAGGATGTTACGATTGATTGTTCGATTGAGGATGGCAGAGGTAGGAGAGGGGTCGGGTGGTCCACATTCAGTGGCTAGATATACTACCACGACATCAGCAGAGGGATGAGGTAAGCTCCACACCATAGCTTAATGATTTGATTGATTAAGTAGGGTAAAATATGGGTTGTAATAAAAACATGGGGGGTTTTAAATTTTGGATTGGGAGGTAAATTAGATATAATTGGGGTGGGGGAGGTTGGAATGTAGGTCAATAGGAGTGGGAAGGGAAGTAGGGAAGGTTGAAATAGGTTTGGTTGGGTAGTTAGGTTGATTTGGTCAAAATTGAAAAAAATTTGGTCGGGGTTTCGACGCCATTTGACACCACATGGCCGATGTCGATCCTTTGTTAGCCAATTGTCATCATGTAAAAAGTGACATCGGTCATGATACAAGTAACCGATGGTGGTTAAATGCTATCGAGTGATGGTTATGGGTAACCAGATTTGGTGTGAAAATAAGGAAATGGGGCCAAAAATAGGCAAAAATGGGTTAGGCAGTGGAAATGGATGGGCAATGGGTAGGGTAAGATATGTAAAGGTTTGGGGTAAGAGAGAGGGGACGGGTTGAGGGTGGTTTGGGTAAGGATTAGGGAAGAGGAGTCAGGAGAGACACAGGCACATGGAGCATTCCCCGACATCAGATGGGGAGATGATTAACTGCTTGTGGACTGGCTTGCGTGCCGAGTCATTTTTGTATGTATGATATATGAGACCGGCCTGCATGTTGAAGAGATATTGTAGTTATTTTTGTACATGATACCGGCCTGCAAGCCAATGATGATTATTTATAGTATATCGGCCTACGTGCTAACATTTTTGAGATGATAGCCATGATGAGACATGCATGTTTATTGAGATACACATTTATGTGATACGGGTGTACATTGTATTGATACACACATGTATATATGAGGAGATAGATGATATTTAGGTGATGTTGTTGTGATGTGTATGAGTTTTACTTTATTATGATATGGATGGAAAATAGATGAGCTAGGCATGATAGAGTCAGGTCAGTTTAGGCATGGATTGAGTTAGGTCGGCTTAGACATGGATTGAGTCAGGTTGGTTAGGCATGGATTGAGTCAGGTTGGTTTAGGCATGGATTAAGTTAGTTTGTTAGGAATGGATTGAGTCAGGTTGTTAGGCATGGTTGATTCAAGTTGTTAGGCATGGTTGCATCAGGTTATTAGGCATGGTTGAGTTAGGTTGTTAGGCATGGTTGAGTTATTTCGGTATTTTGATAACAAATGGTAATATAAATGCATGAGATAGTGTAAAATGTGGAAAATGTTGGTTATGTATGAAAATGTGAAATAATATAAGTGGTAAAATTTATGTGGTATATGGTTTAGATGTTGAGGTTTTTGATATGAACAGGAAATTAGGTAAAGGTGGGGAAAATGGTTAGGGTAAAGAGTGGTCGAGCTAACCTTCTAGGGCCTCATTCCACTGGAAGTGCTTCCTACATAGTCTGGTGAAAAGGGACCTCGGGACTGATGTAGTTCTCCCATAAGATAGGGAAAAAGATGAAAAATGAGTTGGTAGGTTTTGTGGTCATGTTGTGGGTTTGTGTTTAATAGGTGGGGGTAGATGATAGTAAAAATGTTGCAGGTGAGGGCGACTATGGTGAAAGGGGAGGATGACCTCAAAAGGTGAGCATTGAGGACTAAGTCTTGTGTAAGAAGATCAAAAGGTGATGAAGAAGAGAAAAGATAAGAGGGGGCAAGGAAGCCACCCAATTGGCAAGGATCAAAACATATAAAGCACATCTATAGATGGGGTAAATGAACGTAGGACCCCAAAGACATTACATGATTGATAATTCTAAGGGTGAAGAAAGTCACATGATCACCAAATGTCATAGGTTTAGCAAGTCCCTTGAGGTATGAAGTGAAAAGACAACAGGTAGAGAGGTGTAGGTAATTAGGTCATAAAATGGGAAGTAGATGCCTTCAAAGAAAAGAGCCAAGATCACAATAGGCAAGTCCATGATGAAAAAGCTTATTTTTCTTTTTTATTTTATTTTTTTACTTTTTAGATGGACTCGCTAAATGCGAGAAGTCTACACGAGATGAGTATATGTCTCCTTGAGGTCTTCGTGAAGCTGATCGATGCGGGAAGCTTCTGAATTTTGATTTTGAGAAAAAATAGTCTTCTTTTTGGAAAAACTATGTAGAGAGTTGTGAGCTTTTTATAGCTGTCCTTCGAGGGAGCAGTCTACTTATAGCAACAATTGAGGGTGGAAGATGTCCTTTTGAGGGATTCATCTTTTATATTGGAATTTTGACTTAAGGAGTTGATCCCTTATATTGGAAGATGTCATTCGAGGATTCATCTTTTTGTTTTATGGCTTTTAAGTCATGGACGAGACTATAACAAAGCATTTGGTTCTTGTTGAGAAGGAAAGGGTGAAAAAACATGGGATCTCATCTAAAAGAAGATTAAAAGTATCCATGAGAATCATGCCATGTGTAGAGCCGTGGTGCACATATTTAAGAAAAGGAAAAAGGGGGATGGGTAATCACATGATCCTTGTTTATTCGTTGGAGATGAGGTGTGGAAAAGGTAAATGGCACTCAAGGGGTGAGCATGAACTAGATAAATAGTGATGTAGGACTAGAGGTCAACAGTAGAACAATTAAATATGTAAGGCATTGAGGGTCTCACGTTCGGGTTTACCCTCAAGCGAGGACAAACAATAGGCACCCGATCCATAGGTATGAGTTATGATGTATGTTCCAAGCCAATTAGGAGAAAATTTTCCCTGTTTTCTTTTCTCTACTTTGGTTACATGTTGATTTTCTTTCAAAACAAGGTCACCGACTTGGAAGGTTTGTTCATGAACACATTTTTCATAAGCACATTTGATACGTTGTTTATAAACTTGAAGGTGATCTAGAGCGTTAAGGCGACGTTCGTCTAATAACTCCAGTTGTGCTAAGAGGTCCCGATGAAATTCATCATTAGTAAGCATGTCATGGAGATAAATGTGAAGCGAGGGGATCTATAATTCGAGAGGTAGAACAACCTTGGTACTGTAGACCAGTGAAAAGGGTGTAGCCGTAGTGGAAGTGTGAATACTAGTGCGGTATTCCCATAGAGTAAAAGGAATGTGCATATGCCAATCCTTACCAGTATCGTCAACCACTTTCATGAGAATTTTATTGAGGGTTTTGTTAGTGGATTTGGCCTAGCTATTGGTTTATGGGCAATAAGGTGAGGATAAACTAAGTTGAATGCTGAAGGTGTCGCAAAGTTTTCGTAGTGTTTTGTTTTTGAATTTTTTTCCATTGTCAGTGATGAGGCGATGAGGGACACCAAAGCGACAAATGATGTGATGGTTAATGAACTCATATATTTTCTCGGCTTTCGTGGAGATGAGTGGTATGGCTTCCATCCATTTTTTGTAGTATTCGGTAGTAGTTATGATCCATTGATGGCGTTGGGAAGAATGAGGATTGATTTCTCCGACAAGATCCAAACCCCATTGAGAGAAGGGCCAAAGGTCACAAGTGACCTGTAAGGCATGACTAGGTGTATGATGAAGGTTGGAATGTTGTTGAAATTTCACACAACATTTGACATAGTCACAAAAATCATGGCTAAGGGTCAGCCAGTAATATCCTAGGCGAAGAATATGCTTAGCAATAACAAGGCCACTAAAGTGACCTCCACATATGCCATCATGAACCTCCTTGATGGTATAAGAAATTTGAGAACTTGTGAGGCATCGTAAGAGAATTCCATCAAAGTCACGCTTATAGAGGAGTCCCCTAGGATAACGAAATGGGAGACCTTCTTAAGGAAGGTGCATTGTCCGTTACGGGTGAGATCGGGAGGTAAGATGGAGAGGGAAAGGTAGTCGGAGTATTGTTTATACCAAAGGTCACTTAGGTCAGGGGTGTCGTTTCGATTGAGTAAACATCATGAGGTAAATAAGAAGGTGAATGGAGGCATTGTACGGTGAAAAATATTTTGGAATCGGTAGGGGAAGCGGGTAATTGGGAAGCCAAGCAGGCCATAGTGTCTGTAAATTTGTTGGTTGATCGTGGGATGGTTTGAAGGGTGTAACAAACAAAGGTGGTAAAAGTATGTCTACATGATGTTTATACTTTTGAAGTATCTCATTATGAAATTGGTGTATGACTAATTGTGAATCACCAAAGATGTGGATTGATTTGACATCGAGGGCATAGGTGGTCTAGAGACATAGTATGAGAACTTCATATTTAGTAATATTATTGGTGCATTCAAAGTCTAGTTTGAAAGACAAAGGCATGGGTTCTCCATCTAGAGGAGTGAGGGTAACACCAACCCCACCCCCACACTGACACTTGGAACCGTCGAAGAATAGTTTCATTTGGTAAGGGGGTTCATCTAGGGAAAGGGTAGCAATGGATTCATTGGGAAATTCAAAATTAGAGGGTTGGTCCATGGCAATAGGTGCATTAGCCAGTTGGTCGGTGATAGCTTGGCCCTTAATGGACTTTTGGTGAATGAATTTGAGGTCAAGATTAGCTAAAAGCATAATCCATCACTCGGTGTGTTGATTTTGATAAGGTTTAGCCTACATGAAGTATAAGGGGTTAGTATTGGTCACAACATAGGTTTTGTGGTTGAGTAAGTAATGGTGAAACTTGGTGGCAACAAAAACTAAGGCTAAGAAAAAAATTTTCGGGGTGATTGTATCGGGTTTTGTAGTCCGGAAGGGTATGGCTTATATAATAAACCCTTCTCCTATATTGTTCATCGCGATGAGCGAGCATGGCTCCCAAGGAATGATGGGTAGCTGATATGTATAGGTAGAAAGGTTGGTTTTATTTTGGTGGAATGAGTACGGGTGGTTGGAGAAGGTATTGTTTTAAGGCCTCAAAAGATTTGTGACAGTCATCATCCCATTTAAAGGAGACATCCTTCCTAAGAAGATGATGAAATGGTTGACACCGATCCGATAATTGTGAAATGAAATGGTGAATGGATTGTAATTTACCTTGCAAGCTACGAGTTGTTTGAGGTTCGAGGGTGGAGGCATTTCCAGAATGGCCTTGACTTTAGCAAGGTCAAACTCTATACCACGTAAGGAAATGATAAATCCCAGGAGCTTTCCTGAGAGAACCGTGAAGACGCACTTTTTAGGTGAAGGTGGACACAATATTTAATGAGGTGATCAAAGATGGTTTTGAGGACAGCGAGGTGCTCAATATGACGTTTAGATTTGGCCAAGAGATCATCCACGTAATCTTCCAATATGTGATGCATGATATCATGGAAGATGTAAGTCATAGCACACTGATATGTAGCACCAGTGTTTTTAAGGCCAAAAGGCATGACTCAATAGCAAAAGGTCCCCCAAGGGGTAATGAATGCGGTCTTGTGCTGATCCTCTAGGGCAAGAAAAATTTGGTTATAACCCAAGAAACCATCCATGAGTGAGAGCATCTCGTGACCCGCAGGTAAGGTCCACCATTTGATCAATACCGGGCAAGGGAAAATCGTCTTTCGGGTAGGCGAGGTTGAGGTCTCGGAAGTCCATGCAAATGCGGAGTCCCCCTATTGCTTTAGTAACAAGGACAATGTTAGAAATCCAATGAGGATAATCAATGGGTAAGATGAAGGAAATGGAAAGAAGATGCTGAAGTTCTTCTTTGTGAGAAGGGCAATGCAAGGGTGCATTTTCCTCAGCTTTTGTTTAATAGGTTTGGCATCAGGAATAGTTACAATATTATGGACCACTATGGTGGGGTCAATATCGGGCCTGTCTGTATAAGACCAAGTGAAAGCATGGTTATGATCTCGAGAAAGGAAGTGATGAATTCTTGTTCAAGTAAAATCTAAAGATTGTCCGATCTTTAGGATGTGCGGGTCATCCCGAGTATGAATGTTGATCTCAATAGTCGATTCATTCAACATAGTTTTCATCTCGAGAGGGTAATGAATGATGAATATATGAGTCTTCTACACCAAGGTAGGGAGTATGGAGTTATCATATTGACATTGAACGATGTTAATGGTCGGTGTGTTGTCGTCGATCATCTCGGGATACGAGAATGGAAGAGTGGAAGGGGCCTTTCCTTCACATTGATAAGTTAGAGGCCCCAAGGAAATGGTGTATGAAAAAAAAAAAAAGTTAGGAGGGATGGATTCGGGATCCATGGACTCCATCGGTGAGATTTGTGAGGAAGGTGGAGAAGGGCTAGGGTCTATAATGAGTTCAATCTGGGCCTATTTGGTAGGAGGTTTGGGGAATCCAATACCACTATGGTCATTATGTTTGCGGGTGGTACATGGAATAATGGTATAGCAAACTTGCTCATAGAATCCAAAACCAAAAACCTTCCAAGCACGGTGGTGTAGGAAGGTGTGGGTGAAATGGTGATCAATTAGCGAGAAAATGGGCAAGGTCATGTGATGGTGGTTTAGGTGTATAGGTGGTAGTATCAAGTCCCCATAGGTGAGACTAGTATGAAAATGAGGAGGACCATAAAGGAGGCATTCTCCTATATGGTGATCATAAACGCGAGGGTGTTGGTGAAGACTTCCATACTCATGTGGACTAAGGAGTGTGTTGACACTATATAGGTGGTACTCCCCCAGAGTGAGGCATTGAAAAACACCTTCCAAGGGATCAGTGGTTGGTATGTGGGTAGTTGGTATGGACGATGTGTCGAGGTCGATGTGGAGGTGGTGTTAATGGATTGGGAAGCTAATGGGTCAGCCGTGGAGGTTATAGCAGTGGTAGGCATGGAGGAGGTATATGCGGTGAAAGTAGCGGCTATATTGGTAGGTGTGGGTGTAGGTGTAGGTGAAGCGGTATTGGTTGCGGAAGTAGACGGCTTGACCGGTATGAGTACATCATTGGGTCGGTAAAGCATGTTACATGTTTTAAAAGGTGATGGGTTAGTTGGAATGGTATAAGTGTGTCCTTCATGTTTAAACTTTACACAACGATGCAAAGTGGAAGGAACGCAACCCATGACATGGATCTAGGGTCTACCAAGTAACAAGTTATATTGGAATTCCCCCTCCAAAACATAAAACAATTCTAGAATAGTGCGAGGGCCCACACGAATGTGAAGGATGACAGTGCCTAGTGTGGAGGTGATAGCGTCATTGAATGAATGCAAAATGACCGGATGTTTATGCATGTAATTGTCAGGTATGCGCATTTGAGAAAATGCATGGGATGAAATGATGTTAATGCTAGCACCTCCATCAATCATCACACGGCGTACTTGTATGTCATCAATGTGGATAGAGATGAAGAGGGCTGGGTCTAGGTCCTCATTTTGGTATGGCACAATCTTTTCCTCTGAGAAGCTAAGGGAGGCCACTTGGTGAGAGAGGCTACATGATGGGGTGTGATAATGGAGGCTATGGGTGTAGGGTCATTGGGTAAAACCTCAATATATTGAAGAACCTCCATGAGAGCTTGATGATGGGATTCAGAGGTTTGGATGAAGTCGTATAAGGACATTTTGAGGGGAGATTGGTTTAGTTGTTTGAGCATGGTGCGATGTGTGATGCCATTAGAAATGGGGTATGTGGGGCCATGGATAGTTATTTTAGGTATGGGGCCAGATGGTATGTTGGGTATAGGATTGGTTGGTGGGTTAGCTGCCTTTTCTTTACCCTTCTCGCACATCTGTAGTGACATGTATCATATTGATTTGAGGGAATTTTTCAAATGGAGAAGGTGTAGGGTAAGGGTTATAACGATATGAAGGGAAAAAACCTACTGGAGGAGAAAATCCATGTAAGTTCGGTTAGGGCGCAGCAACATTTGGGTGGTGGCATGGCAAGTTCTTTGATGCGAACCATGTTAATTTCAAATTTTGTGTGTGGTTCTAGGAGCTGTGAGGGTGGAGGTTGTGGTTGTTGAGTGGGTAGTGTGGGAATGGGTGTAGGTGAAGCAAGGTCATCATCATCAAAGTTGGTTTCGGGTGGACATAATTGGATAAGGACGGTTTTCAAGGCCTTATAGTTCTCCACATCATGTCCCTGGCACACGATGGTATGCACAAATTTTGGTATCATCAGACCCCTTTGGCTTGGGTTTGAGGGGTTCGTAAGGTCGAGTGGTAGTAATGTGATAATAGAAGTCTCGAGGAGGTTGGTTAAAATTTTGGCATAGGACCCTGCTAGTGGATCACAATGGGAAGTGAATGTAGGTTTGGGTGTGGGTGTGGTTGGTTATCTAGGAATTATTTTTGGAAGAGTAGGAATAGGTCGAGCTATGGGTTTAGGTACTGGTGTGGTTTGAGGTATCATTCGGGTTCATTTGGGTAGGGGTATAGTAGATGGATGGGTAGGAGGGTGTGGTTTTTTTTTTACTACCTTGTTGTGGCGTAGTGGGGTTTTGTTTTTTGGGTGCACCTTCTTGGGTAAAGCGATGTGGGCATACAAGGTCTATGAGGGAAAGCAAATGGAGGAAGAGGGTGAGTTACCCATGGGGATAACGGGGTTTCTATGAAGGTAGATGACACAGTCATGCTTGGGGTGTGAGGGACAATGACTGAAGTGTAGTAGGTAGTGAAGCAACAACTAAAGGTATCGAAGGTATTGGTGGTACAAAGACTGCAGTGTGGGTATGAGTCATGTTGTGTGCACAGGTAGGTTAGAAATTTATGAGACAAATGGGTGGTTGTGTTATTGGGTTATGAATGGGTGAGGGTGGTTGACCCTATTGGGCGGTGAGGTTTTAAGCGAGATGGGACAAGTGTGGGTGTGATTGGTGTGGCGGGGATATGAGGTTGATTAGTTTGTTCCTTTAGTTTGGGTGTCGGAGTAGGTGTGGTTTTAACATTGGAGGATGTAGCTAAATCCAGTTTAATAGGTGGATGAGTAAGGCTGGTGATTGGGGTGACCCCTAAAGTGGTAATAGGTTTAGTGGAGGTAAATGTTATGGGTATGGGTTTGGGTTTAGGCATAGGTCAAGTTATGGGTAAGGGTGTGGTGTGAGTGTTAATAGATATTGTGGAAGGGGTTGTGACAGTAGTGGTTGTATGTGGTTTGATGGGTGGAAATGTGCTTGGGTAGATAGTGGAGGTGTCATCAAGGGATCTCTGTATCTGTGTTGAGACATGGAGTAAGAGGTGCCCCCATAACAAAGATCTATCCACATAATTTAAGTGATCGAGAAAAACATTAGAATGACACGTCTGGTGGGTGAATTTGGTGAGGACCTAATGGGAATTCCCATAAAATGCATCTTAAAGATGAGGAATCGGCGGCTTCACTTTCGTGGGTGAGAGAGCTGAAAGTAGGTCTGTTGGATGTCGGGTAGCGGATGGAGAATGTTGCCAAGAGGAAAAGGTATCCCCACTAGGTCTATGATGAGTGGAAGGGATAATGGGAGTTCCTCTATGAGTGGAGGAGGTAATGGGTGCTCCTCTACGGGTGGAGGAGGTACGGTAGGTAAAGGTTCACTAAGTGGAGAAGCTAGGGTGATATGGTCTCAATGTTAGCAGAAGACTCCTCTGTAGGTGATGCAGGAGATAAAGGGTGTTCTTCTATTGGTGAAGGAATAGTGATGGTTGGTTCAGGACGTGGAAGGAGGATTTTGGCTAGGATTTCCTCTATGGAAGGGATGTGAGGTAATTGAGATGAAACAGTACCTTGTTAAGAATCGCATGAACCTCATGAGTATGGGTATCGTGAGTGGATGTGTCACTGTTTGATTAGATGAAGGGGCATGATTGGGAGATGGTTTTGTAAAGATTTTGAGATTTTGGTTAGGGGTAGCATTGGGATTATCCACGGTTAGCTCACCTTTCTCAAGCATTTCTTGACGATATTCTTGAAAGTGATGCGATTCTTTATCGTCACTATGACCTTTCACTCGGTGATAGTTATAGAAATCTTGTTCCTTATACCATGTGGGCATGCGGTGAGCAGGGTCAAAACTAGTGTGTGATTTTATGGGTGGAAGGGTGATGGCACCACTTTGATAAGATTTTTAAAACAGAAGAGTAAGGTTCCTAATTGGGGTATATTTTTACTACTCTTATGCAATCGAAAAGCATGAACAAGTGATAGATTAGATGAGGGTGTAGCTTGATTGGATGGATGAGTTGGGCCGGCCTTGAGTACCACTACATTAGCGGTACCTTTAACCTTTGAATAATTGGTTGGTGGTTTAGAAGAAGAAGAAGAGTTTTCATTCAACTTGAATGTCAAATTTATATTTCGTAATTGGATTTTTTGTCTTCAATAGCCTGAATTTCTAACTTTTGTGCCATAGTAAACGCCTCATCGAATGTTCTAAAATTTTGGACCTGCAAGGTTAGGGAGATATGCCTGGCGCAAGCTCATGTGAAGATATTGATGAGTTCAGTTTGTGGCAATTAAAAGGTAAGTTGATTGATCAGGCTGCGCCAACGAGTGACAAAATCTATGATAGATTCATCCTCGTACTGACGTGTGGAATATAAATCAGTCATGGTAACTTTCTTGGCGATATTGATAGAAAAATGATCCAAAAATATTGGGCTACCTAATTGAATGAAAATATCGAGTGTTTGGGTAACCCACTATACCAGTCTAATGTAGGTCCAGTGAGGGACATGGGAAAAGTTCTCAAAAGTAAGGCATCATCATGAGAAATCAAATAACATCCATGTTTAAACAAGCGCAAATGTTGTTGTGGGTCTTCCTTACTATTGAAGCGGTTGAATTTAGGCATTTCCCAATGCACAAGGTATGAACGGATGGGAATGGATGGGTGAATAGGCTCGTTGCAAATATCGTCATAGGTAAGAGAGTTGCGGGAGCCGGAGACCGATGCCTCTAGTGTTTTCATCTTATCCATCATCAATATAATTAGGTCATTGGTGGGTTGTGATGATTGGATGCCTCCTATAATGTGAGGAGGTTGGTTTTGGGTGTATAATGGGTGTGGCATTCTAGTGTAAGGGGATGCCATGTAAGGTGGTGGAGAAGAAGGAAATGAAATAGGGGTATGTACCGAATGAACAATAGATGAAATAGGTAGTTGTTGGTAGTACGTATATGGGGAGGAAGGGTCATGGTAACCCTAGTGGAAATAGGAGCTAAATATTATGGAATGGAAAGAACTACGTTCTAAAATGGGGTAGGGGTTACCGACACTTTGAGGTGGGAATGTAGCTACGGGTATATGTGAGACATGAGGAATGGATGAGGTTCTGTTTGGGTTAATTATCGAGGTATGGTGGATGTAATGGGTGCGAAATAGGTAACGAGATGCGGAAGTCATGGGGGTATGAAACCTAATCATGAAACAACTAGGGATAATGTGGATAAAGGTAGCACGAAGCCGATGGGGCTGATGTGGAAGTGGGTGCAACGGTCGGGGGATAGATATAGGCATGTTGTATGTCAAATGACTCGAGGCATCTCGAGTAGATGAATGGGAGAGGTAAAACTACACGGAGGCAGGCGGGGTTACGGTCAAGGAGTTGTGTGAACTCCTCATCTTTGGTAGTGATATTGGTAGGTTGGATGGGATCCATGGCTGGTGATAAAATAGAGGGTGGTGAAGGACTAGGTGGGAGCGGTTGGCGACTGGCATGGAACACAAGGGCATTCACTTGTCTTTGGGTTAGTACCATGTGAACTAGTACTGATCAGTGGGGTGCTTCTCTATAAATAATACAGAGAATAGTAAGAATAGGTGAATAGGGTGATAAAAAAATGGATGATGTAACAAATGGTGGGTGGAATATGAAACAGGATAACCGATGCGGTTAAGGAAAATCAACGTCGGTCAGGGTTAACCGCTACTAGTCACTTGTAGAAAATGGACAGTGAGTAAACAATGAAGCAGAAGGAAAAATCTGACAAGTATGCCAAATTTGGGGATGTGTAAAATGTTAATGGGAAAAGTGACAGTGATAGAGACTGTGGAAAGTGGAAGAAGGTGAAGTGAAAATGTCCTTTTGAATAGGTTAGCAAAAGGACCGGAATCGACGCTCGCTTTTGTTTAACCAATGGTGGTCAAAGGTAACCGATGGCGATTCTTGTAAGATTAAAACAGTGATGAGAAAAAGTGGTTGTGAATTAGAATTTGATGTGGAATCAAACCCGTAAAATCTAAGAATGATGTAGATGTGGTCCGAAACACTCGGAAGAAGTCGAAATACTCCAACTATGATTGGGAATTTGTAAGGAAAGACAAAAATAATGATCAAAAGCTTTCACCTCAAAACACAAATCAAACAAAACACTAAGAAAGAACATTCCTAGAGTGCCAATTCTATTACGTTTGTTCAAACTTATGCTATTTATGTGGATTGAATGTTATGAATGTAACAATAGATTTTTTTGGTGAGGAAGGCTTCCTATAAAGAAAGATTTCTAAAGGGTGATGTTTCAGAATGTTATGGTGGGGGTGGGCTTCATTCAAGTATGAATCAACAGAGCAACAAGATGGGTGCCCACAGTCTTTGATCATGTGATCAACTACAGATTCTTCTAGGTAAGATGTTGTTTAAGAATGTATGTATTTGAATTTTTGTGAGGTTTGGTAAGACTCGAGAAAGAGAAAAGGATAGAAATGCTTTTCTATGATTTGTTTGTCAACCATCAGCTGATAATGACTTCCAGCATATAGGTTGCCCTCATTTAATGTGAGCTAATGCAAAAAATTAGAATGAAATGCAATGATTTTAAAACCCAAATAAAAAATGTGAAATTGGATGACACAATAAGATGAATAGGAAGAGGGATGCTCTTTCACTAAAATGCAGAAAACATGAAGAAATGATTCCTTTTAAATACACCAAAAGAAAATTTTCCTTTAGAGCCAAATAGAAAGAAGGAGTGGATTACCAGGGAAGAAAATTAGTGTGTACGCTTTTAGAAGGGAAAAAAACACAATTTTTTCCTAGGAATGAATGAAATGCAAGGAACCCCGGATGGGTCCCACTGGGCATGCCAAAATGTTTCACCTTTTTCTTAGATTGTTTCTTTGAATTATTAATGAAATAGATAGGGTAACAGTGTAGGAGGAATACCTGTTCAAATATCAGTTGATGGGTTGTTGCACGCATATGACTTCCGAATCCACAACTGATTGTGATAGCTTCCTTTTGGCTAGGAGGAACTACTTGTAATGAAAGCAAAACCACCAGAAAGAATTAAACAATATGGGCGATGAACTCGCCTAGTGTAAGCTAGATCCGAGAAGTATGATACTTCCTAGATGGTTGTCGATCCAATTGTTTTAAACAAATTAATGTTGAAAAAAGGTAAATCCTATTGTTATTTTAAAATGATTTAGGTATCTCACTTAAAACACAATAAGAAATAGATATAATATAATAGGCTAAGCTAGAATAGAATCCACAGGTCAAATAGTTGGTTCTGGGTTCTGCAGGTCTAATAAAGGTCTCGGGTAGGTCATAGGTGAGTGAGGGTGAAGTAAAATTAGGTGGATAGGTCTTTGTCCAAGGCTGTGTGGGAAAACACAGAGACCAACATTGTCGGGGTGACCAACCGCGGTTAGGTATAACGAGATGCCGATTCTATGAGATCTAAGAACATCACGAACATGGTTTTTGGTTGGTCGGGACGAGGTAATGGGTGACTGGAGTAGGTTTTTGATGAGGTTTTAATGGGTCTATGGAGATGAAAAGTGTTGGAGATGGTCAATAGGGAGCAAGATAAACAATGGATGATAAAATAATGATGAAATGAAATAACTAGGAAAGTATGATGTTGTACTTACTTGGATTTCATTTCTGAACATCTGTGTGTGAAGGATGGAGGTGTTGATGATGGGTTTGGAGGCTGTAAATGATCACCAACTAAAGAAAATATTTTGCATGGGCTGCATGCATGCTCCTCTTTTCTTAGATAGATCCGAATGTGGCTGGGATGGTTGTGTAGGAGAAGATGCTCAATCTCCTTCCTTGGATGTGAGTTCTTACTTTGGAATTGACTCTCTGAAGATGCATTATATTTTGAGATCTCATTCTTGCTCGTCAACTTTCTTGCTTCCAACTTCCAACCTTGAGAATAAAGTTATTTTGGAGTTAAAAGGGGGTAACCGAGGGCGGTCCGGCTTAACCAAATGGCTGAGTTAGGGGTAGCCAATGTCGGTCAAGGTGGGATTTTCTAGGTTTACTAAACTTAGGGGAGATCCTCCCGATTTCCTCGATCTTGTGTTGTTATCCCATGGATTAGATGGGGAGCTTATTGTGAGCATGTAGGAATGTGGTTAGAGGGAATGTAGGCATTTATTTTTAGGGTTTGGGTAAGTCTTAGTTAGTTATGGGAACTTGCTAAGAATAGACCTCTTAGGTTGAGTTGGCTTGGTGAGTTGTCTAAGTGAATCGTATGTGTGGATATTATCTAAATTAAGATATTTAAATAATAAATATGGTGAGGATAGTGAATTAATTAAATTAAATTAATTAAATTAATACTAGTGAGGTGAAGGGGGTCATGGCTAGGTGAATGTGATGAAGGGTGCTTATTTTTCGAGGGACCAAAGGGAAGTGTGACCTAATTTTAGTTTCTACACCACAATTATGCATATCATTGGATGTATGTAACTAAGCTAATAGAAAAATAAAAATTACAACTCCATGCTTAGTACATTCCTTCTTGAACACAAATATCCACTCATAGTAATTCTCTGAGCTCTGCTCACTCTCTAACCCGCTATACCTTGTACTTGTATATATTTTACTCCACAGGAACTTGTATTTATAATTCTCCTACATTGCCAACTCACCTTCCAGCATCCTCAGATCTGGTGCCAAGTGTCAAATGTGGTCCATGCGAGCATGCTTCTCTAGGCCTAGGCTTTCCACTTTATCTCATGATGTTCTTGTATGATGGAAAAGTGACAAGCGAGTGTGGGAATCTACAAGTAACTCTTCCTGGCACCCGACCTCTCGAGGTTGTGCCGAGACAATGCCGGTGGGATTGTAATACACATAGGATGCGAGACAAACTAGTTAGGTAATCTAATGTCTTCGACACGCACTAGTGGAAATTGTGAATCTAAGGCAGAGAAGGCCCTCCTAACCTAAACTGGTGTGATAGATCAATCGGCGAGGATGACTGCTTGAAGGCTCCAATCAATATCGAGCTCTGGCGTGATTCATTCTATGGGTTGTGGAATACATGGAAAATGACCTGGGATAGTTTCGTGTATGTCTCCAGATAAGGTCATAGGGTGGATGGTAAATATAGTTAACTCTATGGATGTTTCTCTGGCCTAGTCTAGAATTCCTTATCCTTATTAGGCTGCTACGTCTAACAAGGATAACTGTTCGATGATGATATGTGGAAGTGGAGTAGTTCTAAATACTAATGTGCATAGGCCAGCATCTATGTCTGATTCACCTATGGATTCATTGGGTTGTGGGATTTGTGGGTCACAACCATAGATTCGTGTTTTTTGTGGTCTTGCTTATGGTCATGTGTAGACTCGGTCCCTAATCCCGAATATCAAATAGTCATAGCCTCTATATTCAGAATTAACAGTTGTGTGATCTTTTCAGAGTATCTCACAGGCGTTCGTGCAACCTGAATTCTTAAGTTGGTATCTATATCTATGAGAGTGTCTCCTACGTCTAGCTGTGGGACCAAAGGATCACAACCGAACGTTTGCTCTCTTTCAAGCCCTTCCACAGTCATGCGGATATATATCTAGGGTAATATGTAGTTTGGTTGATTTGACCAAAATGTGTGCACTTTGTCGTCTTCTATGTTTAACCCGCTTAATTGGAGGCTAATATGTTGTAAATTTTCCATTGTTCGAGAAGACTTAGATCCTAAGATTATGATCTATGTCAATTATTGTTGTGACGAGATCGGGTTGGGGCACGATTGGCTCGAATACGTATTCTTTGGGCTCTCTAGGTCCCGTGATTGTCATACAAAAGCAACAATATAAACTTAACTATGTGAAGTATATCTATAGCATATATGAATTCTCTATTTTTGTATTTTTCTGATGAATTTATATGAATGAAATTGAAGGAGCAACTATTTTAATATATCTAGAAATTGAAAACTAATCTAATAACAAATTTAAAACAAACAAAGCAACCGAGTATAGCTACTTGCCTGTGCAGTTGTAAATCTATTCTAAATAATGAAATAACTGATCTAATCTATTTGAAAGACTCTCGATCCTACCTCAGAAGTGAGGAATGAATCATAGTTTCTCAGAAACTATCAATCCCCACAACTTCCCTAGCAATATCGAAAGTAAAATTGACTGAAATAAAGTGATTGGATACTCTATTTGATATGCTTCTAACTAGAACTTTGAAAGCTAGAACCTGGATTTTACAGAACAGTGGCGAATCCGATGGTGTGTGTGGTTTTGTCCCCTCAGTGTGATCTCCTCATTCCTTCGTGCTCACGTGGATCCAGAAAAGTGTGTAATTCTAGCATCAACAGAAGTAGATATTGGGACAAAGGAATCTTAGGATACGATCGATACAATGCAAGTAGGAGAGAGATAGCATAAGAGTATAGAGCTTGGCTTATGTAATTCCTAGTGGGATTTATTGCGAGTCATGCAACATAAAACGTCTAGAACCTAAAACTATCCTGTTTGAAGAACAAAACCTGCAACTTTAATGGCTTCCTATTGAAATCAAACTATCTTATTCCAATTGATTTGGATGAAGTGATAACAGCACTTGCACAAGGTGGATATGTGGCTTCCTAACAACAAAACAACACTAACTAGGCATGCAATGAATGAAACTAAGAATTATAAGAAAAATGAAAGACTAATCTATTGCAATGAGAAATTTAGAGGCAAATTTGAGGGGCCATTTGCTTGAGCACAAGCCAGCTATTTATGGAATTCCCATTTACCCAAAGGTGAAAACAAAATTAAACTTTTTAACCATAAACAATGCAAAAACACTATATTAGGGAACCAGAATCATAAATACAAGCAAAGGCGGTGAGAAAAGATGGTAAACATTGAAATTTACGTGAGTCACGTTAAAAAGAACATTCTGGAAAATGCGTGAAGGACCGCCGCCCGAGTAGGAGGCGGTTCAGGACCGCCGCCACGCTGGCGGCGGTCACAAGACCGCCGCCCAAGCAGGGTGGCGGTTTTGTCACTGAAGACCAAAATGCAAAGAAAAAGACCGCCGCCCGCAGGGTGGCGGTTTTGTCACTGAAGACCAAAATGCAAAGAAAAGGGGGAGAAGAGAAAAAAAAGCATGTAGGGGCTAAGCGGGGCATGCAAGATGTTAACACATACTTGGAGAGCATTTCTAGATCCCGAACACCTTACAAGGAGACTTGTATCATCATTGGGGCACGTGTTACGTTGTCCCAAATGCCGGCAAAGTACCCTACAATTTTGGGTACGTACATATTGCCCCCTCGGAGAATCATTTTATCCATGAAGAGGCGTAAAACGATGGGTCCGACATGGCGGTCCCGAAATGGGAAGTTGGAAGTTATACCTGATACGTCCGTGTGTCGCAATGATGCCATCCAAAATTCCCACCACCTGCAAAATGAAAAGAGGAATCAAGTGCAGATAGACAAAATAGATTGGAAAATAAATGCTAAAATAACATGAAATGAGGACGTACCATTTGTGCGGGGTAAGAACTTACCTCCATTGGTGCTCCAAACCTATGAAAAGGGGGATTCAAAATGAGTCAGGTTGTTATATATATGAAAGTGTGCCCATTTTTCTATTCATTTGCGCGTGTTGATTTGGTTGATTTTGAGCTCACGGGACCCATGGTGACAGTTTCTTATGAGAGTAGAGTCAAAACGTTCATGACGGATAGCGATCATGCCTCCGTGAGCGGAACATTGACCCGTGAGATCACAAGTTATTTTTTTCTCAATTTATCGTTTTTACCCCCAAAATTTTGAATTGTTAAAATATTTGTCGTGGGGGGGTTAATTTTGAAAATGTTAGGTTCAAAAGGTCCATCTAGGGGGGGCACCTACTGGGTAGGATTTATTTTAGTCTAAAAGTGTCATTTTTCATGTTTTTTTGGTTTTTTAAGGTATAAAACCCGCGTGGGTTTTCGGGACACGACCGCCACCCTGAACAAGGCGGTGGTCACGTGAATGCCGCCCTGTTTAGGGAAACGGTTACAAGACTGTCACCTTTAAGGCGATAGTTACGAAACCGCCTCCTCGCTGCTCGGGGCGGCTTCTAATAGAAAGCCAAAGGAACACTTGTTTGAAAATGTTTTTGTATTTTTATCATCTTTATGTGTTTTCGTTATTTTTCTATTATCATTTGGATGCTAAATTGCTATGTTTTGTGTGTTTTTGGGTGTATACAGGTGAGGGAGGAGTATATTCGGTGGATTCAAGAGAGAGAGTGTGACTGGCTCCCAGCAGTGTTAGATGCCCTTTCTCAGGATGAGCAGGACACTCTTCAGAGGGCCGGTATACTGCGTATATCGCGGGTTCCACATGTTGCACCATCCAGTCACATACTCTGTGACTTATTTTCCTATTGGGATGCTGATTGGAACACCTTCCAATTACCAGGGGTCCGAGGTGAGTGGACCATCACTTTGGAGGATGTTTACCGTATCCTGGGGGTCCCGATCATTGGGAGACGACTCACCCTTGAGACAAGTAGGTTCACGGGCCCAGATAGCACAGTGGGCTTCTTACATGGGAGATGCAGTTATCTCCACTGGATCGAAGAAGGGGGTGAGGGTCCGATCTATCCCTAGCCTGCCCATCCCCTTGATTCGCCAAGCCATTATGGGGATCCTTGCCTCGAGATTGATCGGGGACAAGGGAGGAGAAACACTACTATATTGTTAGTTCCCCATCATTACACAGATCGAGGGACATGGCTGGATTTACGCCTGGGGAGCAGATATACTTGGGAGTACCTACCATGAATTGTACAGGGTAGTCTATTTACAGGGGTAGTCTTTGAGCCACCCGACCCTAGTTACGAGCTAGGTTTATGAGAGCTTCATCACCTATGGCAGAGGTGTAGAGGCGGTAGATCCCGGAGTTGTGAGGGCAGCCAGATGGACAGACATGTCGGTGCTCAGAGCACCTCACCAACCAGTTTCTTACCTTACTACGGATGACATGGAGGCCACACTGTATCAGGCCATGGTAGGTTTATGGGGTGAGGAGGCTCTTACTTTGATCTCCTACTCCACCACAGGGCAACTTATTGACAGAGTAGGGTGAGTGGAGATACACCCCTTTGGATGAGTTCCTTATAAGTTTGGCTTACCTTACATGGGTATGCTTCCCTCGGTAGTGCCAGTATGTAGGTCAGTTCAAGAGGCCAGAGGGGGTCCTAGGGGCCAGGGTTGGATAGTTGTTACCCCTGGAATTCCTATTGCAGCTAGGTAGGTAGTACGTGCCCGAGGGAGAGCCAGTGCTCCTCAGGAACCCTTACTTCAGATTGCTGCGGGTTCTCGCCTATAGCAGCGATGACCCCATCAACATAGACTTGAGTCCGAGGAGTTCACGAGGGAGAGATAGAGGCTGAGGCCAACGAGTCAGGGGGAGAGGAGGATAGTGATCCTGAGTGGCATGACACTCAGGATATCATGCAGGCAGAGAGGGCAGAGTAGAGTGCAGAGAGGGTGACTCTGGTTTCAGAGGAGCCACCCTCCTAGGGCCATGGTGGGGAGGATGAGTCCGTTACAGGATGCTATGTCACTCCAGCCACGGGAGGACCACCTCAGTCAGCGGTGGCATCTGTGGCAGGTGCTGACCCTAGAGATCTATCCTGGAGGCCTGGTGATTCGAGTAAGTTATCTTCCCTTTGCTTTGAGTTAGGATTGCTTTAATTGCCATCTCTCCTTTTGTTTACACTTGTGTTTATCTCTTGTTTTATTTATAATTTGTTTTCCCCTTTCTTTGTAGAGACTGCCGATGAGTGGCGAGACCTGATTCGTAGGGTATGCACCGATACCCTGATGATCCCCATGGAGAGGACCCATGTAGAGTCAGTATGTGGATGCAGGGAGCCCTCAAAGCAGCAGCAGACATATTGACGTCTTTGCACTTGTCGGCACGTGGCTAGGATGGTATCTACCCTCCGCACTGAGCTGGCAAGGTATAGGACAGCAGAGCGCCTGATGAGGAGTCATTCTCATGGCGAGACTATAGTGAGCCCTCGGGATCGTGAGCCCTTCATGCATTCAGAGTGCCGGTGTAGCTAGAGTCCTAGGCATGGGCGTGCACCTTTAGAGGGATCTCATAGGGGTTGAGAAGCCACTTGGCTCTCTTAGATTTTTGCATGACATTTTTGTACTTCCCGGGCTCTTTGAGCATTTTGACCATGCTTAGCGCATGATGGCATTGTACAGGAATTTTGACCATTTATATATATATATTCTTTTTGGATCAGACTCTTGGCATCTATGACTTTGCTTCCATTTTCGTTTCCACATGTAAACTATGATGTTATGCTTATATGCTTTTTAGAATGTATGCAATGGAGAACAAATGATACAAGTGTCTACTTTCTTTTTGTATTTCATGATGCCGATATATGATAATGTAGATACAATGTGATTTTGAATTTTCAGTTTCTTTAAGCAATTTTGTTGATACTTCATATTTGGTTTGGCAAAGAGGTTAAGATAAGCCGGTATGATGAGCAGATAAACCTGCCTCACTCCTAACTCCACACAACTAGTAAGATGCGAGGGCTCATCACCGAGAGCTGTAAAGGGCACAAGTTATGAAATGTGTTGAAATGATAGCGATGAGAGATAGACAAAGCTTTGGTCGAACCAAATTAGGATGTTACAAGCCTACTCTACTCGAGTGACTCCATAGTTTGGGATGCAACTTGTTTTGCGGTTTATCTAGACTTAGATCCGTAGATGGCCACATGGTAGACAAAATCTGGGTTTTAGGATTTTTAATTCTCTTGGAATTTTGGACATCCGATTCATTTTTTTTTGACTCAAGACTTCAAGATTTGAATTGTTTGTCAAGAAGACCCCCTATACCTTGCCCCATGCTACTAGTAAGAAGCATTGGTTTATCACCATGGGCAAGGCATAGGAAAGTAAGGGCATTTCCATCCTTTCCCAACCCTACGTCACTAGTAAGAGATGCAAGCTCATCACCAAAGGTTGGTGGGGCAAGGAAATGTGTAAAATTAAAATTTTCTGTTTGATCAACATTCGATTCGTTTACTTGAGCAAAATGTCAGCATGCTCTTACTTCCAAAGAGATATACATACGGGATAGATGTGACACGATGAAGCTTCTAGAATAGACCATAGGCAAGACACCTATCCTAAGAAGAAACCAAAAGTGAGAACAAGCATGCAGACCTTGGTATGGTTACCGTTAAGACTTTGTCATATCTAGCTTTATTTGATGAAATGATTCCAAATAATTGATGATATCATGGAAATGGAGAAGTATGATTAGAGCGTTTATGCCAATACCATCAAAATTTTGTAATGAATTGCTTTTTAAGAATAAATTCCTTGATCAAAAATTTGTACAAAACAAGTAGACAAAATGATCCTAACTATATGAAGATGCAATGTAGCTATAATTATACAAGTAATGCTGGTTACTTATGCATAGAATCGTTTAAGGTGTAGGGAATTGACTATTTCACCAAATTCCTCACCTTCTAGTGTGCATAAGAGATATGCACCATTTCCATAGTCCTTCATGACTCGGTATGGGCCCAACCATTTGGGCCGGAACTTCCTTCCTTCGCCGGTCTTTTTATCGATCCGGCTATCTAGCCTTAGAACTAGATCACCTTCATATATGTCGCGTTCATAGACCTTCTTGTTATATTGCCGGCACATCCGGTCAGCATAGACTCGTGCCTCTTCGGTGTCTAACCTAGCTTTATCTAGGCTTTCTAGTTGGGAGAGAAGTTCTTCTCTATAAGCATCTTTGTCTAGAATCCCTTGTAATGAGATATGGAGACTGGGTATTTCAACCTCAAGCGGGAGAACTACTTCTGCCCCAAATACTAGTGAGAAAGGAGTCACCCCTGTTGGTGTTCTTATTGAGGTTCGGTGGGCCCATAAGGCCGATATAACTTCAAATGCCAATCTCATTTGTTTTCTTTCACCGTTTTAAGAAGAATGGCTTTTAATGTTTTGTTTTTCGCTTCAGCTTGTCCGTTGGCTTGGGGGTAATACAAGGAGGCCGTATGATGGCTTATTTTGAATTTATTGCACAATTCGTGAACTTCGTCATTCTTAAAAGAAGTCCCATTATCTGAGATAATGATTTACAGGACACCGTATCTGTAAATGATTTGGTTCAAAATGAACTTGGCGATTACAGAACCTGGTACAGTAGTAAGAGGCATAGCCTCTACCCAATTGGTAAAATACTCGGTGGCCATGATTATGAAATTAGGGCCGTCTCGTAGACAAGGGAGAGAATTTCCTATCAAATTGAGGCCCCACATAGAAAAGGGCCATAGAGTAGTGATCGGTTGTAGAGCTTGTGCCGATATGGATCTCATGAGAGAATTCTTGGCACTTATGACACCTTCGTACAAACTCTACCGCATCATGTTCTAGAGTAGGCCAAGTAGCCCATTCGATGTATTTTATGAGCAAGGCATGGCCACTGAAGTTTCCTCCACACATTCCACTGTGAGATTCGTGGAGAATATTCTTGGATTCTTCTGTGTTGACACATCTTAGAAGCATTCCATCGAACGCTTTTTGATAGAGCACTTGCTCTATAATGACATATTTAGCTACGATAATGCATAACCGCCTTCTTTGTTGTGGTGTAGCACCTTCCGGATACGTATGATCCATGATATAATTAATAATATCAGCATACCAAGGACACTCAGAGATGGGAGGTCTGGTTTTGATGTAGTATACACATTCATCAGGAAAGTCCAGATCTACTAGATTGCCTCCGTCTAGTGGGTTATCAGCTAACCAATCCATGATGATTTGTCCTTTAACGGAATTTTGATTTACAAATGTTAGTTCGAACTCCCCCATTAAGGTTATAAAGTGTCTAGCCTTTTTAGACAAGGACCCTTGCGTGAGGAAAGTTCGTAAATGCTTTGTCTTTACAATGACCTTTGTTTCTTGATTTAGCATGTAATGTCTTAAGCGTTTGGTTGCAAAGACTATGGCAAGGCATTCTCGTTCTGCCTATGTATAACATGTTTCATAGTCAAGCAATGTTCGGCTAATGAAATAGATCACACGTTCTCTCATGTCATCGTCTTCTTGAGCCAACATACAGGCTAGCGAGACATTGGTAGCTCGTGAATACAAAATTAACGGGTGGTCTGGCTTAGGTGGCATTAGCGTAGGTGGTGATAACAAGAAATGCTTAACTGT
Organism: Taxus wallichiana var. yunnanensis; assembly: GCA_018340775.1. Taxonomy (NCBI): domain Eukaryota; kingdom Viridiplantae; phylum Streptophyta; class Pinopsida; order Cupressales; family Taxaceae; genus Taxus; species Taxus wallichiana. The sequence continues at coordinate 143,105,910 of CM031240.1, read as the reverse complement.
GTCGAAAGCTTCATTGCAATCTTCGGTCCAATCAATACTATAATCTTTTTTTAGTAAATTATTGATTGGATGAATGGTGAAACTTAAGTCTGGGATGAATCTCCAGATTGCACCAAGCTTTCTGAGAAATGACCTGATTCCAGATTCATCCGAAGGTGGGACCATTTCGAGAACAACCTTAATTTTGGTTGGGTCAACATTGATCCCTCATGACAATATAATGTAACCTAGGAGCTTCCCTCCTGTTACACCAAAGATGCATTTTTCTGGATTTAGCGTGACTCCGTATTCTATTAGACGTGAAAGAATGATGCGAAGTACTTTCGGATGGTCACAACACTTCTTGGCCTTGGCCAACAAGTCATCTACGTAGGATTCCACAATTTTATGAATAATATCATGAAATATATACGTCATATCCCGCTAGTATTTAGAGCCGTGTTCTTGAGACCGAATGGCATAACAACATAGCAATAGGTTCCCAAGGAGTTATAAATGTGGTTTTAGCTTGATCTTGTTTGGATATTTTGATTTGATTGTATCTCAAGAATCCATCCATGAGAGACAACAGCTCAAATCCAATGTTGCATGAACAATGAAGTCTATGGATGGTAACGGAAAGTCGTCTTTAGGACACGCCTTGTTAATTTCTTGAAGTCTATACAGATGCGTATCTTCCCATTCTTTTTAGGACAAGAACGATACTAGATACCCACCGAGAGTAATTGACGGCTTGATGAATCCTACTTGGACGAGTTTCATTACCTCCTCTTTTACTATGAGAGCTACCTTTGGTTTCATTGGTCTCGATTTTTGTTTAATCAGGGTTTGCATCTGATTTAGTTACGAGGTTATGTACTGTAACGTGTGGTGCAACCCCTATCATTTCCTTATAATTAAATGCAAAAGCCTTCTGATGTTCCTTGAGGATTTGAGTGTGTATTTCTACTTCCGATGGAGTTAACGAGGATCCTAACTTCAATATCCTTGGTTCATCCTCTGTTCCGATGTTAATATCGATTGTTTCTTCGATTAGAGAAGCGTTACCTTCTTCAAACTCAGGCGGGGCTGGAGGTAATTCCAGATCGTCTCCATTTTCTACTGTGTATATGTTGAGTTCCTTTTGTGGGGGAAGATCTATCATGGGATTCCCAAAGTAGGAAGATGAATGTGGGATTAAAGACAAATCTATCACGTGATGGGTGAGATGTAACGCATAGGTGTTTAAGAAATCAAGAGTGGTTGTATCATCATCAATGTAGTCTAGGATAGTAGATTTGTCCTCATTTCTATTTAAAAGAGGATTTGACATTGTTTTTATCAGTGGTTCAGTACGAAGGGATACCATGAAACGGGTATCCTCTAACTTACTGTTTGGAGTAAAACACGATGCTGAGGTTGCTATTGAATTGGCGAGAAGATTTTGTTCTCGAGGATTGCTTCAATTGATATGAAGTCAAACTCCTTGCTTAAATTCAGTACAGCTGTTTTGTAGAGCTGTAAGTGCTCGGCTCTGGTTTCATACACCTCAGAGACTTGGTTTGCTACTAATTGTGAGTCTCCTAACACCCTGATGTTATCAACACCGATCCTCTTAGCTAAGATGAGGCCAAGGAGGAGGGCTTCATACTCAGCACCGTTGTTCGTACATTCGAAATTCAGTTTAAAGGTGAATGGTAGGATTCTTCCCTTGGGAGAAGTAACAATTATACCTGCCCTAGCTCCGTAATGACATTTAGCTCCATCGAAATGGAGAGTCCAATACTTAGCTGGGAATATGGGCGTTGGGATATTTGTTGTGTTAACATCTTCTACCTCTACCATGTAGAGATCTACTGCTGGGAGAGAACCGACACCTAGGGTGTATCCCATGCCTACAGAATCAAATGGTAGGAACATTGGTAGATCCTGTTCTAGCAAGTCAACAATTTTTGTAGTAGTTCCTAATGATACTATTTCTACAATCTTAACCTCATCTTTGAGGGCTGGGATTGTCTTGGCTAGGCTCATAGTTTCAAGATCTGTCGTAGGTACCAACTTTTCTTCCGGTTTATTAAGTTGGTTTGTTGGGAGTTCAAACTCCGAGTGCATGCCTGGTCTTTTCTTTAGGTCAGCCAGGTGTACATCGAATGGTTTTGGATCACCTTTGGCTATGAACACCTTTCCTAAATGAAAGAATCTTACTTCTTGAAATAACATAGAAGGAATTGCCTTCATACGGTGTATCCATGGTCAGCCAAGGATCATATTATAGTTGGTTTCCTGATCTATAATATAAAACTCAGTCAGGATTGTTTTGGGTCCTAAGGTGACCGGTAGTATTATAGTTCCAATCAAGGTGGCTTTAAGGCTATCATAGCCTCTTAATGTATTTCGAGTCGTGGAACAATTCGTTTCTCCATACCCTAAATTTTGAAGGAAAGAAAATGGGACTATGTTAACTGCTGCCCCATCATCAACCATCGCACGTTTTACATAATTGTTATAAACCCATACTTGCAAATGTAAGGCTGGATCACCTTGGCATGCAATCTCAACGTCTGTTGGCATTTTGTTTATTTCGAATATGAATTCGATATCCCTATCCGGCTGCCCCGGAGGGTGGATATCAAAGTCTATATGGTTTACCTATGTTTTGGGAGGTGGAGTGATGTTAATTAGATGGCCTAAACCTAATGCCTCTAAAAGAGCAGCCCTATGGGTAGGAGAATTCTTTAGTAAGTCCAAAAATAAATGTGCGAGAAGGTTTTTGTTAGATCACTAATTAAATCATAGGCACCTACGGGTCTTACTAACGTTTGTTGGATGCTATCTATCTCTCGGTAGGTAACTTGGACTTGGCTGAGAGGAATACTCGGTGTCCTTGTTATTGCCTTCATGGGTAGTTTGGCATCTAACTCCACTAAACCGACTATCTTGGGTCGTGGTTGACTTCCTAATTGTGGTGTAACTAATGGATTTAGTGAAGTCGAGGCTTCATGATCGTGGTTTCCTATCATTACACCCTTGCTTGTCCCATTCGAATTTAACCCGTTGTTGTTGTGATTTGGGAGTGGATCATTGAAGATCTTGAGGCGCATTTTGTGGGGAAACCCCGTAAAAGTATTTGGTGCTTTGGTGACGTAGGATCTGCCAAGAACGTATCTATGAAAAGTTGTCTTTGTTCCTCTGGCAAATGTTGCATGAACTTATTGTAGTCATGGCACGTTCTAGTGTCATGGCCTCGGATTTTGTGAAAACCACAATATGAGTTAGGATTGTAATTCCTAGTTTGTTGACTTGGTGTATATTGTGGCCCAAAACTCTGATCAAACCGTTTCCTATTAGGATTAAAGTTTTACATTTGTTGTTTTTGGTTTTGGCTTTGGTTTTGATATCCAGTTGAGTTTTGGCTTGGACCTTGTGTAGGGTTTTGTCATTGTTGTTGTTGTTGTGGATGATTAAAATCCATTGTATTGATTGTTGGGGTAAAGTTGTTGTTTCATTGGTTGTTTATTAGCGGTGGAGTATTCACAACATTTACCCTTTTGGCCTGATCAGTTACTCCATCTGTTGTCACTCCATGATTTCTATTAAGGATTTTAGGTCCTTGATTGGTATTTGTGGTGGTAGGATAAGCCATAGTATTCTGGTTGGAGGTGATTAACCTCCCGTTTGTTCCATACATCTTACGACTGCTATCTATTGCCGCTTGATCTATTCGGAGAGCGCTCTCAAGTACTTCATCATAAGTCCTTAGTGGGAACTTCTGGACTTCTTCCTTCACTTCTCTACTGAGAGAATGAAGGAATAAATCACATAGTTCCATTTGGTCCATATTTGGAGCACTGGATGAAGAATAAAGAACTGTACGCCACCTCTAGATGAAATGAGAAACAGATTCATTATGTTCTGCTTAATGTGCAAGAATTCCCTGATTCATGTTCTTAATAGTTTGTTCATGTCAAATGCCTTGATGAACTCTGAAACAAGTTGTTTAAACAAATGGATGGAAGCCTCGGATATTCTATAAAACCAATCAAGAGCGATACCTTCCAAGGTTTTGGGAAATATTTTAGCAACAACCCCATCCCAAGGGAGTAGTTCTCGAATGGCTGTGGCATAAGCCTTGATATGTGCATTTGGATCTCCCTCACCTTTGTATTTGGGTAAATCAGGAAGAGGTCTTAGAAGCATGATGCTTCGTATGGTGAAATCTAAGGGCTCCTTCAAGTATTCTGAATATGTCCCTATCGCGTAGGTTTTGACCATTGATGGTGCCTGCTGAGGGGGCGGTGGTGGAATAGGTTGTTGATATGGCATAGCGTATGTGTTGGCAGGGGCATAAGGTAGCCCCTGTGTTTGAGAAAACATGCCGGGAGAGGAGAACATGTCCCCTTGTGGTGATTTGGAGTATATGTTTAAGTATGAAGGGGTACTGTCTAGGAATGGATTATTCTGTACTAGACTGGGAGGTATCAGAGTGGTGTTAGAAATGGTGGTTCTTGTTGGCGTTTGTTGTGAATACTGAGGAGTCATGCCTAACGTGCCTATTCCTGTGAGGAGGTCTACTTGGCTAGGATGGTGTGGAGGATTAGAATTTTCTGCTTGCATGAATTGAGAATGGTGATTTGCTTGAGCAAGTTCTAACCCCCTCACTTTTTCTACTAACATTGAAATGACTTCATTTGGTGAAGTCACGGTATTTTGCCTTAGTGGCATTTGTTGTATATCCTGGTGTTGTATAGGCATGTGATATCCTGCTATGAACTGATCATTTCCCTACCAAGTTTCCCTAAGGGAATTTCCTATATGACGTGGCATGGAGGTATTTTCTTGAAAAGAGACCTCGGGTTGTGTTTGTAAACCTCCTATAGGTGGGTACATACTTCAAGAATGTTGTTCATTCCTGGCATAACGTACCGAATGTTCATCATCTAAAACTAGGTATGGGTCAATTTGTCTACTAATTTTTGGTCTAAGCAGTACCTAAGGAGACGAACTAGATTCTCCTATGAACATCATATTGTTCGAGCCTGAAGGCTCTATGTGTTGTGTTTGAGTGAGCTGATCCAACTCCTCCATTTGAAAAGATGAGCTATATCTGACCCTTGGAGATGGAGTTTGTGTTGATAATTGGTTATTTGAATAGTTGTCACCCCATATTGAGAGTGAGGGTAATGACTTCCTATTATGTTGAGCGTAGTATGCTTCAAGACCTAAGAGAGGTCTACCATATGCATCGAATCCCGACATATTCAGGGGGTATATGAATACCCAAAGAATAATGGGTAAGAGCGAAGGTGGACAACAGAGGTAAGGAAAAGCACTGTGTCCTTCACGTCAGGTTCACCAATTTTGTATGATGGAAAAGTGACAAGCGATGGTGGGAATCTATAAGTAACTCTTCCTCGCACCCGACCTCTCGAGGTCGTGCCAAGACAGACTAGTGGGGATGGAATACACATGGGATGCAGACAAACTAAGGTAATCTGATGTCTTTGACATGCACTAGTGGAAATTACAAATCTAAGGCAGAGAAGGCCCTCCTAACCTGAACTGGTGTGATAGATCGATCGGTGAGGATGACTGCTTGAAGGCTCCAATCAATACTGAGCTCTAGCATGATTCGGTTTATGGGTTGTGGAATACGCGGAAAATGACCTGGGATAGTTTCGTGTATGTCTCCGGATAAGGTCATAGGGTGGATGGTAAATATAGTTAACTCTATGGATGATTCTCTAGCATAGTCCATAATTCCTTAGCCTTATTAGCTACAATGTATAACAAGGATAACTATTCGATGATGATAGGTGGAATGGAGTAGATCTAAATACTAATGTGCATAGGCCAAAGATCTATGTCCGATTCACCTATGGAATCGTTGGGGTGGGGGATTTGTGGGTCAAAACCATAGATTCATGTTTGTTGTGGCCCTTTTATGGTCATGTGCGGACTCGGTCCCTAATCCCTAATATCCAATAGTCATATGCTTTCTCGGTCTCTATATTTAGAATTAACAATTGTGCGATCTTTTCAAAGTATCTCACGCGTACATGCAACCCGAATTCTTAAGTTCCATTATCTATATCGTGAGAGTGTCTCTGCGTCTGCTGGCTATGGGACTAAAGGATCACAACCAAATGTTTTCTCTCTTTCAAGCCCTTCCACAGTCATGCGGATATATATCTAGGGTAATCTGTAGTTTGGTTGATTTGACCAAAATGTGTGCACTTTGTCATCTTCTATGTTTAACCCGCTTAACTGGAGGCTGATCTGTTGTAAATTTTCCGTTGTTTGGAAGACTTGGATCCTAAGATTCTGACCTATGTCGATTATTATTGTGATGATATCGGGTTGGGGCACGATTGGCTCGAATACGTATTCTCTGGGCTCTCTAGGTCCCGTGATTGTCATACAAAAGCAACAATGTAAAATTAACTATGTGAAGTATATCTATAGCATATATGACTTCTCTATTTTTGTATTTTTCTGATGAATTTATATGAATGAAATTGAAGGAGCAACTATTTTAATATATCTAGAAATTGACAACTAATCTAATAATGAATTTAAAACAAACAAAGCAACTGAGTATAGCTACTTTCCTGTGCAGTTGTAAATCTATTCTAAATAATGAAATAACTGATCTAATCTATTTGAAAGACTCTCAATCCTACCTCGAAGTGAGTAATGAATCGAGTTTCTCGAAACTATCAATCCCCACAGCTTCCCTGGCAATATCGAAAGTAAAATTGACTGAAATAAAGTGATTGGCTACTCTATTTGATATGCTTCTAACTAGAACTTTGAAAGCTAGAACCTAGATTTTGCAGAACAGTGGTGAATTCGATGGTGTGTGTGGTTTTTTCCCCTCAGTGTGATCTCCTCGTTCCTTCATGCTCACGTGGATCCAAAAAAATGTGTAATGCTAGCATCAGCCAGTAGATATCGGGACAAATGTAGCTTAGGATACGGACTAAATACAATGCGAGTAGGAGAGAGATAGCACAAGAGTACAAAGCTTGGCTTATGTGATTCCTAGCGGGATTTATTGTGAGTCATGTAACATAATACGTCCCGTAACTCCGAAACTATCCTGTTTGAAGAAAAAAACCAGTAACTTTAACGGCTTCCTATTGAAATCAAACTATCTTATTCCAATTGATTTGGATGAAGTGATAATAGCACTTGCACAAGGTGGATATGTGGCTTCCTAACAACAAAATAACACTAACTAGACATGCAATGAATGAAATTAAGAATTCTAAGCAAAATGAAAGACTAATATATTGTAATGAGAAATTCGGAGGAAAATCTAAGGGGCCATTTGCTTGAGCACAAGCCAGCTATTTATAGAATTCCCATTTACCCAAAGGTAAAAACCAAATTCAACTCTTTAACTATAAACAATGCAAAAACACTATTCCAGGGAACCAAAATCATAAATACAAGCAAAGGCAGTGAAAAAAGCTGGTAAACGTTGAAATTTACGTGAGTCATGTTAAAAATAACATTCTAGAGAACACGTGAAGGACCGCCACTCGAGTAGGGAGGCGATTACAGGACCGCCGCCTGTGCAAGGCAACGGTTTTGTCATTTGAAGACCAAAATGCAAAGAAAAGGAGGGGAGAAGAGAAAACAAAGCACGCAGGGGCTAAGCGGGGCATGCGGGATGTTAACGCATACTTGGAGAGCTTTTCTTGGATCCCAAAACCTTGCGAGGAGACCTGTATCATCATTGGGTCACATGTTACGTTGTCCTGGCGATGCAAGTACCCTCTGAATTTTTTGGATACATACAGCTTCTTCTAGAAGATTCCATCCAAGGCATGTTCTTTCCTAGGCCATTGTATCACCATGCTTTGGCATCTTATCCATGCGCAACCGATCACACTTTTCATGTGTTCTACCCTGGGTGCTCAAATTGACTAAGTCTCAAGCCTCCTTTCACACATCACATGTGCTATGTGCTTCCCTAAGCCTTTCTCTCACACACTTTTGCCTTGTACACCTTTTCATAACTGGGACCCTGCACACCCACACGCCTTCATACTTGGTTAAGATTACAAGGGTCCAACATCACCCCACACTACACCTATTCTCCATCCTCAGAAACATTTTACTTGACCAAGATGCATGTTGTCCAGGGAACCAATGAATAGTCTTACACTTTACAAAAATAATAAGGAATGAAAGAATCAAGGAAGAATGAAGAATGGGGGACATCAATTCAACAAGCTAGGAAAATATTTCAAGGTCTACCTCTAGCTTATTCCATACTTCAACCTCACCCTGTGCCTTCTGGCAGAGGTCACCCACCAAGGTGCTCACTTCATCAAAACTCAGGCCAACTCCCTGGGTGCCCAAAATGTCCATAGTTTGTCTATTCCATCTCTTTGCCCAGGTCCTTGAGTTTATCCATCCTTCTAGTAATCTAGGTGTATAGTTCATTTAGCCGAGCCTTTATTGGGCTCCGTAAAGCCTCAATTGCCTCTGATTTCTTCTCTACTTTGGTTAAAACCTTGTCCCTCTCCACCCAGTTCCCCTTGTTCTTTTCTTGGAATTATTTTAGTTCTTCTTCAATTATGGCAACTAAGGAGCTCGCAATCTTATCTCTATCCACACATGTATGATATGTGGCCTCCGTAGATTTTCTAGCGATCTTAACCTCCATGAGTACTTGGTGTAATCATCAATGAGAACAACCATCTTTAATTTTTCCTCTTTCAAGCACACAAATACTTCTTCTACAGATTCCAGGGGCCAAGATTTGTCTCTCCATAGTGAGGACACATGTTATATCTTCTAAATAATCTAGGAGGGATGAGTACTTTTGTGTGGGTGGCGCTAAGTCCAGGTGCTTCAGGAGGATGGCGCCTTTGATAGACTCTATTTTCTTGTAAAATTCCTGCACCTTTACCTTCTCTTCCTTCAACTCACGCCTTAACTGTGCACTGATCAATTCTTCCTGTTTCAAGCTCTTGGCCTTCTCTGCTAGTTCTTCTTCCTTCTCTCCTAACTTCACCTCTAGCACTCGATCTTGTTGTTGTGCATGAATAATCTAGCCTCGTCTCGACCACGACCTTGTTCAGTGCATTACAGACTTGCTCATTTGAGAGCTCCTGAGCATTCACTAAGGGATTGACCCCTTAGATTTTGGCAATGTGATGAGTGCTCCTTGGCAGAATTCAAGTCTGGCTCATCAATGTGGGACTCGAATGCCCAAGAGAGCATCTTCTTGGTTTTGGGGTATGCACCATCCTTCTCAAAAGACCCCATGGCTAGGAGCCTTTCCATGGGTACAGTGCTCTGGAATCATGTGTGTAACACCTTCTTTGTGTCATCCACATAGCCCATTACTTTCCTGTTTCGCATCAAGATTTCTCTCGCTGAGTGCACGCCTTTGGGGAAGCTTACTATTAGAGTGGGGCCTCCCAGGCTATCATGCTCTTTTTCGATGTTCTCCTCCTTCCCTTCCTTTAGCACTATGTCTCGTGCTATGCTCCAACTCTTGGTCTACCAAGACTTCGAGCATTCTCTGTGCTTCTCTCTCTTCCACCTCCATGATCTGCTCCTTTGTAAAGCTTATAGCTCCCTCCTTCTCCCTGGAAACCTCCTCATCCTCCATGTCTTTGGCATCTTCCTCATCCTGTGTGCCCTTGCGCCATGTGAATATGAACTCCTGCTTCTCACCTCCACTCTCCTCTTCCAAGTCATAGACACTAAACACATGTGGCTCTTGGTCTTTATCTACCTCTTCTTCACTTTCATCCCCTATTCCACCCATGTATTTCTCCAAGTTGTCAATTGCCTCTGAGTCAGCTTCTTCATCAACCCTCTGATTTTTCCTGAGAGGTGGCTCCTGATCAAGGGATTCAGCCTTATCTTCTTCCTCAGGTGATTCTTCCTTAGAGATGGGTTACCTAGGCACCTCTACCTCTGGCATCTTCTCCTTCACTAGAGACTTATTTCTCCATATGTAAGTGCTGGGCTTAGTGCTCGTGGATGGCATGCTCACTGTCTGAGTAGTCTGCACAATTGGTGCTTCTTCTTCTCCTCTCCCTCTTTTCTTAGATGCTGGCTTCTTCTTCCCCAAGGGGTCTTTAGGTATGGAGACTTCATTCTCCAGATACACACCCTTCTCAAACTTTGGCCTTATGTGCAAGTACATGCACGTCGTTGATCCTCCAGCTGATGGGTAGCATCATTAGCCTTGTCATTTGAATCTCATGTGACATGTACTTTTCCATGTATGTGCGCTTGCCACTAGGGTAATTCAGCTTCTTCCTCATCTCCTTGTGTTCCTGGTCTAGCCTACCCAGTTCTAGTCTTAGCTTCTTTGACTCATTCACTCCCGCTTGGAAGTATTGGGTCATAAATGTGAAGGGAAGCTTGCACCAAGGGCTCCATGATTTTTCTATCACTTGAATCTACCCGGAAGTAGTTTTGGTAGATCAGTAAATTTAGTTTCTCCCTCAGTGGCTATTGGGAGTTGTTCGGGGATTCTCCACTCTGCCCCGAATGCATTCCTCAGGCACATGTACCATTTTTCCAGCCGCACCTTGTGGGGTGCTATCATTGTATCGCAGGCATATTTTTCAAACCTCTTCATGGGTGAAGGATCCTTGGTGGGGTACTCCCATACAATTTTTTCGGTGTGTCAGGCACCCCAATCTCCATGAATACAATGGTGAGCAAGACATTTCCAAAGAGGATCCTATCCCCTTCCTTCACGCAACTAACAATTTCCTCTGCAATGTATGCGGATAGGTTGTATATAGTTCCCTCTGTAATCTTCTTGCAGACATGTAGCCAAGGTTTGTTGACCTATGTCCATCTTTCCAGCCATTCAGCTTAGTCACCAGATGCATGGCCATTTTCATTACAGGGTCCTTGATGTCTAAAATGTCATAGTACCACGACCCTTTCTTGCAGGAATACTTGGTGATGGTCTCTTGAATAGCCTCCTTGTTGCCAAGGTCATCTTCCAAGCTATCTCCCTCACATATGAGGCCTGTAAATTGTGAAATCAGTTGGGGAGTCACGCGCATCTTATGCCCAACAAAGTGGAAGTAATCTTCGTGCACCCGTGACATCAACCACTGGTATAGGCACTCTGGCTTTCCAAAATAAGGCAACTCATAGAGTTACAACAACCCTTCCTTCTCCATTTTAACCTTAATGTCATCATCGTATATAGGCAAACCCTCAGGTGTTTATTTGTTGGTGGGGCATACTAATTCTAGTGCCATTTCTTTTTCTATTGTGTTCGTGTGGTGATTATAGTCACTAACAGGTACACTTCTCAAGTGGGATTCCCATTCCTTCCCCATCATCACCCCATATGGGTATTGATCTCTGTATACCATTCTTCATTGGTGTCTACCATGGGTTCTGTTGTTTGGCCTTGGATTTTCTCTTTCCTTTCTTGGGTGCCATGGTCAAGGTATTTTTATCACTCATACTATCTCCTTGTTATTTTGTCTTACATCTTCCAATCCTCTGATCTTAGATTTGTGATACAACTCTTCTAACCCATGCCCTAGTTTTTCAAACCCTAACTGGGATAAAATATTCACAAGAAAACATTTCTTCACTCTCTCCATGCCCATGTAACCCCTTCTAGTTCAAAAATCAAACTAGCTACTTCAATCTCATAGATCTTCCTTCACTCGATCAAATCTGAAAGCCCTAGTTTATGGAACTCGCTTATATCTCAAACTCTTCTATTTCGCAAAGTAAAAATGAGAGTGCCCCAACCCTTTACTTATAGTTTTTCTCTTTTCTAAACATTAAATGCTACTTCACCTACCACCATACTTTGTTCATTTAATGTAGATTTTTCAAACAAATCCTATCTTCAACACCTTCCCTTACACGCCCAACCTGTGCAAAAACTCCTCCAACCTTCTGGCACACAACCAACCCAACTGACAAAAGACTCTTGCACACACGTAAATTACGCCGAAGGCACTTCTTCTATCTTGATCCTTGCTCTACCTACCTCATGTTGCTTTCAAATGTGCTTTCTCCTCCTTAGTACGTGGGATCTACAAGTATCTTTACCCTAACACCAACCATTCTTCCATCTTCCTCTTTATATACCTCTTTCAACCTGGCTACTCAACAAGGCTTTTCAACAAAACTTACTTAGTAATTTGATCACACGCTTCTTCACCTTTGTCCACCCCACACTTAAAGTGATGCATTGTCATCTATGCACTCACAAATTCTCCAAAATAGCAATAAGGTTCTTGGCACCCAAGGTGCAACACAAAACAACAATGCAAAAGGGAAACACAAGAAAGGGAAAATACATAAAGGAAACTTCTAAACTAACTAGAAAAATACCTTATTTACAAAAACCAAGAAGACTTATTTATAGTAGGGCTTGACCTATTGCCATTGAAGAGTCCATGAAACTTCATCCCATCCAGTAACTTGTAATCGACACATGCTCAAATCAAGGATGTAGGAGATTGTATAAGGACCCAACCAAAGGACTTTCAACTTCCCGGGATAGCGCAGAAACTTAGAATCATATAATAACACCATCTGCCCAACCTCAAACTTCTTATTTCTAATATGGTGATCATGCCAAGCCTTTTTCTTTTCCTTTTCCATTGTTTGGCTCCATCGGGCAAGTGATCGTCTCTCATCCAGTTTCATTAGCTCATCAATTATTTCTTCCAGTGTTTGTTCATCGGATAACCCTTCTGTGCGTGTTATTTGTAGAGAAGGCAACATAAATTCAACCAACAAAACAGATTCCATGCCAAACACCAATTAAAAAGGTGTGGCTTTGTTTAGTCTTTTATACGTGTAAGCCCATAGTACTGCTGATACCTTGTCATCCCAATCAAGTCTTCTGACATCACAAATATTGGTCAAGGTATGACTCAGTATCTTGTTGAATGCTTCCACAGTTCCATTTTCTTGTGGGTGATAGGGTGTAGTCTTGTGATGAGCTACCATGAAATTTGATAACAGGATCCTGACGGTCTCATTCAAGAAATGCATACCCCTATCACTGGTCAAACTCAATGGACATCCATACCTCGTGATAATGTTTTCCCATAAGAACCTTGCCGTTGTTGCTACCATGCAATCTTTAGTTAGGGCTACCTCTACCCACCTTGTGAGATAATCTATGCAAGTGATGACATAACGTGACCCAGTCCTACGCGTTGTTGGTGCAATAGGTCCTACAAAGTCTATTGCCCACTTTTCAAAAGGCTTCGCACTAGGAATAGGGTGCAAAGGCATTTCATTTCTCCTTCCTAGTTTGCCAATGCGCTGATAATGGTCACACACTTTACAATAATCTCTACAATATTTGTGCAAGTTTTCCCACCACAAACATGCCATTAATATTTTACATGTGGTGACATCACCGTATAATGCCCACCCGCACTTCCTCTCGTGTGCTTGCTCCATGATGGCCAGTGCTCATGTTCTAAGACACACTCGCATAAAAATTCATCACATATCAATTTGTATAAGTCTCCACTTATTGACATGTAGGGTGTGGCACGTATGGCCAACTGCTTCTTTTCCAATGTCTTCATTCCATCCAATGCCACACCTTCCTTTAAGAATACTGTAATCTCCTCTAAATGAGGGCGCGCAACACAAACTAAAAATTACGTGTCCGGCATTTCATCCTTAATACTCTACATGTCCTCCCCTGAATCAATTCTTGATAGATGATCAGGCCCATAGTTGCTTTTTCCAGGTTTTACTACAACGGTGAATTCAAACTCTTGAAACAACAACACCCATCGACATATGCATCCTTGTAGAACAGGCTTGTTCACTAAATACTTCAATGCCATGTGGTCGGTGTAGAACAAAAAGGGTGTTGCCAACAGATACTACCTAAACTTGAAGAGCATGTAGATCATTGATAATGCCTCGTGCTCGGTTGTGGTATAATTCTGCTCTGTTGGTGTCAGCTTCCTGCTTGCAAAACAGAGAGGATGATCAACAATCCCTTCACCTAGGTGCAAGCACTGCTCCAATGGCATTATCTGAGGCATCTACATGAACATGAAAGGGCTTGTCCCAAGAGGGAAACCGTAAAATAGGCATGGTAATAAGCCTATCTTTTAATGTATCAAATGCCCTCTGCTGCACCTCTCCCCAATGGAAGGAACTTTTATGTCTAAGCAGCTCCTCTAATGGCGTGGCGATCTTGGCATATCCCTTAATGAATTTCTTGTAATAGCCCGCATGCCCAAGGAATCTGCACACTGCGCTCTAGCTAGTAGGCTCCCTTAACCCCACAATAATTGCAACTTTAGCGGGATCTACTAGCAAGCCCTCCTTACATATGATATGCCCCAATAAAGTCCCAAAGGGTGTGGTAAACACACATTTTTTAATGTCAAGGGATATCCTCAACTACCTACACCTCTCAAATATTAACCTCAAATTGTCACAATGGTCTTTAACCGGACCATATACTCGCCCATTCATCTAAATAAAGTCAAGAAATTTATTAATGAAGTCTTGGAATGCTTGCACCACTATGCACGAAAAGACAATGGCGCATTTTTAACCCAAATGCATGACCCTATATGCAAAAATTCCCCACTCGGTGGTGAAAGTTGTCTTTTCCTAGTCTTCCTTTGCAATCCAAACTTGGTGGTACCCTGAAAATCCATCCGTAAAGGAATACATTTCACACCCAACGACTCCTAAAAGTTCTTTAGTGAAGGGGGTCGAAATGGATCAATGACATAAACTACTTTCAATTCTCTATAATCCACACGGATCCTATGTAGACACCAAATTTGTTTCTTACGACACCCTGTGCCCCGCATTTCATTTTGCAACCTAGCCTCACCACCCAAACCTTACACAATTATTTATTAATTACTTTATACTTAATAAATCCACATCTCCAAACCTGCCACCTCATTTTGCCACCTCATCATGACTAGCCCTAACCCTAAACTAACCTAATTAAGACCTATAACTTGGTCTACATCTACACCCATGACTAATTACTCCTCACCGCACCAAAACCAACCTAATAATGACTTGACCAAGCCCACAACTAATCCCTCCGGAGGAAAGGAGGGAAAGTTGGCTATTTTACTAAAAATAGCCCACTTTGGCTTAACCGACATCGGTTCCTACTTGACTGCCATTGGTTACGTAACCACCATCGGTTCCCTGTAAATGACCTCCCCCAACCAAAAATAGAGGATCAGAATTCATTTGAAAGATCCGAGATTCACTTGGCAGAAGCAGAGACAAGTGAAGAAAAGAGAAGAGTTTACAGAGAAGGACATCGAGCCCAAGACCGCAACTGAGTAACTAGAGCACAACGACACTCATCCAAGCATTGGGAGAGAAGATAGCTCATCTTTGATTACTAGATCATCCCACCTGAGCCCTGCCTTCACCATCATAGTCCTTGGACTGTATCTTCATCAGAACTAGTAAGTAGTGTCTTGTACGTTCTTTTAATAACATTTCTTGAACTTATGAATCACAATAATTATAAGTCTACTCCTAGATCTACTACCCGGTAACACCCTACATCTAACTATCATTCCTCTACCCTTACATTGCCCCAAGAATAGCCTCCATACTCTCTGAGTCTTCTCCATCACCCCATGGCTTATCCCTAATCATTTACCAGCCTTATAAACACCATAGCCACCTCATAGCCAACCTTCATTAAAAGCCCCTAAATCACTGCCCCTACCGATATCGGTTATCAGCAACCGGTACCAGTGTATAACCGTAGTCGGTTGTACAGTGACCGGCATCGGTCACTGTGACTCAAACCAAAACTAGCCTTTCCTCTATTGCTTTTAACGAGGTAATTAAATTGTAATTTTGCAATAACTTCTTTGTTAGAATTTGTGTTAATTCGTATTAAGAGGGGAACTGACCACCTTCGAAAGGAAGTCTAATATTTCCTAGGCCCAAGGAAGTTCCCTCATTTATTGTCTAACTAAAATCTTGTGGTCTTGTATTCTTACTTGCAGGTAGTCCTTCCTAGACAAAAGGAGTTCTTTGCAATCGATCTAATCTCTTTCTACGATACGCGCGCACCCTCCCAACATTCAACAGGTATTCCTCCTAGCCCTAACCCTTATATGTTTCTCAAGAGAATGAAAGGATAGAAGAAACTCTATTCTAAGAACTGAAACATTCTGTGTGAAACATTTTGGCACGCCTGGTGGGACCCATTTCGGGTTTCTTTCTTTCTTGCTTGCTTTCATATAGGGAGCATACTTGCTGTTTGTTTCTACTAAATATTCACAAAATATTTTGTCATTTTGGTAAAAGAGTTTGTCTTGCTTTCACATCTTTGCATTAGTGAAAGTCATCTCCTTTGCTTCATTGAATATCATTTTCGATTTGGGTTTAAAACACGTGCATCATATTCTTGCTTGTTGTTTTCAATTCTAGTGAACGTAGATTAAGTAATAGGTTGTACACGTGGGGTGATATCCACGGTATTAACAAGAAATTAATCTTACTTTCACTTCACAACACATACCAAATCACATCATAATCAACACAACAGCTCAAACATCCCCCCTTTTCCACGGTATTCCTCCGCCCGATTGAGGTAACCTTATAAGCCAAAACAAACTTGACATCTCCCTTAGGTCTTTTGTTTAGGATTGACATCATCTTGCGTCTAAGGCATAAGCCCATGATAATTAAAACTAATCCTAGGGTTAGTCTCTTGATTTGCTTGTGCATCTTGCTTGTTTTAGTTCTGTTTCTCTATCATACACTGTTTCAGTGATCACTTCAGAATAGTTTGGTAGGCATACTAAGCATTGTTAACCCCAAATCAGCAACTTCTTACAGCTTCTTACACCGGTCCTATTCTACCGACATCGGTTAACTTACCGATGCCGGCTATATTCTGACCGACATCGGTTACCTGACCGATATCGGTTACTATCTTTCACAGTTCCCGACAAACCAGCAACCTACCAATTCCAACATTTTGTGGCTGTTTCTAATCCTGATAGATTGAAACCCTGCTGTGTACTCTTCTCCATGGTTGTTATCACTCGGAAACAAGCCGCAGCCATGGTTTCACATGCCTATTCTATGCCTTTTCTTGAATCACCCCCTTCACATCATATGGGAATCCTACGAACACCGGCGAGGTTCCCAAAATCCTGTAGGAGATAAGGAATTTTGTGAAATTTTTGGATGCTAATCCTAGCGCCAGACAAGATACTATTTGTCTCATACCCCTGACCGTACACCCGATGGTCAACTCCTTGTTGGTATGCCTATTAGTATAGCTGCTCATTTAGCTCCTTCTCCACCTAATACCTCTGCCTTACCTTCTTCATCCTTAGCCCCATCTCCCAACTCAGTGGCTTCGGAGGTTCATGCGGCACAGAATGGCTTTCCTTTGGTTAATCTAGGGCCCCACATATCATTACCGCCGACTACTCCCTTCATAACTTGCTCTCTCCGCCACCTATCCACACGAGTTTTCCTTCTCAAGCCCCGCCCACCTTTTCATTTCCACACACTTATCCAAAGTGGCTTCAACACCTTATATAGGACATCCCTATTCGGCCGCCTCAATATATTCATCCTCAATACCTTATCAAGATTTAACCCCACCGTTGTCTAGTGGTGTCTCTTGGCTCAATCCTCCTCCTTTCCAACAACCGCACCATCGTCTCATCCAACCATTGATTTCATCAAACAAATGATGGACAAGATGTAAAATCCGGAGGCTTCGTTTGAGAAGCCGTAGCACCCTTACATACGAGCAAGTTTGTTGGGAGCCTATTCATCCTTCTCGTCCCCCTTCATTCATATCCTCCTCAATGGAATTACCAAAATTTACTCATTTTAATAGTAAGAAGGATCCTCAACAACACTTACGATCATTTAGACATGCCTCAAGCTACCTGATTGCTCATGACGATGCCTTACTACTCCACACCTTTCCCATGTCCTTATCAGGACCCGCCTTAGAGTGGTACAGTGCTTTAACTTAGCACTCAATCTTCTCTTTTAACCAATTAGCCCAATCTTTCTTGGATCATTTCTCCATTAATATTGCTAAGAAAGTATCTATCACCGACCTCTATGCCGTGCGACAATTCGAAGATGAATCTATCGCAGATTTCGTTGGACAATGGCGGGGCCTCATCAACCAACTTACTTATGCCTTGCCTCAGGCCGAACTCATCAAAATTTTTACGTGGGCCTGCGCTAAGCTTCATGTTCTCCTACCCTCCAACTTCAAACTTTCCGCACCTTTGATGAGGCCTTTACTATGGCTCGAAAACTAGAAATTCGAGCCTTATAGGAAGAGAAATTGCGGTTGCGTAACAAAAACCCTAATTTCTGAACCCAAGACTCCACCAACAAACCCAACACCACCAATTCTCATGCATCGAATACTTTGAAATCAAAAGGAGTTGTACATGTGGTGATGGTCAAATCCCAAGCACCGTCTAATACCCCACCAAAAACCACCTATAAGTATAAATCCGAACCCATCAATTACACTCCCTTGGGAGAAACTTATGGTGTCATCTTGGAAAAATTGCTCAAAGCGGGAGCTATCACCTTACCTCCTATTAAACCTCACTCCGGGTTTGATTCCACCCGCACTATACCTTCTTGGTACAAAGAAAATGACTTCTGTAACTTCCACCATGTGAAGGGACACAGTCATGAAAACTACAAGATGTTGAAAAATATAGTGCAGGAAATGGTTGATGCAGGGGATATAACCCTTGATAATCCTAATGCCCCTGCTAACCGGAATTTGAAAATCTTTAACAAACCATTCCCGAACCACTCATCTAACAAAGAACATAAACCAAGATATCTTAGCCGAGGAGAGTGTTCATGAAATCCATGCGTTTTCGACTCCCACCAAAAAAAGCTTCTATCGAGGAAATTTTGAATCAAGCCTCTTCATTAACGCAGGGACCAACCCCCTTCACCATCATCAAGACAAGATGAAATCCTTGCCATTCCTTTACCCATAAAGGAATTAACCGCCTGAGTTCTCTTCTCATAGATGAGCCTTCTTACACCGTATCCTGCCGCAAGACCGTGAGCGGATGTTATCTAACTTATCTATTTCCCAAACATCTCCTTCTACCACTCTTGCTGTATAAGAGGAAGGCTCATGCCACTATTTCTATCATCTTTAGAAGAGAAACCTCTCGAATCAACATCACCAAATTAATTAATCATGACGGATCCCCTTAAACATGCCCTCCTACCTATTAGTTCTTCATCGCCTAAATCTTTTCAGTGACTGGTTGACCTCTTAACACCCATTGATATAGTGACTCATTTACCCCCTGTATCACACCCACAGTGGACCGAAATCACAACCCACCTCTCTTCCATATCAAATTTCCTATTCACACATGAAGATTGTCATCCCTCAGAAGATAGACAAGTCCTATGGGAGCGTTTGAGTACACCATGCTCTACTCAAATGCAGATGACCGATCCAGACACCTCTACCATATACCCGAGGTGTTTACAAAATCTCAAAATGCCTATGTCCTCATCTTCACCTCCCTCATCCCTACTAAATACCTCATCCACCTCTATTAACCTAACCAAACCTTCCCCTATGCTTGGGACTTCACCAATACCAAGCCTAACAAACCCACCTAAATGGTTAGATTTATCCAAAAATAAAGCCGTCCATCCACCTAAGAGACAAACCCAATCCCCTAAAACCCAAGTCCAATCTATGCCTCTGTCACAACTAAAACCCTCGCTGTCACACCTACCTTCTATATTAGGACCTCACCCTCCACCTTGCCTCAATACATCATACCTCCTGCGTTTTTCGTAAAAGCGACTGCATCTTCTACACCCATACAGAGATCCATGGGTGTATTAACATGTCACCCCCAAGTATCTTGTCCACCTATCAACCCTAAACAAACTCCATCATCAAAGGATTTGTTTGTTGTCACTCCTCTTTCTCCGTGGTTGTTTCCCACCATCACGTCATCTGTGGCCTCATCATCTAACAAGCTAAACATAACTTCTGCGCCAAAGAAGCCACGTTTAGTTAAATCCAATTATCAAAACCCCTTATCTAAACCACCACCATACAAACCAACCATACCCAAACATTACCAAAACCCACCCAATCAATAACCTCATCTTCCTCGACTTTGACCCACTCAAAGGATCTTACGCCAAGATCCTTGATATGTTGGTGGAGAATGCGACCATTTCCCTACCCCCACTTAGACCCTATGATCCATCTACACTTCGACCTATAGGTTATGATGAGTCTAAAATCTATGCTTACCACCGCACACTAGGAAATGATGTAGAGGGATGCAAAGAGTTGAGAGCCATACTTCATCAATCACCTCTCTCGAATAGAAAGGTTAAGAAAGACAACTTACGAAGGGAGAGGCCTTTAGCTTCAATCCCTCTCCAATACCACCAAATCCCCCCTCCTCACCAAGATCTATCATTATTACAACCCCACCTCTTGAAGACAATGACTTATCCCTACCATCTTCCTCCTGTCATGTTCACGAGATCAACATGATTAGTGTTGCTTACTCGAGGCGCGAAAAACAATGGGAAAGCTAAAGAAAGCACACTGTGGCCTCTCTTTCTCCGTCCACCATCCTTATCGCACCACCACCTAAAGTGGTTATTCATGGACCTCTGCGTACCCCGTCTCGATGGATTTTCCCACCAAACCATGATCAAACAAATTCACCAATCACCTGTAAAATGACAACTTTGTATGATCTCATTCAAACCTCTGAATCTCATCGCCAAGCTCTTGTTGAAATCCTTCAAGGGATAGAGGTCTTACCTAACAAAACCTTACCCGTTACCTCCATCTTAACACCCAACCATGTTGCTTCTCTCACCAAACAATCTACCACCTCGTCCTGTACAACAAACCACTCTCATCGGTTTCTCAAGACAAAATTTTTGACTTTGGTGCGAGAAGATTTTGACCACGCTCTTTTCATCTCAGCTTACGTCCGGGACATCTGAGTACATCGTGTTATGATTGACGGGGGTTCCAGCCTAAATATCATCTCTTCCAAAGCCTTCCAACAAATGAATATCCCTTCTAGCTGCATGTATGCCAACCCCACCATGTTGCGTTCATTCAACGATGCTATTACTTCTACCTTAGGCACTTTGTGATCCTTAAAATTCATGTAGGGCCACGGACCTTACCCAAAATCTTCTCGTGTCCTTGAGGAGAATTCCAATACAACATGTTGTTAGGCCACCCTTGGTTCCGGGCTACGGGATGTGTTCCCTCCACCTTACATAGATGCATAAAATTTGAGTATGAGGGGAAGTCCTACACCGTAAAAGCTGATGATCCCCCCTTCAAAACCTGTAATATGTTATATCGCCCTAATGATGTGCTTTTACCAGTCAAGACACCCATTCATCCAACCCAACCATCTACTTCAACCACACCTCAACCATCCATCTCAACCGCACCTACACCTTGACCAATGAAACCGCCGCCGCAAAATACCACTTCCTTTCCTGCGGACAACATCCCAACCTCAAATCCCTTAGTAGATGTTTTTTAACACCTTACGTTGAGGGAGTATCACCTGTATAACGTTAGCACTTTCTATACCCCATAGGAGTACGGACAGTTACATGCACATCCTACCTACGACCGTCATGTGGGGAAGTAATCTCCTACGGACCACCTAATTGTCGTACCAACCTAACGTATGGGGGTGTCGATACATCCTCTGTCACCCCTAAACCTCCCCTTGGCGTGGTTCCCTTCCAATCTGATTTTTAATATCTAAGTAATCGTCGCTTTGCCCTCACCTTCTTGACGTGCTTTGTCTTGGAAGGGCTTCGGTTTCGGTCTTTATGAACAAGGCCGACATACGAACATTCCCAGTAACTACACGCAAACACAAGGATCATCGTGGTCTTGGATTCTCTTAACCACCTACACCAAATACACCGCATATCCGTTATATCCAGGAAGATGATGAAGTCACCCCTTCCAAACCATCATCACCCATTTTGCCATCGTCACCCGCAGAGTCGATAGACCCTGAATCCATCCCTCCTAACTTTTTTTTTTCATAAACGCTATCTTCCTTGTTCCTCTCACTTATCAACGTGATAATGAAGACCCATCTTATCTTCCCCTTCTATATCCAGACATGATCAAAGAGGACTCACCTTCAATTAATGTTGTTAAGTGCCAAGATGACGACTCCATCCTCACTTACAGGGTGCGAGATGACTCTTATATTCAACGCGCCTTACCATCGAAACTCAAACCATGTTGAATGAGTCAACTATAGAAATCAACATTCATACAGAGGACGATCCTCACATTGTGAAGATCGATAATCTCTTAACGCATCGAACAAATGACCTTCACTACCTTCCTACGTGCCCGCAACCAAGCTTTCACTTGGTCCTACGCCGACATGCCGGGAATTGATCCCGACATTACGGTCCATAACATTACCACAAAACCCGATTCCAAACCAGTTAAATGCAAAACCGAGAAAATGCATCCACGCATTGCCCTCTTGGTCAAAGAAGAGCTTCAATGACTCCTTTATGTTTCCTTCATCTTACCTATTGACTATCCTCAATGGATTTCTAACATTGTACTGTTACTAAAGCAACGAGGGACTTCGAATATGTACGGATTTCCGGACCTTAACCTTGCTTTCCCAAAGGATGCATTCCCCCTACTAAGTATTGATCAACTTGTTGATCTCACTGTGGGCCATGGGATGCTTTCACTCATGGATGGCTTCTCGGGATACAATCAAATTTTGGTAGCCCCAGCGGATCAACATAAAACCGCCTTCATAACTCCTTGGGGAACCTTCTACTATCGTGTCATGCCGTTCGGCCTTAAGAATCTGGTGCGACCTATCAACACACTATGACTTAGATTTTTCATGACATTATGCACACTATCCTTGAGGATTATGTCGATGATATTCTTGGGAAATCTAAACATCGCAATGAACATCTCGATGTTTTAACCATTATTTTCGATTGCTTATTACAATATTGTGTTCGTCTTCAACTAAAGAAATGTGTCTTTGGTGTCCTTTCGGGAAAACTCCTTGGTTTTATTGTCTCTTTGTGTGGCATTGAGGTCAATCCAGCTAAAGTCAAAGCTATCCTAGAAATGCCCCCACCTACTAACCTCAAATAATTACATAGTTTGCAGGGTAAACTCCAATCTATCCGGTGTTTCATCTCACAACTCTCGATTGATGTCAACCTTTCCATCATCTCCTTAAAAAGGACATTGTCTTTCAATGGAGTGAAGAGTGCCACCGTGCCTTTAAGGCTCTTAAAGCCTATCTCTTCTGACCACCCGTGCTTATCCCACCTCAAGACGATCGCCCTTTCTACCTTTACCTT
The DNA here is from genome assembly GCA_018340775.1 of Taxus wallichiana var. yunnanensis. NCBI lineage: Eukaryota > Viridiplantae > Streptophyta > Pinopsida > Cupressales > Taxaceae > Taxus > Taxus wallichiana. Next base: position 143,082,513 of record CM031240.1, on the reverse strand, counting down.
TCTACCACCGACCATGCTTTGTAGGAGCCATGCTCGCACATCGTGACTCCTAGCAGCAAGAACAAGTCGTTTATTACATAAGCCGTACTCTTGTGGATTACGAGACTCGGTATACACATGTAGAAAAGTTGTGCCTAGCCCTATCATTCGTGGCCACCAACCTCGACATTACCTCCGAATCACAAAACTTTTGTCATCACCAACGTGGACCCCATCCATTATATGTATGCCAAACCTCATCTAAACCAATGCATCGCCCGATGGCTTATGCTCCTTGCCCGACCTCGACCTTGAATTTGTACACGAGAAATCAATCAAAGGACAAACTATCGCAGACCAACTCATGAAGCCCCTTTACAGGGGAGCAGGTTTGCTAATTTTACTTTCCCCCGACGAACTCATTGCCACTCTTTCACACGGTGAGGAGTCATATTCAATGACCCTCTTCTTGATGGATAAAAATGCCAGTAGCGATGGAGGGGCCGACATTGTTCTCATTCCGACTCGATTTCCCTGCACTAATAATACAGTGAGAATACGAGGCCCTTGTTTTGGGTCTCTAGGTTGCGTTACACTTAGGTGTAAAATCTATTAACATTTTTGGTGACTCTCAATTGGTAGTCAATCAAGTTATGGGCATCTACCAATGTAAAATGAGGAACTTCAAAGTACAAACATTACATGGATTCACTTTTGACCTTATTTACTCATTATTCTATCCAAACCATTCCCGCTCATCTAAAAAATTTGTGGATACTATGGGTTGCTTGGCCTCACAAATTCTGCCTCACCAATCGACTCGACATATTTGTCTTGGTCCGACGACTCTTTACCCCATCTTACTCAGCTCCGGATGTTTGTATGATAAATCATGTGTCTGCCATTTGTAGGATACCCGGTATCACCAACTTCACAACTACCTTACAACCTCTGTTCTCCCACGACCTTACTAGTAACGGCAAACGTGCTTTTCTTAAAAGTGTTTCTCGTTATGTCGTCATGGGGGACTCGTTAAACGTGGCTTTGATGGCATCCTCTTTCGATGTCTAACCGCACGGAGGTTACCTATACCATCCAACAAGTCCATGATGGTATTTGTGTTGGAAATTTTAGTGGCCTTGCCATGGCCAAACGGATCCTTCGCCTAGGCTATTATTGGCCTACTCTTAATAACAAGCTGCTATGAATATGTTAAGCGTTGTGTTATGTGTCAACAACATGCCAACCTTCAACATACTCCTATCCATCCGCTACAGTCGCACGAGATCTTTGGCCTTTCTCACAATGGGGTTTAGACCTTATTGGTGAGATTCACCCGCCCTCTTCGCAACGTCACGGTTGGATAATCACAAAGAACCAAATATTACACTAAATGGGTGGAGGCCATTCCACTCATTTCCACCAAAAAAGAAAAAAATTGTAGAGTTCATCAACCATCACATTATCTCTGTCGTTTTGGTGTTCCTCATCGCCTAATAACGAGATAATGAGAAAATCTTTCAAAAATAAGTTACTACAAGACCTTTGTGACAACTTTGGTATTAAACTTAGCTTCTCATCACCTTACTATCCACAAGCAAATGGTGGTCAGGCCGAATCTTCTAACAAAACCCTAACCAAAATTCTAATGCAATTCGTTAATAATTCTGGAAAAAATTGGCTGATCACATCCCCTTTGCCCTTTGGGCTTATCGTACCAACATTCGTACCTCCACTAATGCCACCCCATTTTATTTGGTATATGCTACCGAGGCTGTCTTGCCTCTCGAAATTCAAATACCCTCCTAAGAATATCTCTTGGGATATTCTCACCAATGATGATTTCCGCCAAGAGCGGTTAGCCCAATTAGAGCTTCTTGACAAGCGTCGTCTTACGACTCTTGAGCACCTTCAAATCTATCAAAAGTGCATCAAGCGTGCTTATGATAAGTGACTTTATGAGCATACCTTTAAGGTTGGTGATCTTGTCCTCAAAGAGAATCAACATGTAACCAAACTCGAAAAGAGAAAACATAGAAAATTTGCTCCAAATCGGATTGGGCTTTACATTATCACTCACACTTACGGATCGGAGCACTTAATGCCTTGCATCTTCGACTATTCTCTTTGTTGAATTTAGTGTTATATCAGTTCTTATCTACCTTGTGCTTGTCCCTTGAGCTCGTTTACCACCTCATACACTTTGTTTCATGCAGCTCAAAATAGAATCAAGCACACATGGTTTGGTCATCACCTCCTCTTAAAGATGCCTTCCCCTTTTTAGTCTAGTCCATGACTTAAAAGTATCAAAATAACACATTCTCAATTATATGATTATGGGATATTCTTGAGTCAAACTTTCTACAAAACTAGATGCTTCATGCCAAATGGACATCTAGACCTCTAAGTTATACATGATTGCTCCTCGAAGGACAGGCTATGTGCAAAACCACTTCTACTATTATAAATGATAACTCCCCCAAAGGACAACTATACATAAAAACCACATATGCTACTATAAATAGAATGCTCCTTGAAGGACAGCTATAAAAGTCAACCTTTATCAAAAGCTTATCGCATTGCTTAGCTTTGTGTAGAGCTCAAGAACAACAAAATACATATCCCATATAGACTTCCCGCATCGATCGGTCTATATCCGGAAAAGTAAAAACGCATATTCCAAAGCACTTTTGAGTCATGGACTTGTCTTTTAGGTTTGGTTCTCTTTCGTTAGAATAATCACCTTATAAAAAGTTCTCTACACCCCATCTATATCAGCCACCTCACCTCACCATTAAATCAAAGCAACAAAACTCAAGGTACATGACGTATATCCAATATAGTATGATTATACAACTCTTTTCACCGATCGAATTCTCACCTATGCAAGACACCTAGGGATTCAAACACATCCTACATTTATATGTGGTTTGTTTAGCTCTTCTCAACTACGGGACACTTTTTTCTCTTTTACTCAAATTTAGGATTATGTGTTGACCTTAATCGGGATACGATTCCCTACTACTTGGGTAAGCTAACTTTCACTTCACCTATACCTACACCAATATCGCCAATCCCTTACCAACACCAACAACATTACCCTACCAATATCAATATTATTTTACCAACCAACAAATTGCCTAACCACAACCAAATTGCACAGATTCACCTCTCCCTAGTCCTAAGGAGAACTACATCGATCCGAGGCCCCTCCTTGCTTTCTGCGATGGGCTATGTAGGCGACACTTAGAAGACATGGGGTCTCCCAAGGTTAGCTCGACCATCCCCTACCATAACCTATCATGTGTGGTAAATATAAATATTTTTGTGTATTTCTATTTGATCACATTCATCTTTATCCTTTTTTAAAAACAAAACATTCAAAACACAACCATTCTTATTATTATTGTAACTCAAATCAACATACATATTTAGTTTTATTTAGATGTTAAACAAATACATCTTCTCTATCATCGACATGTAGGTTGGCATCCTTATTTATTCTTATACCTCTATGAAATTCACTTAGACACTTGCACCTCATCCCGACCTGTGTGATGATCGTGATCATCAACGCCCTCGCTCCTTTAGCCTCTCCATCCTCAAAGGTGCCACTTCTTTGTTGGTTCCTCCCACCGATATGCTAATCTTTCTGTAACATATGAATATGTCCTCTCACATGGAGGAATCTCACCTCTAGTCTCTCCACTCGTGACTCCACAACCGCTAACAATCTCGTTGTCTCATTCACCCACATTTGAAGTAGGTGCACTAAACCTGCGCATGCGATCTCTCTCACTGTAGTAAGCACAGCTATGTTAGGCTGATCGGCCTTCTCACGTGAACCTCGCAGCTCTGCTACCCACCATAATCTATAAGCCTCTGTCGCTCTTGCATCCATTACCCTTCGATCGGCTGCTATCTCTTCTGGTCCTTCTAGAGGTGTCGGCTGGGGAGGTGAGAATGCTGCCTCAGCGTCGATCTTCATGTATGGTCTATAAGCCATGGGTATATCTGAACAAATCCAAATTGTCACTGCATGTGATCTAGAGGAATCCTCTCGTACTCACTTGGCACATGCCCCACGATCCACCTTAATCGATCTACACCCCTCAAATCCTCTGTTATGTTCTCTGTCACCATATAGTTCCCGTAAGGCCTCCAACGGATATCCACAATCGTCACCATCTCCCATATCTGCCTATAATACTTGATGTCATCTATCACGGCTGAGATCTCACCTCTTATTCTCGTCGGACCCATCGTCTGAATCCCAACCTCTGCACTCATGTCTCTCTTTCCTGGATTGGTGGCCTATTGGTTGCACACACACAATGTGCTCATAGGCCCAACAATGTAATAAGTATGCACAATCCAGTGTCGTCCTGTGATTTCACCTGCAGGCCCATAAACCCCTGTATAGCTCCGCCAGATATGCGGGTGCCCATGCGAAAGTCACGCTCCTTTCTATCATTTCCCAAATAATACACATCAATGCTTTTGGAAATCTTCCCCCATCCACCCTTGGTAATGCATAATACCCCACCACTATCATTAATACCACTTCTTGACTTTGTTGCCTCGGGGTGTCTTTGCATACATTATACCATAAGTGAATGTCAAACCTCGTTGTGTCAAATCTCATGCAGCTGGACCAAATACTGTTGTTATCGCTCCCCGCGCCGCACTCGGCCCTGCCTGATACACTGGTCTTCCTATAATTGGGAGCCTCAAAATCCTAAACACATCTTCCAACGTCACTATCATCTCCCCTATTGGCAGATAGAAGGTATTCTTTTCCAGATTCCACCTCTCAATCAACGCCTACAACATAACATGATTGTGTGCGATTCGTGAATAATAGTGGATTCCACTTAACCCCACATGGTTTATCAATGCCCATTCAACTGGTGTTACATCCGCTCGGACTCGTGACAATGAAAGGCGGCACACTATCATTCATCCTCAACCACCGCCTCTGCTGCATACATCAAATAAACAAATAAACCATTCAATAAATCAAATCCCCAAGTGTTTTTCTCACACTTTGGAATTTCATACAGTAACCAATATTGGTTATAGATAACCGATACCGGTTACCCTAAGCGATACCGGTTATCTCTAAATGATACCGGTCATTGTCGATCCTATCCAGACCTTCTTAAAAACATCCCCTACGATAATTATTTTGCTTGTTTACTCCTCTCTGCACCTACTGACATATGTGAAAATCTTGCTTACCTACCCCATAACGCTCACCCCATCCCAAACCCTTACCTATCACCTTTTCTTTCTTGTCTCTATCCACTTACCTTCTCTCATCCTATTCATAAAACATCACGAATTAAATTACAACAAAGCAGTTTACCTCTTGGGACCAAAAGCTTGAGGTGGAACTGTCTTCCCTCTCGTCTCTGCCGTTGGATGCTTCTCCTTGTTCAGCCATGTTCACCACCCTCTTGATATCACTTGCCTTTACTGCCTTCTTAATCTCAGCCCACAATCACTTTACCTATCTCTTTCTTCCTTATCACTCAATTCTCCCATGTAATTACACATATCGGTTGTCAAACATCGTTGCATTCTTGTATTTAACTTATTGCATGCCTCACAAAAATAAGAACTCAAGTTGTCTCCTAAGCTTTTCTATTTTTAGAAAAGCTTGTTTTATCATAAGCGATATCGGTTACCTAACCCAGTATCGGTCATATATCTACCAAAGCATTGGTTAGCTAACCGATA